>CM075867.1:33690674-34115774 GCA_038021265.1 Cyprinella venusta | reverse complement strand
TATATCGGATGTCAAAGTTTTGACCTGAAAAAAAAAACATAAGGGGTAACACTGTCGTTTTTGGCCGAAATTTTGACCCCCTCCGATCTTCTTGAAACTCTGGATTCTGACAGAGGGCCACGAGACTTCGACCAGCGCGCAAAAATGGAGGCTCTAGACCCTTCCAGAGCCGAGATATCGGATGTCAAAGTTTTGACCTGAAAAAAAAAACATAAGGGGTAACACTGTCGTTTTTGGCCGAAATTTTGACCCCCTCCGATCTTCTTGAAACTCTGGATTCTGACAGAGGGCCACGAGACTTCGACCAGCGCGCAAAAATGGAGGCTCTAGACCCTTCCAGAGCCGAGATATCGGATGTCAAAGTTTTGACCTGAAAAAAAAACATAAGGGGTAACACTGTCGTTTTTGGCCGAAATTTTGACCCCCTCCGATCTTCTTGAAACTCTGGATTCTGACAGAGGGCCACGAGACTTCGACCAGCGCGCAAAATGGAGGCTCTAGACCCTTCCAGAGCCGAGATATCGGATGTCAAAGTTTTGACCTGAAAAAAAAAACATAAGGGGTAACACTGTCGTTTTTGGCCGAAATTTTGACCCCCTCCGATCTTCTTGAAACTCTGGATTCTGACAGAGGGCCACGAGACTTCGACCAGCGCGCAAAAATGGAGGCTCTAGACCCTTCCAGAGCCGAGATATCGGATGTCAAAGTTTTGACCTGAAAAAAAAACATAAGGGGTAACACTGTCGTTTTTGGCCGAAATTTTGACCCCCTCCGATCTTCTTGAAACTCTGGATTCTGACAGAGGGCCACGAGACTTCGACCAGCGCGCAAAAATGGAGGCTCTAGACCCTTCCAGAGCCGAGATATCGGATGTCAAAGTTTTGACCTGAAAAAAAAACATAAGGGGTAACACTGTCGTTTTTGGCCGAAATTTTGACCCCCTCCGATCTTCTTGAAACTCTGGATTCTGACAGAGGGCCACGAGACTTCGACCAGCGCGCAAAAATGGAGGCTCTAGACCCTTCCAGAGCCGAGATATCGGATGTCAAAGTTTTGACCTGAAAAAAAAAACATAAGGGGTAACACTGTCGTTTTTGGCCGAAATTTTGACCCCCTCCGATCTTCTTGAAACTCTGGATTCTGACAGAGGGCCACGAGACTTCGACCAGCGCGCAAAAATGGAGGCTCTAAACCCTTCCAGAGCCGAGATATCGGATGTCAAAGTTTTGACCTGAAAAAAAACATAAGGGGTAACACTGTCGTTTTTGGCCGAAATTTTGACCCCCTCCGATCTTCTTGAAACTCTGGATTCTGACAGAGGGCCACGAGACTTCGACCAGCGCGCAAAAATGGAGGCTCTAGACCCTTCCAGAGCCGAGATATCGGATGTCAAAGTTTTGACCTGAAAAAAAAAACATAAGGGGTAACACTGTCGTTTTTGGCCGAAATTTTGACCCCCTCCGATCTTCTTGAAACTCTGGATTCTGACAGAGGGCCACGAGACTTCGACCAGCGCGCAAAAATGGAGGCTCTAGACCCTTCCAGAGCCGAGATATCGGATGTCAAAGTTTTGACCTGAAAAAAAAAACATAAGGGGTAACACTGTCGTTTTTGGCCGAAATTTTGACCCCCTCCGATCTTCTTGAAACTCTGGATTCTGACAGAGGGCCACGAGACTTCGACCAGCGCGCAAAAATGGAGGCTCTAAACCCTTCCAGAGCCGAGATATCGGATGTCAAAGTTTTGACCTGAAAAAAAAACATAAGGGGTAACACTGTCGTTTTTGGCCGAAATTTTGACCCCCTCCGATCTTCTTGAAACTCTGGATTCTGACAGAGGGCCACGAGACTTCGACCAGCGCGCAAAAATGGAGGCTCTAGACCCTTCCAGAGCCGAGATATCGGATGTCAAAGTTTTGACCTGAAAAAAAAAACATAAGGGGTAACACTGTCGTTTTTGGCCGAAATTTTGACCCCCTCCGATCTTCTTGAAACTCTGGATTCTGACAGAGGGCCACGAGACTTCGACCAGCGCGCAAAAATGGAGGCTCTAGACCCTTCCAGAGCCGAGATATCGGATGTCAAAGTTTTGACCTGAAAAAAAAAACATAAGGGGTAACACTGTCGTTTTTGGCCGAAATTTTGACCCCCTCCGATCTTCTTGAAACTCTGGATTCTGACAGAGGGCCACGAGACTTCGACCAGCGCGCAAAAATGGAGGCTCTAGACCCTTCCAGAGCCGAGATATCGGATGTCAAAGTTTTGACCTGAAAAAAAAACATAAGGGGTAACACTGTCGTTTTTGGCCGAAATTTTGACCCCCTCCGATCTTCTTGAAACTCTGGATTCTGACAGAGGGCCACGAGACTTCGACCAGCGCGCAAAAATGGAGGCTCTAGACCCTTCCAGAGCCGAGATATCGGATGTCAAAGTTTTGACCTGAAAAAAAAAACATAAGGGGTAACACTGTCGTTTTTGGCCGAAATTTTGACCCCCTCCGATCTTCTTGAAACTCTGGATTCTGACAGAGGGCCACGAGACTTCGACCAGCGCGCAAAAATGGAGGCTCTAGACCCTTCCAGAGCCGAGATATCGGATGTCAAAGTTTTGACCTGAAAAAAAAAACATAAGGGGTAACACTGTCGTTTTTGGCCGAAATTTTGACCCCCTCCGATCTTCTTGAAACTCTGGATTCTGACAGAGGGCCACGAGACTTCGACCAGCGCGCAAAAATGGAGGCTCTAGACCCTTCCAGAGCCGAGATATCGGATGTCAAAGTTTTGACCTGAAAAAAAAACATAAGGGGTAACACTGTCGTTTTTGGCCGAAATTTTGACCCCCTCCGATCTTCTTGAAACTCTGGATTCTGACAGAGGGCCACGAGACTTCGACCAGCGCGCAAAAATGGAGGCTCTAGACCCTTCCAGAGCCGAGATATCGGATGTCAAAGTTTTGACCTGAAAAAAAAACATAAGGGGTAACACTGTCGTTTTTGGCCGAAATTTTGACCCCCTCCGATCTTCTTGAAACTCTGGATTCTGACAGAGGGCCACGAGACTTCGACCAGCGCGCAAAAATGGAGGCTCTAGACCCTTCCAGAGCCGAGATATCGGATGTCAAAGTTTTGACCTGAAAAAAAAAACATAAGGGGTAACACTGTCGTTTTTGGCCGAAATTTTGACCCCCTCCGATCTTCTTGAAACTCTGGATTCTGACAGAGGGCCACGAGACTTCGACCAGCGCGCAAAAATGGAGGCTCTAGACCCTTCCAGAGCCGAGATATCGGATGTCAAAGTTTTGACCTGAAAAAAAAAACATAAGGGGTAACACTGTCGTTTTTGGCCGAAATTTTGACCCCCTCCGATCTTCTTGAAACTCTGGATTCTGACAGAGGGCCACGAGACTTCGACCAGCGCGCAAAAATGGAGGCTCTAGACCCTTCCAGAGCCGAGATATCGGATGTCAAAGTTTTGACCTGAAAAAAAAACATAAGGGGTAACACTGTCGTTTTTGGCCGAAATTTTGACCCCCTCCGATCTTCTTGAAACTCTGGATTCTGACAGAGGGCCACGAGACTTCGACCAGCGCGCAAAAATGGAGGCTCTAGACCCTTCCAGAGCCGAGATATCGGATGTCAAAGTTTTGACCTGAAAAAAAAACATAAGGGGTAACACTGTCGTTTTTGGCCGAAATTTTGACCCCCTCCGATCTTCTTGAAACTCTGGATTCTGACAGAGGGCCACGAGACTTCGACCAGCGCGCAAAAATGGAGGCTCTAGACCCTTCCAGAGCCGAGATATCGGATGTCAAAGTTTTGACCTGAAAAAAAAACATAAGGGGTAACACTGTCGTTTTTGGCCGAAATTTTGACCCCCTCCGATCTTCTTGAAACTCTGGATTCTGACAGAGGGCCACGAGACTTCGACCAGCGCGCAAAAATGGAGGCTCTAGACCCTTCCAGAGCCGAGATATCGGATGTCAAAGTTTTGACCTGAAAAAAAAAACATAAGGGGTAACACTGTCGTTTTTGGCCGAAATTTTGACCCCCTCCGATCTTCTTGAAACTCTGGATTCTGACAGAGGGCCACGAGACTTCGACCAGCGCGCAAAAATGGAGGCTCTAGACCCTTCCAGAGCCGAGATATCGGATGTCAAAGTTTTGACCTGAAAAAAAAAACATAAGGGGTAACACTGTCGTTTTTGGCCGAAATTTTGACCCCCTCCGATCTTCTTGAAACTCTGGATTCTGACAGAGGGCCACGAGACTTCGACCAGCGCGCAAAAATGGAGGCTCTAGACCCTTCCAGAGCCGAGATATCGGATGTCAAAGTTTTGACCTGAAAAAAAAACATAAGGGGTAACACTGTCGTTTTTGGCCGAAATTTTGACCCCCTCCGATCTTCTTGAAACTCTGGATTCTGACAGAGGGCCACGAGACTTCGACCAGCGCGCAAAAATGGAGGCTCTAGACCCTTCCAGAGCCGAGATATCGGATGTCAAAGTTTTGACCTGAAAAAAAAAACATAAGGGGTAACACTGTCGTTTTTGGCCGAAATTTTGACCCCCTCCGATCTTCTTGAAACTCTGGATTCTGACAGAGGGCCACGAGACTTCGACCAGCGCGCAAAAATGGAGGCTCTAGACCCTTCCAGAGCCGAGATATCGGATGTCAAAGTTTTGACCTGAAAAAAAAACATAAGGGGTAACACTGTCGTTTTTGGCCGAAATTTTGACCCCCTCCGATCTTCTTGAAACTCTGGATTCTGACAGAGGGCCACGAGACTTCGACCAGCGCGCAAAAATGGAGGCTCTAGACCCTTCCAGAGCCGAGATATCGGATGTCAAAGTTTTGACCTGAAAAAAAAACATAAGGGGTAACACTGTCGTTTTTGGCCGAAATTTTGACCCCCTCCGATCTTCTTGAAACTCTGGATTCTGACAGAGGGCCACGAGACTTCGACCAGCGCGCAAAAATGGAGGCTCTAGACCCTTCCAGAGCCGAGATATCGGATGTCAAAGTTTTGACCTGAAAAAAAAACATAAGGGGTAACACTGTCGTTTTTGGCCGAAATTTTGACCCCCTCCGATCTTCTTGAAACTCTGGATTCTGACAGAGGGCCACGAGACTTCGACCAGCGCGCAAAAATGGAGGCTCTAGACCCTTCCAGAGCCGAGATATCGGATGTCAAAGTTTTGACCTGAAAAAAAAACATAAGGGGTAACACTGTCGTTTTTGGCCGAAATTTTGACCCCCTCCGATCTTCTTGAAACTCTGGATTCTGACAGAGGGCCACGAGACTTCGACCAGCGCGCAAAAATGGAGGCTCTAGACCCTTCCAGAGCCGAGATATCGGATGTCAAAGTTTTGACCTGAAAAAAAAAACATAAGGGGTAACACTGTCGTTTTTGGCCGAAATTTTGACCCCCTCCGATCTTCTTGAAACTCTGGATTCTGACAGAGGGCCACGAGACTTCGACCAGCGCGCAAAAATGGAGGCTCTAGACCCTTCCAGAGCCGAGATATCGGATGTCAAAGTTTTGACCTGAAAAAAAAACATAAGGGGTAACACTGTCGTTTTTGGCCGAAATTTTGACCCCCTCCGATCTTCTTGAAACTCTGGATTCTGACAGAGGGCCACGAGACTTCGACCAGCGCGCAAAAATGGAGGCTCTAGACCCTTCCAGAGCCGAGATATCGGATGTCAAAGTTTTGACCTGAAAAAAAAACATAAGGGGTAACACTGTCGTTTTTGGCCGAAATTTTGACCCCCTCCGATCTTCTTGAAACTCTGGATTCTGACAGAGGGCCACGAGACTTCGACCAGCGCGCAAAAATGGAGGCTCTAGACCCTTCCAGAGCCGAGATATCGGATGTCAAAGTTTTGACCTGAAAAAAAAAACATAAGGGGTAACACTGTCGTTTTTGGCCGAAATTTTGACCCCCTCCGATCTTCTTGAAACTCTGGATTCTGACAGAGGGCCACGAGACTTCGACCAGCGCGCAAAAATGGAGGCTCTAGACCCTTCCAGAGCCGAGATATCGGATGTCAAAGTTTTGACCTGAAAAAAAAACATAAGGGGTAACACTGTCGTTTTTGGCCGAAATTTTGACCCCCTCCGATCTTCTTGAAACTCTGGATTCTGACAGAGGGCCACGAGACTTCGACCAGCGCGCAAAAATGGAGGCTCTAGACCCTTCCAGAGCCGAGATATCGGATGTCAAAGTTTTGACCTGAAAAAAAAACATAAGGGGTAACACTGTCGTTTTTGGCCGAAATTTTGACCCCCTCCGATCTTCTTGAAACTCTGGATTCTGACAGAGGGCCACGAGACTTCGACCAGCGCGCAAAAATGGAGGCTCTAGACCCTTCCAGAGCCGAGATATCGGATGTCAAAGTTTTGACCTGAAAAAAAAACATAAGGGGTAACACTGTCGTTTTTGGCCGAAATTTTGACCCCCTCCGATCTTCTTGAAACTCTGGATTCTGACAGAGGGCCACGAGACTTCGACCAGCGCGCAAAAATGGAGGCTCTAGACCCTTCCAGAGCCGAGATATCGGATGTCAAAGTTTTGACCTGAAAAAAAAAACATAAGGGGTAACACTGTCGTTTTTGGCCGAAATTTTGACCCCCTCCGATCTTCTTGAAACTCTGGATTCTGACAGAGGGCCACGAGACTTCGACCAGCGCGCAAAAATGGAGGCTCTAGACCCTTCCAGAGCCGAGATATCGGATGTCAAAGTTTTGACCTGAAAAAAAAACATAAGGGGTAACACTGTCGTTTTTGGCCGAAATTTTGACCCCCTCCGATCTTCTTGAAACTCTGGATTCTGACAGAGGGCCACGAGACTTCGACCAGCGCGCAAAAATGGAGGCTCTAGACCCTTCCAGAGCCGAGATATCGGATGTCAAAGTTTTGACCTGAAAAAAAAAACATAAGGGGTAACACTGTCGTTTTTGGCCGAAATTTTGACCCCCTCCGATCTTCTTGAAACTCTGGATTCTGACAGAGGGCCACGAGACTTCGACCAGCGCGCAAAAATGGAGGCTCTAAACCCTTCCAGAGCCGAGATATCGGATGTCAAAGTTTTGACCTGAAAAAAAAACATAAGGGGTAACACTGTCGTTTTTGGCCGAAATTTTGACCCCCTCCGATCTTCTTGAAACTCTGGATTCTGACAGAGGGCCACGAGACTTCGACCAGCGCGCAAAAATGGAGGCTCTAGACCCTTCCAGAGCCGAGATATCGGATGTCAAAGTTTTGACCTGAAAAAAAAACATAAGGGGTAACACTGTCGTTTTTGGCCGAAATTTTGACCCCCTCCGATCTTCTTGAAACTCTGGATTCTGACAGAGGGCCACGAGACTTCGACCAGCGCGCAAAAATGGAGGCTCTAGACCCTTCCAGAGCCGAGATATCGGATGTCAAAGTTTTGACCTGAAAAAAAAACATAAGGGGTAACACTGTCGTTTTTGGCCGAAATTTTGACCCCCTCCGATCTTCTTGAAACTCTGGATTCTGACAGAGGGCCACGAGACTTCGACCAGCGCGCAAAAATGGAGGCTCTAGACCCTTCCAGAGCCGAGATATCGGATGTCAAAGTTTTGACCTGAAAAAAAAAACATAAGGGGTAACACTGTCGTTTTTGGCCGAAATTTTGACCCCCTCCGATCTTCTTGAAACTCTGGATTCTGACAGAGGGCCACGAGACTTCGACCAGCGCGCAAAAATGGAGGCTCTAGACCCTTCCAGAGCCGAGATATCGGATGTCAAAGTTTTGACCTGAAAAAAAAAACATAAGGGGTAACACTGTTGTTTTTGGCCGAAATTTTGACCCCCTCCGATCTTCTTGAAACTCTGGATTCTGACAGAGGGCCACGAGACTTCGACCAGCGCGCAAAAATGGAGGCTCTAGACCCTTCCAGAGCCGAGATATCGGATGTCAAAGTTTTGACCTGAAAAAAAAACATAAGGGGTAACACTGTCGTTTTTGGCCGAAATTTTGACCCCCTCCGATCTTCTTGAAACTCTGGATTCTGACAGAGGGCCACGAGACTTCGACCAGCGCGCAAAAATGGAGGCTCTAGACCCTTCCAGAGCCGAGATATCGGATGTCAAAGTTTTGACCTGAAAAAAAAACATAAGGGGTAACACTGTCGTTTTTGGCCGAAATTTTGACCCCCTCCGATCTTCTTGAAACTCTGGATTCTGACAGAGGGCCACGAGACTTCGACCAGCACGCAAAAATGGAGGCTCTAGACCCTTCCAGAGCCGAGATATCGGACGTCAAAGTTTTGACCTGAAAAAAAAAACATAAGGGGTAACACTGTCGTTTTTGGCCGAAATTTTGACCCCCTCCGATCTTCTTGAAACTCTGGATTCTGACAGAGGGCCACGACACTTCGACCAGCGCGCAAAAATGGAGGCTCTAGACCCTTCCAGAGCCGAGATATCGGATGTCAAAGTTTTGACCTGAAAAAAAAACATAAGGGGTAACACTGTCGTTTTTGGCCGAAATTTTGACCCCCTCCGATCTTCTTGAAACTCTGGATTCTGACAGAGGGCCACGAGACTTCGACCAGCGCGCAAAAATGGAGGCTCTAGACCCTTCCAGAGCCGAGATATCGGATGTCAAAGTTTTGACCTGAAAAAAAAAACATAAGGGGTAACACTGTCGTTTTTGGCCGAAATTTTGACCCCCTCCGATCTTCTTGAAACTCTGGATTCTGACAGAGGGCCACGAGACTTCGACCAGCGCGCAAAAATGGAGGCTCTAGACCCTTCCAGAGCCGAGATATGGGATGTCAAAGTTTTGACCTGAAAAAAAAAAACATAAGGGGTAACACTGTCGTTTTTGGTCGAAATTTTGACCCCCTCCGATCTTCTTGAAACTCTGGATTCTGACAGAGGGCCACGAGACTTCGACCAGCGCGCAAAAATGGAGGCTCTAGACCCTTCCAGAGCCGAGATATCGGATGTCAAAGTTTTGACCTGAAAAAAAAAACATAAGGGGTAACACTGTCGTTTTTGGCCGAAATTTTGACCCCCTCCGATCTTCTTGAAACTCTGGATTCTGACAGAGGGCCACGAGACTTCGACCAGCGCGCAAAAATGGAGGCTCTAAACCCTTCCAGAGCCGAGATATCGGATGTCAAAGTTTTGACCTGAAAAAAAAACATAAGGGGTAACACTGTCGTTTTTGGCCGAAATTTTGACCCCCTCCGATCTTCTTGAAACTCTGGATTCTGACAGAGGGCCACGAGACTTCGACCAGCGCGCAAAAATGGAGGCTCTAGACCCTTCCAGAGCCGAGATATCGGATGTCAAAGTTTTGACCTGAAAAAAAAACATAAGGGGTAACACTGTCGTTTTTGGCCGAAATTTTGACCCCCTCCGATCTTCTTGAAACTCTGGATTCTGACAGAGGGCCATGAGACTTCGACCAGCGCGCAAAAATGGAGGCTCTAGACCCTTCCAGAGCCGAGATATCGGATGTCAAAGTTTTGACCTGAAAAAAAAAACATAAGGGGTAACACTGTCGTTTTTGGCCGAAATTTTGACCCCCTCCGATCTTCTTGAAACTCTGGATTCTGACAGAGGGCCACGAGACTTCGACCAGCGCGCAAAAATGGAGGCTCTAGACCCTTCCAGAGCCGAGATATCGGATGTCAAAGTTTTGACCTGAAAAAAAAAACATAAGGGGTAACACTGTTGTTTTTGGCCGAAATTTTGACCCCCTCCGATCTTCTTGAAACTCTGGATTCTGACAGAGGGCCACGAGACTTCGACCAGCGCGCAAAAATGGAGGCTCTAGACCCTTCCAGAGCCGAGATATCGGATGTCAAAGTTTTGACCTGAAAAAAAAACATAAGGGGTAACACTGTCGTTTTTGGCCGAAATTTTGACCCCCTCCGATCTTCTTGAAACTCTGGATTCTGACAGAGGGCCACGAGACTTCGACCAGCGCGCAAAAATGGAGGCTCTAAACCCTTCCAGAGCCGAGATATCGGATGTCAAAGTTTTGACCTGAAAAAAAAAACATAAGGGGTAACACTGTCGTTTTTGGCCGAAATTTTGACCCCCTCCGATCTTCTTGAAACTCTGGATTCTGACAGAGGGCCACGAGACTTCGACCAGCACGCAAAAATGGAGGCTCTAGACCCTTCCAGAGCCGAGATATCGGACGTCAAAGTTTTGACCTGAAAAAAAAAACATAAGGGGTAACACTGTCGTTTTTGGCCGAAATTTTGACCCCCTCCGATCTTCTTGAAACTCTGGATTCTGACAGAGGGCCACGACACTTCGACCAGCGCGCAAAAATGGAGGCTCTAGACCCTTCCAGAGCCGAGATATCGGATGTCAAAGTTTTGACCTGAAAAAAAAACATAAGGGGTAACACTGTCGTTTTTGGCCGAAATTTTGACCCCCTCCGATCTTCTTGAAACTCTGGATTCTGACAGAGGGCCACGAGACTTCGACCAGCGCGCAAAAATGGAGGCTCTAGACCCTTCCAGAGCCGAGATATCGGATGTCAAAGTTTTGACCTGAAAAAAAAAACATAAGGGGTAACACTGTCGTTTTTGGCCGAAATTTTGACCCCCTCCGATCTTCTTGAAACTCTGGATTCTGACAGAGGGCCACGAGACTTCGACCAGCGCGCAAAAATGGAGGCTCTAGACCCTTCCAGAGCCGAGATATGGGATGTCAAAGTTTTGACCTGAAAAAAAAAACATAAGGGGTAACACTGTCGTTTTTGGTCGAAATTTTGACCCCCTCCGATCTTCTTGAAACTCTGGATTCTGACAGAGGGCCACGAGACTTCGACCAGCGCGCAAAAATGGAGGCTCTAGACCCTTCCAGAGCCGAGATATCGGATGTCAAAGTTTTGACCTGAAAAAAAAAACATAAGGGGTAACACTGTCGTTTTTGGCCGAAATTTTGACCCCCTCCGATCTTCTTGAAACTCTGGATTCTGACAGAGGGCCACGAGACTTCGACCAGCGCGCAAAAATGGAGGCTCTAAACCCTTCCAGAGCCGAGATATCGGATGTCAAAGTTTTGACCTGAAAAAAAACATAAGGGGTAACACTGTCGTTTTTGGCCGAAATTTTGACCCCCTCCGATCTTCTTGAAACTCTGGATTCTGACAGAGGGCCACGAGACTTCGACCAGCGCGCAAAAATGGAGGCTCTAGACCCTTCCAGAGCCGAGATATCGGATGTCAAAGTTTTGACCTGAAAAAAAAAAACATAAGGGGTAACACTGTCGTTTTTGGCCGAAATTTTGACCCCCTCCGATCTTCTTGAAACTCTGGATTCTGACAGAGGGCCACGAGACTTCGACCAGCGCGCAAAAATGGAGGCTCTAGACCCTTCCAGAGCCGAGATATGGGATGTCAAAGTTTTGACCTGAAAAAAAAACATAAGGGGTAACACTGTCGTTTTTGGCCGAAATTTTGACCCCCTCCGATCTTCTTGAAACTCTGGATTCTGACAGAGGGCCACGAGACTTCGACCAGCACGCAAAAATGGAGGCTCTAGACCCTTCCAGAGCCGAGATATCGGATGTCAAAGTTTTGACCTGAAAAAAAAAACATAAGGGGTAACACTGTCGTTTTTGGCCGAAATTTTGACCCCCTCCGATCTTCTTGAAACTCTGGATTCTGACAGAGGGCCACGAGACTTCGACCAGCGCGCAAAAATGGAGGCTCTAAACCCTTCCAGAGCCGAGATATCGGATGTCAAAGTTTTGACCTGAAAAAAAACATAAGGGGTAACACTGTCGTTTTTGGCCGAAATTTTGACCCCCTCCGATCTTCTTGAAACTCTGGATTCTGACAGAGGGCCACGAGACTTCGACCAGCGCGCAAAAATGGAGGCTCTAGACCCTTCCAGAGCCGAGATATCGGATGTCAAAGTTTTGACCTGAAAAAAAAAAACATAAGGGGTAACACTGTCGTTTTTGGCCGAAATTTTGACCCCCTCCGATCTTCTTGAAACTCTGGATTCTGACAGAGGGCCACGAGACTTCGACCAGCGCGCAAAAATGGAGGCTCTAGACCCTTCCAGAGCCGAGATATCGGATGTCAAAGTTTTGACCTGAAAAAAAAAACATAAGGGGTAACACTGTCGTTTTTGGCCGAAATTTTGACCCCCTCCGATCTTCTTGAAACTCTGGATTCTGACAGAGGGCCACGAGACTTCGACCAGCGCGCAAAAATGGAGGCTCTAAACCCTTCCAGAGCCGAGATATCGGATGTCAAAGTTTTGACCTGAAAAAAAACATAAGGGGTAACACTGTCGTTTTTGGCCGAAATTTTGACCCCCTCCGATCTTCTTGAAACTCTGGATTCTGACAGAGGGCCACGAGACTTCGACCAGCACGCAAAAATGGAGGCTCTAGACCCTTCCAGAGCCGAGATATCGGACGTCAAAGTTTTGACCTGAAAAAAAAAAACATAAGGGGTAACACTGTCGTTTTTGGCCGAAATTTTGACCCCCTCCGATCTTCTTGAAACTCTGGATTCTGACAGAGGGCCACGAGACTTCGACCAGCACGCAAAAATGGAGGCTCTAGACCCTTCCAGAGCAGAGATATCGGATGTCAAAGTTTTGACCTGAAAAAAAAAACATAAGGGGTAACACTGTCGTTTTTGGCCGAAATTTTGACCCCCTCCGATCTTCTTGAAACTCTGGATTCTGACAGAGGGCCACGAGACTTCGACCAGCGCGCAAAAATGGAGGCTCTAGACCCTTCCAGAGCCGAGATATCGGATGTCAAAGTTTTGACCTGAAAAAAAAAACATAAGGGGTAACACTGTCGTTTTTGGCCGAAATTTTGACCCCCTCCGATCTTCTTGAAACTCTGGATTCTGACAGAGGGCCACGAGACTTCGACCAACGCGCAAAAATGGAGGCTCTAGACCCTTCCAGAGCCGAGATATCGGATGTCAAAGTTTTGACCTGAAAAAAAAAACATAAGGGGTAACACTGTCGTTTTTGGCCGAAATTTTGACCCCCTCCGATCTTCTTGAAACTCTGGATTCTGACAGAGGGCCACGAGACTTCGACCAGCGCGCAAAAATGGAGGCTCTAGACCCTTCCAGAGCCGAGATATCGGATGTCAAAGTTTTGACCTGAAAAAAAAAACATAAGGGGTAACACTGTCGTTTTTGGCCGAAATTTTGACCCCCTCCGATCTTCTTGAAACTCTGGATTCTGACAGAGGGCCACGAGACTTCGACCAGCGCGCAAAAATGGAGGCTCTAAACCCTTCCAGAGCCGAGATATCGGATGTCAAAGTTTTGACCTGAAAAAAAACATAAGGGGTAACACTGTCGTTTTTGGCCGAAATTTTGACCCCCTCCGATCTTCTTGAAACTCTGGATTCTGACAGAGGGCCACGAGACTTCGACCAGCGCGCAAAAATGGAGGCTCTAGACCCTTCCAGAGCCGAGATATCGGATGTCAAAGTTTTGACCTGAAAAAAAAACATAAGGGGTAACACTGTCGTTTTTGGCCGAAATTTTGACCCCCTCCGATCTTCTTGAAACTCTGGATTCTGACAGAGGGCCACGAGACTTCGACCAGCGCGCAAAAATGGAGGCTCTAGACCCTTCCAGAGCCGAGATATCGGATGTCAAAGTTTTGACCTGAAAAAAAAAAAACATAAGGGGTAACACTGTCGTTTTTGGCCGAAATTTTGACCCCCTCCGATCTTCTTGAAACTCTAGATTCTGACAGAGGGCCACGAGACTTCGACCAGCGCGCAAAAATGGAGGCTCTAAACCCTTCCAGAGCCGAGATATCGGATGTCAAAGTTTTGACCTGAAAAAAAACATAAGGGGTAACACTGTCGTTTTTGGCCGAAATTTTGACCCCCTCCGATCTTCTTGAAACTCTGGATTCTGACAGAGGGCCACGAGACTTCGACCAGCGCGCAAAAATGGAGGCTCTAGACCCTTCCAGAGCCGAGATATCGGATGTCAAAGTTTTGACCTGAAAAAAAAAACATAAGGGGTAACACTGTCGTTTTTGGCCGAAATTTTGACCCCCTCCGATCTTCTTGAAACTCTGGATTCTGACAGAGGGCCACGAGACTTCGACCAGCGCGCAAAAATGGAGGCTCTAGACCCTTCCAGAGCCGAGATATCGGATGTCAAAGTTTTGACCTGAAAAAAAAAACATAAGGGGTAACACTGTCGTTTTTGGCCGAAATTTTGACCCCCTCCGATCTTCTTGAAACTCTGGATTCTGACAGAGGGCCACGAGACTTCGACCAGCGCGCAAAAATGGAGGCTCTAAACCCTTCCAGAGCCGAGATATCGGATGTCAAAGTTTTGACCTGAAAAAAAAACATAAGGGGTAACACTGTCGTTTTTGGCCGAAATTTTGACCCCCTCCGATCTTCTTGAAACTCTGGATTCTGACAGAGGGCCACGAGACTTCGACCAGCACGCAAAAATGGAGGCTCTAGACCCTTCCAGAGCCGAGATATCGGACGTCAAAGTTTTGACCTGAAAAAAAAAACATAAGGGGTAACACTGTCGTTTTTGGCCGAAATTTTGACCCCCTCCGATCTTCTTGAAACTCTGGATTCTGACAGAGGGCCACGAGACTTCGACCAGCACGCAAAAATGGAGGCTCTAGACCCTTCCAGAGCAGAGATATCGGATGTCAAAGTTTTGACCTGAAAAAAAAAACATAAGGGGTAACACTGTCGTTTTTGGCCGAAATTTTGACCCCCTCCGATCTTCTTGAAACTCTGGATTCTGACAGAGGGCCACGAGACTTCGACCAGCGCGCAAAAATGGAGGCTCTAGACCCTTCCAGAGCCGAGATATCGGATGTCAAAGTTTTGACCTGAAAAAAAAAACATAAGGGGTAACACTGTCGTTTTTGGCCGAAATTTTGACCCCCTCCGATCTTCTTGAAACTCTGGATTCTGACAGAGGGCCACGAGACTTCGACCAGCGCGCAAAAATGGAGGCTCTAGACCCTTCCAGAGCCGAGATATCGGATGTCAAAGTTTTGACCTGAAAAAAAAAAACATAAGGGGTAACACTGTCGTTTTTGGCCGAAATTTTGACCCCCTCCGATCTTCTTGAAACTCTGGATTCTGACAGAGGGCCACGAGACTTCGACCAGCGCGCAAAAATGGAGGCTCTAGACCCTTCCAGAGCCGAGATATTGAAGGTCAAAATTTGGACCAGAAAAAAAAAATGACAGTGTTACCCCTTATGTTTTTTTTTTCTGGTCCAAATTTTGACCTTCGATATCTCGGCTCTGGAAGGGTCTAGAGCCTCCATTTTTGCGGGCTGGTCGAAGTCTCGTGGCCCTCTGTCAGAATCCAGAGTTTCAAGAAGATCGGAGGGGGTCAAAATTTCGGCCAAAAACGACAGTGTTACCCCTTATGTTTTTTTTTCAGGTCAAAACTTTGACATTCGATATCTCGGCTCTGGAAGGGTCTAGAGCCTCCATTTTTGCGCGCTGGTCGAAGTCTCGTGGCCCTCTGTCAGAATCCAGAGTTTCAAGAAGATCGGAGGGGGTCAAAATTTCGGCCAAAAAAAAAACATAAGGGGTAACACTGTCGTTTTTTTTTTTTTTGGCCAAAATTTTGACCCCCTCCGATCTTCTTGAAACTCTGGATTCTGACAGAGGGCCACGAGACTTCGACCAGAGCGCAAAAATGGAGGCTCTAGACCCTTCCAGAGCAGAGATATCGGATGTCAAAGTTTTGACCCGAAAAAAAACATAAGGGGTAACACTGTCGTTTTTGGCCGAAATTTTGACCCCCTCCAATCTTCTTGAAACTCTGGATTCTGACAGAGGGCCACGAGACTTCGACCAGCGCGCAAAAATGGAGGCTCTAGACCCTTCCAGAGCCGAGATATCGGATGTCAAAGTTTTGACCCGAAAAAAAAACATAAGGGGTAACACTGTCGTTTTTGGCCGAAATTTTGACCCCCTCCGATCTTCTTGAAACTCTGGATTCTGACAGAGGGCCACGAGACTTTGACCAGCGAACAAAAATGGAGGCTCTAGACCCTTCCAGAGCCGAGATATCGGATGTCAAAGTTTTGACCCGAAAAAAAAACATAAGGGGTAACACTGTCGTTTTTGGCCGAAATTTTGACCCCCTCCGATCTTCTTGAAACTCTGGATTCTGACAGAGGGCCACGAGACTTCAACCAGCCCGCAAAAATGGAGGCTCTAGACCCTTCCAGAGCCGAGATATCGGACGTCAAAGTTTTGACCCGAAAAAAAAACATAAGGGGTAACACTGTCGTTTTTGGCCGAAATTTTGACCCCCTCCGATCTTCTTGAAACTCTGGATTCTGACAGAGGGCCACGAGACTTTGACCAGCGAACAAAAATGGAGGCTCTAGACCCTTCCAGAGCCGAGATATCGGATGTCAAAGTTTTGACCCGAAAAAAAAACATAAGGGGTAACACTGTCGTTTTTGGCCGAAATTTTGACCCCCTCCGATCTTCTTGAAACTCTGGATTCTGACAGAGGGCCACGAGACTTCAACCAGCCCGCAAAAATGGAGGCTCTAGACCCTTCCAGAGCCGAGATATCGGACGTCAAAGTTTTGACCCGAAAAAAAAACATAAGGGGTAACACTGTCGTTTTTGGCCGAAATTTTGACCCCCTCCGATCTTCTTGAAACTCTGGATTCTGACAGAGGGCCACGAGACTTCGACCAGCGCGCAAAAATGGAGGCTCTAGACCCTTCCAGAGCCGAGATATCGGATGTCAAAGTTTTGACCCGAAAAAAAAAAACATAAGGGGTAACACTGTCGTTTTTGGCCGAAATTTTGACCCCCTCCGATCTTCTTGAAACTCTGGATTCTGACAGAGGGCCACGAGACTTCGACCAGCGCGCAAAAATGGAGGCTCTAGACCCTTCCAGAGCCGAGATATCGGACGTCAAAGTTTTGACCCGAAAAAAAAACATAAGGGGTAACACTGTCGTTTTTGGCCGAAATTTTGACCCCCTCCGATCTTCTTGAAACTCTGGATTCTGACAGAGGGCCACGAGACTTCGACCAGCGCGCAAAAATGGAGGCTCTAGACCCTTCCAGAGCCGAGATATCGGGTGTCAAAGTTTTGACCCGAAAAAAAAAACATAAGGGGTAACACTGTCGTTTTTGGCCGAAATTTTGACCCCCTCCGATCTTCTTGAAACTCTGGATTCTGACAGAGGGCCACGAGACTTCGACCAGCCCGAAAAAATGGAGGCTCTAGACCTTTCCAGAGCCGAGATATCGGACATCAAAGTTTTGACCCGAAAAAAAAACATAAGGGGTAACACTGTCGTTTTTGGCCGAAATTTTGACCCCCTCCGATCTTCTTGAAACTCTGGATTCTGACAGAGGGCCACGAGACTTCGACCAGCGCGCAAAAATGGAGGCTCTAGACCCTTCCAGAGCCGAGATATTGAAGGTCAAAATTTGGACCGGAAAAAAAAAATGACAGTGTTACCCCTTATGTTTTTTTTTCTGGTCCAAATTTTGACCTTCGATATCTCGGCTCTGGAAGGGTCTAGAGCCTCCATTTTTGCGGGCTGGTCGAAGTCTCGTGGCCCTCTGTCAGAATCCAGAGTTTCAAGAAGATCGGAGGGGGTCAAAATTTCGGCCAAAAACGACAGTGTTACCCCTTATGTTTTTTTTCGGGTCAAAACTTTGACATCCGATATCTCGGCTCTGGAAGGGTCTAGAGCCTCCATTTTTGCGCGCTGGTCGAAGTCTCGTGGCCCTCTGTCAGAATCCAGAGTTTCAAGAAGATCGGAGGGGGTCAAAATTTCGGCCAAAAAAAAAAAACATAAGGGGTAACACTGTCGTTTTTTTTTTTTGGCCAAAATTTTGACCCCCTCCGATCTTCTTGAAACTCTGGATTCTGACAGAGGGCCACGAGACTTCGACCAGCGCGCAAAAATGGAGGCTCTAGACCCTTCCAGAGCCGAGATATCGGATGTCAAAGTTTTGACCCGAAAAAAAAACATAAGGGGTAACACTGTCGTTTTTGGCCGAAATTTTGACCCCCTCCAATCTTCTTGAAACTCTGGATTCTGACAGAGGGCCACGAGACTTCGACCAACGCGCAAAAATGGAGGCTCTAGACCCTTCCAGAGCCGAGATATCGGACGTCAAAGTTTTGACCCGAAAAAAAAACATAAGGGGTAACACTGTCGTTTTTGGCCGAAATTTTGACCCCCTCCGATCTTCTTGAAACTCTGGATTCTGACAGAGGGCCACGAGACTTCGACCAGCGTGCAAAAATGGAGGCTCTAGACCCTTCCAGAGCCGAGATATCGGATGTCAAAGTTTTGACCCGAAAAAAAAACATAAGGGGTAACACTGTCGTTTTTGGCCGAAATTTTGACCCCCTCCGATCTTCTTGAAACTCTGGATTCTGACAGAGGGCCACGAGACTTCGACCAGCCCGCAAAAATGGAGGCTCTAGACCCTTCCAGAGCCGAGATATCGAAGGTCAAAATTTGGACCAGAAAAAAAAACATAAGGGGTAACACTGTCATTTTTTTTTTCTGGTCCAAATTTTGACCTTCAATATCTCGGCTCTGGAAGGGTCTAGAGCCTCCATTTTTGCGGGCTGGTCGAAGTCTCGTGGCCCTCTGTCAGAATCCAGAGTTTCAAGAAGATCGGAGGGGGTCAAAATTTCGGCCAAAAACGACAGTGTTACCCCTTATGTTTTTTTTTCTGGTCCAAATTTTGACCTTCGATATCTCGGCTCTGGAAGGGTCTAGAGCCTCCATTTTTGCGGGCTGGTCGAAGTCTCGTGGCCCTCTGTCAGAATCCAGAGTTTCAAGAAGATCGGAGGGGGTCAAAATTTCGGCCAAAAAAAAAAACATAAGGGGTAACACTGTCGTTTTTTTTTTTGGCCAAAATTTTGACCCCCTCCGATCTTCTTGAAACTCTGGATTCTGACAGAGGGCCACGAGACTTCGACCAGCGCGCAAAAATGGAGGCTCTAGACCCTTCCAGAGCCGAGATATCGGATGTCAAAGTTTTGACCCGAAAAAAAAAACATAAGGGGTAACACTGTCGTTTTTGGCCGAAATTTTGACCCCCTCCGATCTTCTTGAAACTCTGGATTCTGACAGAGGGCCACGAGACTTCGACCAGCGCGCAAAAATGGAGGCTCTAGACCCTTCCAGAGCCGAGATATCGGATGTCAAAGTTTTGACCCGAAAAAAAACATAAGGGGTAACACTGTCGTTTTTGGCCGAAATTTTGACCCCCTCCGATCTTCTTGAAACTCTGGATTCTGACAGAGGGCCACGAGACTTTGACCAGCGCGCAAAAATGGAGGCTCTAGACCCTTCCAGAGCCGAGATATCGGACGTCAAAGTTTTGACCCGAAAAAAAAACATAAGGGGTAACACTGTCGTTTTTGGCCGAAATTTTGATCCCCTCCGATCTTCTTGAAACTCTGGATTCTGACAGAGGGCCACGAGACTTCGACCAGCGCGCAAAAATGGAGGCTCTAGACCCTTCCAGAGCCGAGATATCGGACGTCAAAGTTTTGACCCGAAAAAAAAACATAAGGGGTAACACTGTCGTTTTTGGCCGAAATTTTGACCACCTCCGATCTTCTTGAAACTCTGGATTCTGACAGAGGGCCACGAGACTTCGACCAGCGCGCAAAAATGGAGGCTCTAGACCCTTCCAGAGCCGAGATATTGAAGGTCAAAATTTGGACCAGAAAAAAAAAATGACAGTGTTACCCCTTATGTTTTTTTTTCTGGTCCAAATTTTGACCTTCGATATCTCGGCTCTGGAAGGGTCTAGAGCCTCCATTTTTGCGGGCTGGTCGAAGTCTCGTGGCCCTCTGTCAGAATCCAGAGTTTCAAGAAGATCGGAGGGGGTCAAAATTTCGGCCAAAAACGACAGTGTTACCCCTTATGTTTTTTTTTCGGGTCAAAACTTTGACATCCGATATCTCGGCTCTGGAAGGGTCTAGAGCCTCCATTTTTGCGCGCTGGTCGAAGTCTCGTGGCCCTCTGTCAGAATCCAGAGTTTCAAGAAGATCGGAGGGGGTCAAAATTTCGGCCAAAAAAAAAAAACATAAGGGGTAACACTGTCGTTTTTTTTTTTTTGGCCAAAATTTTGACCCCCTCCGATCTTCTTGAAACTCTGGATTCTGACAGAGGGCCACGAGACTTCGACCAGCGCGCAAAAATGGAGGCTCTAGACCCTTCCAGAGCCGAGATATCGGATGTCAAAGTTTTGACCCGAAAAAAAAAACATAAGGGGTAACACTGTCGTTTTTGGCCGAAATTTTGACCCCCTCCGATCTTCTTGAAACTCTGGATTCTGACAGAGGGCCACGAGACTTTGACCAGCGCGCAAAAATGGAGGCTCTAGACCCTTCCAGAGCCGAGATATCGGACGTAAAAGTTTTGACCCGAAAAAAAAACATAAGGGGTAACACTGTCGTTTTTGGCCGAAATTTTGATCCCCTCCGATCTTCTTGAAACTCTGGATTCTGACAGAGGGCCACGAGACTTCGACCAGCGCGCAAAAATGGAGGCTCTAGACCCTTCCAGAGCCGAGATATCGGACGTCAAAGTTTTGACCCGAAAAAAAAACATAAGGGGTAACACTGTCGTTTTTGGCCGAAATTTTGACCACCTCCGATCTTCTTGAAACTCTGGATTCTGACAGAGGGCCACGAGACTTCGACCAGCGCGCAAAAATGGAGGCTCTAGACCCTTCCAGAGCCGAGATATCGGACGTCAAAGTTTTGACCCGAAAAAAAAACATAAGGGGTAACACTGTCTTTTTTGGCCGAAATTTTGACCCCCTCCGATCTTCTTGAAACTCTGGATTCTGACAGAGGGCCACGAGACTTCGACCAGCGCGCAAAAATGGAGGCTCTAGACCCTTCCAGAGCCGAGATATCGGACGTCAAAGTTTTGACCCGAAAAAAAAACATAAGGGGTAACACTGTCGTTTTTGGCCGAAATTTTGACCCCCTCCGATCTTCTTGAAACTCTGGATTCTGACAGAGGGCCACGAGACTTCGACCAGCGCGCAAAAATGGAGGCTCTAGACCCTTCCAGAGCCGAGATATTGAAGGTCAAAATTTGGACCAGAAAAAAAAACATAAGGGGTAACACTGTCATTTTTTTTTTGGCCGAAATGTTGACCCCCTCCGATCTTCTTGAAACTCTGGATTCTGACAGAGGGCCACGAGACTTCGACCAGCGCGCAAAAATGGAGGCTCTAGACCCTTCCAGAGCCGAGATATCGAAGGTCAAAATTTGGACCAGAAAAAAAAACCATAAGGGGTAACACTGTCGTTTTTTTTTTTTTTGGCCGAAATTTTGACCCCCTCCGATCTTCTTGAAACTCTGGATTCTGACAGAGGGCCACGAGACTTCGACCAGCGCGTAAAAATGGAGGCTCTAGACCCTTCCAGAGCCGAGATATCGAAAGTCAAAATTTTGATCCGAAAAAAAACATAAGGGGTAACACTGTCCTTTTTTTTTTTGTCGAAATTTTGACCCCCTCCGATCTTCTTGAAACTCTGGATTCTGACAGAGGGCTACGAGACTTCGACCAGCGCGCAAAATTGGAGGCTCTAGACCCTTCCAGAGCCGAGATATTGAAAGTTAAAATTTTGACCCGAAAAAAAACGTAAGGGGTAACAATGTCGTTTTTTTGAGCCGAAATTTTGACCCCCTCCAATCTTCTTGAAACTCTGGATTCTGACAGATGGCCACGAGACTTCGACCAGCGCGCAAAAATGGAGGCTCTAGACCCTTCCAAAAAAACGACAATGTAACCCCTTACGTTTTTTTTCGGGGGGCGAAATTTTGAGTTTCTCCAATCTTCTCAAAACTCTGGATTCTGGTAGAGGGCCATGAGACTTAGACCTGGGTGCAAAAATGGAGTCTCTAGACCCTTCCTGAGCTGAGATAATGAGATCCCACTTTGCACCCACTTTTTTATAACGGCATAAATGCTACGTGGGATCTCAATATCTCAGCTCAGGAAGGGTCTAGAGACTCCATTTTTGCACCCAGGTCAAAGTCTCATGGCCCTCTATCAGAATCCAGAGTTTTGAGAAGATTGGAGAAACTCAAAATTTTGCCCCCCGAAAAAAAACCGTAAGGGGTTACACTGTCGTTTTTTTTCAGGGGGTGAAATTTTGAGTTTCTCCAATCTTCTCAAAACTCTGGATTCTGATAGAGGGCCATGAGACTTTGTGTATAGCAGAACAAATAAACACGTAGAGGTTTGGAACAACGTGAGGGTGAGTAAATACTGACAGAATTTTCATTTTTGGGTGAACTAACCCTTTAAGGTTTTCATGCACCAAGCCATTTGCGCATAAAATCAGGCCTGAATTAAATTGCCAATCAACATTGGAAATACATAGCCTACTATTAACAATATATTACATTTAAAGATTCATGGATGTAGTTGTTACGACTCACGGTACACAGAGGGATCCAATTGCAGCTTTAATGGCGGAATGTCAAACAGGCAAAGTCAAACACGGGCAGACAGAACAATGCAGGTAAAGCAACAAGGTAATCCAAATAACAGGCAGGGTTCGGGGCAGGCAGCAATAAACAAAGTCCAGGAACAGTCCGAGGTCAGGCCAGGCAGAGATCGATCACAGAATCCAAAACAGTCCAAAGTACAAAACCAGAAAACCAGAAACAGGGAAAATAACGCTCAGAAATTACAAGCCGTGGCAATGCAATACTTCGCCATGAGTTCATGTGAGAGTGTGGTTTATATGCAGAGTCTGATGAGGTGCAGGTGTGTGCGTAATCAGTCACCGGGATCAGGCATTATGGGAAACGGAGTTCTTGAAGGAAGTGAACAGTTTTGATGTGGAGTGCCCTCTGGTGGTTTTCTCGGGCACTCCACCTGGTGATCGTCACAGTAGTTGATCCATAAAATATATGAATATATATATATATATATATATATATATATATATTATTTCAATATGTTTTTAAGATCACAAAAAAAATGAATTCATTCAAGTTTATCTAAACGTTTGACTAGTGTTTATTTGATCAAATATAATTAGTATCTTTTTTATAAATACCACAGACATATTCGTATATGTATATAGACATACACTCACCGGCCACTTTATTAGGTACACCTGTCCAACTGCTCGTTAACACTTAATTTCTAAGCAGCCAATCACATGGCGCCAACTCAGTGCATTTAGGCATGTAGACATGGTCAAGACAATCTCCTGCAGTTCAAACCGAGCATCAGTATGGGGAAGAAAGGTGATTTGAGTGACTTTGAACGTGGCATGATTGTTGGTGCCAGAAGGGCTGGTCTGAGTATTTCAGAAACTGCTAATCTACTGGGATTTTCACGCACAACCATCTCTAGGGTTTACAGAGAATGGTCCGAAAAAGAAAAAACATCCAGTGAGCGGCAGTTCT
Source organism: Cyprinella venusta (assembly GCA_038021265.1). Classification (NCBI taxonomy): domain Eukaryota; kingdom Metazoa; phylum Chordata; class Actinopteri; order Cypriniformes; family Leuciscidae; genus Cyprinella; species Cyprinella venusta. The sequence continues at coordinate 34,092,325 of CM075867.1, read as the reverse complement.
GTGGGCGGAAATGCCTTGTTGATGCCAGAGGTCAGAGGAGAATGGCCAGACTGGTTCGAGCTGATAGAAGGGCAACAGTGACTCAAATAACCACCCGTTACAACCAAGGTGGGCAGAAGAGCATCTCTGAACGCACAGTACGTCGAACTTTGAGGCAGATGGGCTACAGCAGCAGAAGACCACACCGGGTGCCACTCCTTTCAGCTAAGAGCAGGAAACTGAGGCTACAATTTGCACAAGCTCATCGAAATTGGACAATAGAAGACTAGAAAAACGTTGCCTGGTCTGATGAGTCTCGATTTCTGCTGCGACATTCGGATGGTGGGGTCAGAATTTGGCGTCTACAACATGAAAGCATGGATCCATCCTGCCTTGTATCAACGGTTCAGGCTGGTGGTGGTGGTGTCATGGTGTGGGGAATATTTTCTTGGCACTCTTTGGGCCCCTTGGTACCAATTGAGCATCGTTGCAAGGCCACAGCCTACCTGAGTATTGTTGCTGACCATGTCCATCCCTTTATGACCACAATGTACCCAACTTCTGATGGCTACATTCAGCAGGATAATGCGCCATGTCATAAAGCTGGAATCATCTCAGACTGGTTTCTTGAACATGACAATGAGTTCGCTGTACTCAAATGGCCTCCACAGTCACCAGATCTCAATCCAATAGAGCATCTTTGGGATGTGGTGGAACGGGAGATTCGCATCATGGATGTGCAGCCGACAAATCTGCGGCAACTGTGTGATGCCATCATGTCAATATGGACCAAACTCCCTGAGGAATGCTTCAAGCACCTTGTTGAATCTATGCCACGAAGAATTGAGGCAGTTCTGAAGGCAAAAGGGGGTCCAACCCGTTACTAGCATGGGGTACCTAATAAAGTGGCCGGTGAGTGTATATACAATACTCTAACTTAAAACTCAAATATATATTGATTTGGAGATCACTTCTATAACAAATATTGTAATATCAGTTAATTAAATTCACTTAACCTTATAGCATTTTTATAACTTGTGTATTTAGCGTAATCTTCTGTTCTGTGGAAGTTTTTTTTTCTTCTCTTGGCATTTTATTTGCTTCAGCAGAGTCATTGATTATCTGTCAGTTCACATGACCAGCACCATTAAGAGGATGTACTGAGGCTTGATGCAGTGGAACGGGCCTGACTGATCAGCTCATGACCACGGATCAGTGTGTTCTCTCAATGTCTGAAGGGACAACGTTAGTCCCTGAGATCTGTCAGTCTTTTTTCCTTATAGAAAGTGAAACACAAAGAGATGAAAAAGTGAATCCCACACAAACTGACCTTTCCTTCCGCATGAAGAGCTGCTGGTGATCCGGTCTCTGATGTGACTAAGAAGAATCAGGTGATGCTAAAAATTAAATGATGGAGGTCAGTTGAAGAGGTCGCTGTTTTTAAACTATTGAAATCTATTTTAAAACTCTACAGGGAACACATTTGAGATCATTGGGGTCTTTGTTCATGGTTCATATAAGGCCCAATGAGCTTTCAGTTGTTCTGTGAACTTCTCATATTTTTCTCCTAACATTCCTTTGGAGAAATAAAAAATGGACAGAAATTAGTCAATAGCTGACATATGAGCAAAGAGCAATGAAATGAATGACCTTATGAGTATCAAGATTTCTTAAAGGGCACCTGTTATGCCCCTTCATTACAAGATATAACATTGGTCTTGGGTAGAATGTATTTGTGAAGTTTCAGCTCAAAATACCCCACAGTTAATTTATTCTAACTATTTGAAAATGTCATTTTTGGGGCCTGTTTAAAAATTAGCTGTTTTGGTGTATACGACCTTAAATGCAAATGAGCTGCATATTCCCGCCCTGCCTTTGGATGAGGGCGTAACTTGATACACATGGCAGTCGGTAAGCAGAAGGGCTGAGAGAGTGAGAGACTCGCTGTTTTGAATGTCATTCAGCAGTACGTTTGAATCGGAATATATAAATTGCACGAAGAGACTCCGGCAGAATAAACGCAAATGAGAATGGACCATGGTCTTTTTTGAATTTTTTTGTTTTGTGTCATTTGGTTCATTCAATGAACGAAACGAACAAATTGACTCGGAAAAAGATTCGTTCATTTTGATGAACGAGTTCGAACAGGAGAGTCACGAACGCGCATCGCAGAACACAGCAAGGCGAGAATTTGAGCTTATAAAACTTAAACTTTGTTATTTCTTTATTAAATGAGTAATCATATTGATAAGGCCCTTATTCACCGTCTGGAATCGTTTAAAGCCCTTTGAACAGTTAGCACTGAAACTGTCTTTTGGACCTTGAACCGTTTGGTTACCAGTAAAGTGCATTATATGGAGAAAATGCTGGAATGTCTTCATCAAAAACCTTAATGTCTTTTTGAGTGAAGAAAGAAAGACACGGACATCTTGGATGACATGCTAGTGAGTAAATTATCAGCAAAAGTTTTTTGAAAAGTGAACTACACCTTTAAAACATTCATGGATTATGAGACATAATGGAGCTCTCAACTTTAAGATGTTTCTCCAAAAATTCCTTTGGATATAAAAAATACACAAGCTGAGTCAAGCTGCGAATAGAGCTATAAAATAAATGCGAATTAGCATACAGATTCTAAAGCAAATTTTTTCTCTGGAGGACAAACCAATTATACAGTGCTACATCAAGTTCAACTTTTTAAAAAGACAAAAATCTCAAACAATAATCGGTGGACCCCTCAATTTTTTTTTTTTTTTTACTGTTTTGTCTGCCAAACAATCCATGAAGATATTGGATAGGTGTCACTACCTATTAAGAAGTAAATCAATTCCCTGAACAGATGAAATTCTCTCACCCAAAAAGGTTTTGATCACTTAAATGTCACCGGAAACGTGTGACACCACGTCCACTGACACCAAGTGCCAGATAATGTGTTTGATTAAGTTACTCCACAAATAGAAGGTCAGCTAAGAATAGAAACACTCACGTTAGAAAGGTTCAGGTTAACCTTTCTACAATTTTAATGAACTCATCGCTTTGCGCGACATTCTATATTCATGCTTCCTTTAACGAACAGTTGAAATAGACATGACATGTGCCTTATATTTATCGCGTATTCTATTTATCTAATGACTTATTATTGTTATTGATATAAAAATATAAATTGATACTTTTTTAGCAAGGATTATCGTTTATAATGTTATAAATTATTTATATACAAAAATATATCACGGGTTAATCAAAAATATTAATCAGCACATCTGTTTTCAACATTGATGATTGTAGAAATATTTTTCAAGCACCAAATCAGCATAAAGTGATTTCTGACGGATCATGTTACACTGAAGACTGGAGTAAGGTTGCTGAAAATTCACAGGGACACGTAAAAGATTGCATGTAGGAAAAACTGGCTGTAAGACGGGATGGAGATTGTAAATAAGTGAGAGTTTTAAATAGACATCAGCTGAGGATTGGTTTGGCACTAAATCCTGGGAATGGCTGTGTCCATGTTGCGCGGCCGCCCGCAGTGGGAAGAGATCCTGGCGTATGTTTGGCTGAGTCAGGCTTCCAGCTCAAAGACGCAGGGTTACGAGCTCAGGTGTGGCCCATTACCCTCCATCTGGAGGCCATAACATCGTGCTCTTGTCCCAGCAGGGGCGGGGCACCGATGAGGCCCGAATGCTTAAAGCCTAAATTAGCATGAGGACCATATACTGCAGGTCCTCTCACGATCCTGTCACCAATTAGGCAGCCAGAATTTTATACTGTCCTCGGTCTGTGTGTAACCATTTCTGCTTTTTAACAGCCCTTATGAAGCTAAATTTGCTTCTGGTATGATTACTCAGCCCTCAAGAGTCTGAATGCTGACGAGCATTTGGTTACAGTGTAATTTTGACTCTTTTCAAATCTTTTATTCACAATGCAAACTGAAAGCTGATCTACAGCGTAGACAATATTCAGTTTATCTATTGGTTGCTTTGCTCGCGTCTGTCATGACATCTCGCTGTAGAGAACTTGTGAGGTGCATGAAAGAACATATAACATTTTACACGTATACAGTGTTCAAAAGTGCTGAATTGTTCGCTCATTTCGAGCATGCTTTTCTTTACGGGTAATTTATAAATCAAAAACAGGCAGTATATTTAACAAAAGTAGCTATTTTCAATAGTTGAATAGTCTAATTGAATTGCCATTGAATTTTAACAAGTGAACTAATCAGCCATTAGTAAAACACTGTCAATTACAGAAATGCAATATATAGTTTTTATGTCTATTATTAATGTTTTCTACCCTTAAAAAAACTTAATGCATGTTAACTAAGAAACAAATGATCAATTATGACTATAAATGTTAGCCCTTGTAACTGATGAAGGAACATGTTACATTTCTGTAAATGCAACCAAGTTAACAAAGGCCGAACAATTCATCTAAATCACTGTAATAGACAATATATCATGGCTTATTGCTTTGTTAAAGAAAATTCTACGTTTGAAGAAACATGAGTTTTTTTTGTGCAAACACTGAGCTTTTTTTTTAATTTTGGAATTTGGACTAAATCTCATGTTTCTTCAAATTAACGACTGATCTAGATTCTATATTATTCATAATTTACCAATTTTTGAATCAACAAACCAGACAGTTGTTATTTTTTCTTCTTTATTAAATAACCATAATGGTTGAATAACTCATAATGATTGAAGGGAATGTTAAACTTTAACGATAAAGTATTTCTGAACAGTTATGTAAACTAACAGCCTCCAAGACTGAAAAAAAAAAAAAAAAAAAAAAAAAAACGAGGGTGAAATTCAGGGTTCTAGGAAACAGTTACACTGGTTGAAATCTAACCAGACATGAATATGCTTAAGCAACAATGGACAGGTTTGGAAACCTGATGCCCCTTAAGTTGCTGATGCCCCAGTGCACACGTTCACACCCACACGCAAGTGTCATTCTATTCCGACATCTTTTTCAGGTGAGTGCACGAGAGCTATGGTGTTAGTCTAGACAAAATGTACCAGGTGGAAATACTTCAGTCGGCTTTAGCTCCGAGACACATCTAGCCTCCTCCCAGCCACAGCCTTTTTGTAATCAAACCTTAAATTCCTGCGAGTTGACTAAAAAAACTTGGCAAAATGCATTCCACTTAAACCAGTGTTCCACAAACAGTATTCGCGAGCCAATATTCCAGACATCATCACCTGCTAGAAGTCGAACCCAGCTGTGCCAAACACACTGACATAGCATGCAACGATATCCTGCTGTTTAAAGAGCTCATAAGCATACAATTTTTCATATAATGTCGTTTAATGATCATTTCCCACCATTCCCTTAGAATTAAACTAGCATCTTCGATGTAAATGCCCTTTTCTTCTCATTTGCCCAAGCTTAAGGTCAATGAAAATTTGATTCCTCATAACATTAACCCCTTTAAATAAAAGTTGCAGAGAGAGAGGGAGAGAGAGAGAGCACAGTTTGCACCTGTTAGTGTCTGATTGACTTGGGAAAGGTGTTATCTATATAATCGCTTTGGATTGGAGGCATAAATGTTTTTAGAGGATGGTCAAAATATGAACAGTGTGTTCCAATCACCTGATAGTGATAGAGCCCTGAGAAGTGAGAAAGGCACTGCAAACAACAGAGAACAAAAGCACATCAGTACAAAACACCACAGAAAAAAAGATTAGGAAGACAGTTTAGCCAAAATAATTGTACTATATATATATATATATATATATATATGGGTGACTTCTAAGTTTGACTTCTATCCACTCCGTTTCGAGCAATAGATTGAGGTTTTGTTAAAGTTGATGTAAATATGATGAATTGAAAGGCTTGTACAGACTAACCAAAATGATTTGTATTGCCTTGTCATGTGTAACTGCATATTGCTCGAAATAAATAAAAAAAAAATGGGTGCACCATCTATAATTATTTTCTATATATATAAATGCATGTATATTTAAGAAAAAAATATTATCTATATATAAAATAATTATATTTATATATAATATAAATTATATATAAATCTATGTACAGTATATTCATGAAAATAATTCTTAAATATATAGACCATTTCAAAAGATATAAACAAAACACTGGCCCAGAAGCACTTCCTGTTTCAGTTTTTTAACACTACATAAAAGCTGGGATAAAATACAACCAGCAGAACATAAAACTGAATCAAAAAGTTAAACAAACATCTTTAAGAAGTTTTCTTTACATGTGAAATAAAGAAAACAGTTACAAACTGAAACAGGAAGTGCTTCTGGACCAGTGTTGTTTACATCTTTTGAAATGGTCTATACAAGCATGTGTGTGTATTTATATATATATGAAATAATTACCCATATATTGTGTAATACAAACTTTTATGTTGGATGCGATTAATCGTTTGACGGCCCACATATATATATATATATATATATATATATATATATATATATATAATTATATAAATATTATATATATATATATATATATATATATATATAATATAATATAATTTATACATATATAATATAATTTATATATATATATATATATATATAATACAGTATATATAATTAGTTTATATTAAAATATTTTTTTCCATGCTTGCAAAAGTCATTTTAAATGTAGGCCTACATGGCACTCGCCATTCAGAATAAGCAAAGTGTGTCAATTAAGAGAACTTATAGAGTATAACATAGAGAACTTAAAAAAAAGTATAAAGTGAACCAATTTACAGTAGCTATATTCTCCAACGAGTGTGTAGGGAGAAATTAATTCTACATAGAGACCTTGTAAAAACCCACAAAAGAGTTGTGGGTTTTCTCCAACTATAGGTTGTGCCACAAGAAAGCAGAACCTGATTTCATCTCTCTGATATATTCCAGACAGAAAGTTGTAGTGTTTGTGCTGTGCCTGTTCACCCGGGACAGTGTTTAAAATGACTTACATAACACCCTGACATTGCTTTATAATAAGATGTTAACCCATATTCAATGAAAAGAGCTATTATTCAAGAAAAGAAAAAAAAGTGTTTTGGATTTTAGCACCCTGGATTCCTAACTGTCTGGTGCACTGTTGTTTTTCTCAATCCCCTTTTAAATGAGTGACAGAAAAAGGCTTTCATGTATGCCACACCTTGTTAAATTCTCCAGAACCCGAGTATTTTAAAAGCAGACTCCACGTCCATATACATGACTTAACATGTAATTTATAGGACCAGTGGCACTTGAATGCTACCCCACGTCAGCGTGGTGGCGTTGGTGGCTGACAGCACAAGGGTCTGTGCCAGACCTGAACACAGCACGAGGAAAAGAGAGCTGCGGCGTGCACGCACTCTTTCAGTCGCAGGGATTACACGCGAAGACGCCGCTGCTCTGGAATAATGACACAGCGGCAAAGGAGTCTGCCAGCTCTGTGGTCGCGCAAAACGCAGTGATATAAATATCCAGGGTGATGATTACCCCAATGGGCTGGCCTATAGATAGGGTTTGATGATAAGGGAAAGGGCAGACCAGCGGGGATGCACTCTTACGAGGAGCATATTATCAGTGTAGACACAAAGGCGGTCTAAAATAGCTCAAAACTGATCCGAAAGGCACCCTGAAATTAACATCTCAGACTCTGTTCTCAAATGTAGTGAGCTGCCTATAGAGGCAGCATTCCTAACATTATGACTATAAAAGGTACACCATTTTGGTGTTTCGGTGTCTAACTATTAGTACAATATAAAAAAAATACTAAACTAAATAGAATCTCGTAGTGCACTGTAATAAATCCATTCAAGATTGTGGAGGAAATGAACTTGAACATATGTGTAGGTTGGATTTCTAAGGGTTTGGAACAGAGCTTCGGTGTCAGTTAACATTAGTGCCTAAAAGGCTAAACAGAGAGAAATATGACATGGCCCAATGCATTGATTTTGTCAAACTAAAATCACTTAAATCACAAAAATTTTAATTTTCAACTTTTCTTACTTGGAAAATGCTAGCCTGACATCCAAATTGTACATTCTATAACTCAGTCCCCAGCTAAGATGTATACATTTAATGGTAATTTTTTTTAAGAAAAATTCATCCTGCATAACATAGTAAAGCCTATTTAGCAAACATTTGCTGAGACAGGGATGTCAAACTGTAAATCATCATCTCTGTTGGTAATTATGCACCTGAAGATCAAACATTAGTCTTAGATTGTCTATCTGCCACAGTTTGGTTGGTAGGAATTTATTTGGTTTCACTTTTTTGTGGTGGTCCCTTTAACACATTCTGTTGACACCAAGGCCATGTCCACTCGGACACGGGTATTTTTATAACCGGAGTTTTTCCCTCCTGCGTTTTAAAAAAAACCTCCGTCCACATGAAAACGCAAAAACACGCTATCAAGCGCTGTAAAGAGCATGCAACACCATCAGGCGGCAATATAAACCTAACCGTAAAGCCATGTTAGCCAATCAGAAGCCGTCAGCGGAGCAAAAACTCCGGTTTCGCTGTCTACACGACAACACTGCAACCGGCGTTTCAGAAAATACTCACCCTGGCAGGGGTTTTCAAAAATGTCCGGTTTCAGTGTCCAGATACTGCGTTTCCATGTGGACGAATGGCCGGAAAAAAAAGTAACAGTTATAAAAATACCCGTGTCCGTGTGGACATGGCCTAAGTGATGTTGATTAGAGTAATTGCAGTAGACATATTGTTAGTAGAGTATTAGTAGACTGCTAGACTTGACATAGTTGCAAAGTTACCAATAGTCAGTAAAATGTCTGTTGAAGGACCAATAAAGAGTTAGCAGATATTAACGGGATACTTCAGGATTTAGCATTGAGCTTTGTATTAGTAGACAACCTCTAGTATTTTCAAATTACCATGGTTTCCACCCTCATATCCCCCTGAGATGAGAGATTAATGTACTTTTTGCCAGAAAAAAAAAAAAATCCTCAAATGACGCAAAATTCATCATTTTGGCTCATCAGAGAATTTTTTGGTCTGAGGCTAAAGAGTACAGTCAGTAGTAGGGGCTGTCCCACATGTTCTCAACACGCCCATAGAGGGTGGGATCTCACTCACAGAATGAACACAGTGTCAGCCATCTTTTTTTGGAAGCTAAGCTAGCAGGCTCTTGTTCTGTGGAGAAAGCTGAGTAGTAGGGGTTACCATCCTCATTTTCCCAGACATGTCCGGCCGTCAATGTCCGGGATTCAGCTTTTGCTTTCTGCAGTCGTTTAAATGCACAGCTTTTGTTTCAATCTAACTGAATTCCTTCTGATTGGTGAATCTGAATGTAGTGTTTTACATGAACGCTAAACAAGTTTGATGTGCGTCTTAACATTGCTAAGAAAATTTTCGCTCCTCCGTGAGAGATACAAGACCAGTGCGTCTCACAGGTGTCTCTCATCAGTAATCACACCACCGGCCTCGCGCCGTTCTCCCACGGCCCTCACTCGTCCTGCTCGCCACAGTAAACCAGCCCGTTCTCATCCCAAGGCGTCATATACTGACGCTTTTGACAATGCATATACATTCAACGCACATGGCACCCTTTAGCGTCAATGTGAGACACAGATATATATGGGCCAGAAGGCGCCCCCTAGTGTTCTAACCCCAGACCTAACCTACCCATAACTGAAGCGTGTGTTTTATTGACGCTAAAGGGTGCCATGTGCGTTGGATGTATACGCATTGTCAAAAGCGTCACTATATGACGCCCTAAGATGAGAATGCATTGAGTAAACATAATGAATGGCGATTGTACAATGTACATAAATGACCCATTTAAATACATATCTTTCCAGAGGTGAAGTCTCCATTTAAGCAGACAGTCTACTAATACTCTAATGGCTGTTAGTTGACCTGTATGCAAAGTTACTTATGGTCAACAGAATGTTCAAAAGGGCCCATCAAAATAAGCTCAGAGTCTGACAAAAGTTTATGATTCTGATTCTTACAAGTTTTCTTCATCATGATAATCTTTACAAATTAACCGAATCTTTATGAATTTTAAAGCGTGTATACAATCAGCAGAGTAATAAAGTTGGAATTGTTTGCAAGGCCTGCAAAAATACTCTGATTTCTTTATACAGGCCTAATATTCTGAACATCCAGCAATGGAATGTCTCACCTGTCACCTTGAAATAATCACAGCACAATTATGACTTCTGCACTCGTAAGTATAACTTCCCAGGAGGCAGCAATACAGCAAAGTTAATGGATAGAGAACATTGTGTAACGAGGCATCAGGTCAATCCCAAATGAGCAACTGGAAGTCAGTACTTTTCCAGAAAATACAATCCTGGCTCCTTTGCACAAAAGCTACACACCACTGATTAAGGAAACCACACACTCTGTGACATACACTCCAGCTGGCATATTTTGGTCATGGCAAAATCTATCTTTAGCATTGTTTGTTAAAATAAGGCCAATGTGTTGAAGTGCTGCTTATTTTATTTTGTCCTCAACTCGTCCCCTCAAGGCTGTTGATTTTAACGGCACATAGTTTAGCACTAGAGTAAGGTCACAGGACACAATTCCAGTAAGAGCGGAGAGTGAAACGAGAAAAAAGGTTCCGCTGGATAATGTGTATGGGATTCACGACGGTAAGACGCAGAAATCCGTGTTGGAAGAAAACGGAGGTTCGCCGGATCAAGAATGATGTAACCGAGATGATATGAACAAAGAGAATAAGTGACTCATATTTTGGAGAATTTGTCAAAAAAAGATCATCCACAAACAGCTGCAGTAAAACTGATTTTTATGGTTTGAACGGCATCGGTCCGGTTCATGAACGAATCATACGGAACAGTTTTGTGAACTGGTTAATTTAAAAATAATAATTCCTTCACAAATCATATAGCACTTTATCTCTCACGAGCATGCCACGGGGAATTAAGGTGGATGTTAAGATTTCCAGTGAATAATGATTTTCTCATACAAAACTCTATTGTATGATTTCAGAAAACTTGGAATACAGTGCACAAGTCATATGGGCTATTTATGATACTATGATGGTTTTGTTTCCTTTATGAAGCTTGAAAGCTTTAGTATTCTATCGCTATAATTACATGGAATAGAGTATGGAAAAATATAATATTTTTTTCTGTCTTTTTTTCGTGTATGCTCTGCAGAAGTCATATTTTCTTTAGGTAAATAAATTGACAAAATACTAATTTCAAGGCCTATTTCACATTTTCAACATGATGCACTGAAATTAAGATGAGAACTCAAACTGATCTGAAAGTAACTGGTCTGGACATTTTCCCATCATAAAGTTGTTTTTCCCCAGCCTAGCCAGCCAGTCGTTCAGCCTGACATGATGCAACCTGCATTATTATTACTTTGCATCACTATGTTACTGAAACGCATGCCATAAATTTGGCATTAACGAGATTGGTACGGTCAATAAATAAATATATGGATAACGGTTGGACTGAGAAGTTTCCTGGAGAGCAGATGTGGAGCGACAGATGCTATGTGGCTCTTTTAGCACACTACATGTTCAGCCAGTAAAATATGTGCCCGCTGAAAACACTCCACAGTAAATCAACTCCTGAGAAGCTAAAATGCATTTATTTAATAAAGAGCGCTCATGGTACATTAGAGCGATTGTATGCAACGGCCATAAATCATCCGACGTGGCCCTTTGTAGCTCATAACCTATTTCAGGAGGTATGACATCACGGCGTTTCCATTTACTGCATAAGCTGAGCAATAAACTGCAGGCCATAAAGTGACACAGAATGCAACTTCTTGCAGTACAAATCCTTGAGCTGCCACAATGTTGAATGCATCATGCAAAATTCTCAAAATTATGCATTCAGAGTGGATTTGGCAATCCTACTGGTTTACTGAAAATCCTGAGAAATATAACCATGAGTGTATGAAATTCCCTGGTAAGTTCTTAATGTTGGGTAGGTGGGTGGACTCTGGTTGCAGGTCTGCTCTTTGCAGCATACTGTGCAATATTTCATGATTAGAGACATTTGTTCTTAGAGGATAAGGTCATGTTAAGAGGATTAGTCTGCTATGTCTGCTATGTCTATCACCGATACCACACTGTACTCAATAATGAGAGAGCCACAGTTTGGCTATATAAGACCTAGGGACCAGAGCCTGAATATAGTATATAAATACACTCTAAAAGATGCTGGGTTGTTGTTTTAACCCAATTTTGGGTCAAATATGGACAAACCCAGCCACTGGGTTACATTTTTAAATTACATTTTTAACCCAATGTTTGAGTTTGTCCATATTTGACCCAAAATTGGGTTAAAACAACCCAATATTTTTTAGAGTGTATATGTATTGTAAATATAGTCTACTCACCACTTTATTATGTACACCTGAAGTGCTCATTTACACAAACATCTAATCAGCCAATCACATGGCAGCAACTCGATGTAATTGGTCAAGATAATCTTCTGAAGTTCAAACTGAGCATCTGAATGGGGATGAACGCTGATTTCAGTAACTTACTGTACAACATGACATGACTGTTGGACTGGCAGGTCTGAGTATTTCAGAAACTGTAAAACCTTATGAGTTAGTTCAACTCAAACCGTTTGAGGAAACCGATTGCCTTAAATAATTTAAGTTTATTAACACAAACAATTTAAGCATAATAAATTTTTGATTTGTTTTCAAGTAACTCAATAACTTATTGTTAAGGTAACTTGTGTAAATAAAGTTAATAGTACTAATTAGTTCCTATAACTTAAATCTATGAAGTCCACTGTAAACCCGAATAAGTTGGCATAACTCAAATCACTTTAGTATAAACTTAGTTAGCTTTAAAAGCTAATCTGCCGACATAGTAAATGCTAACATATTAGAAACAGTATGTTGTAACTATCCTAAAGCCAACATTCACAGAAATTCTTCTAAATTAGCAAAACAAAACATTAATAACTACTAAATCTCACACTTAACATTAATCTTACACAAAAAAAACATTATATTGCACTTAATTTTAGCATTTACACTCTCTTTCGAGTACCATTAGCAAAGCATGCTGGTAAATAGATATCCCAGCCGTTTCAGTTAAACTTAAGTTCACCTAAATTGAAATAAATAATTTCATAAAACTCAAAACAATGAAACAGTTCAGTTTACTTAAAATATATCAGTTTTGTGAACTTGAAAGAAAAAGAAAGTGCTAAATACTCAATTATACAATTAATTATACAAATACAATTAATTTGACTGAACTAATTCGTTGAATTTAAGTTTGTCCTACTCAAACCAATTAATTATTTTGACCGTTAGGGTTTACAGTATTTTTAAAGAGAATGGTGCGAAAAAGAGAGCATATCCAGTGAGCGACTGTTCTGTGGGCGAAAATGTTTGGTTGATGTCAGAGGTTAGAGGAGAATGGCTAGACTGTTTCAAGCTAATAGAAAGGCAACAGTAACTCAAATAACCACTTGTTGCAACCGAGGTCTGCAGAAGAGAACGAACAACAAGTCGAACCTTGAAGCAGATGGGCAACAGCAGCAGAAAACACACACAGGAGACAATCCTGTCAGCTGAGAACAGCAAACTGAGGCTACAAAGACTCACCAAAACTGGACTGATGAGCCTCGATTTCTGCTACAGCGTTCAGATGGTAGGGTCAGAATTTGGCGTAAACAACATGAATGCATGGATTCATCCTGCCTTCTGTCAACGGTTGCTGGTGGTTGTGTAATGGCGTGAGGGGTATTTTATTTTTTAAAACAAAAGCACTGCATAATGAATCATAAAGGGAAATATCTATGAAAACTAAACTTACTAATGAACTATTAAATTTAACACTTACAAGGCTGGGGAACCTTCTGAAATTACATTTCTATTTTGGGCCTCTACACAGTTTACTTTTTGCCGTACTACACCTTCCCTTCTAAGATGAACAGATTGGGTGTCGCATCGCTGGCATTCTCGGCAGGTTTTATTACCCTTTGGACACCTGAGACTGAAATTTCATTGGACCATTACCAGTGTTGTGTGTAACGCGTTACAAAGTAACGCGTTACAGTAACGTAACTACTTTTTCGGGTAAAAAGTAGTGTAACGCGTTACTACTAAAAATTTGGTAACGAAATGAAGTTTCTTTTTAAATTCGGCGCAACGTTACTTTCCCCATGGAAGAATTTGACAGCGACACTTTTTTTCCCAGCTGAGCGCTTGCGCGCGCAATACTCACAAGCTCCACACGGTAGCAACGGACAGAGGCTGCAGCAGAGCAATCATGGCAAGCGAGAAGCAGCCAACGGTAACTTTTGAGGGATGTATCATGTAACTGTTAAAATGTTTTATTTGTTCAGTCTGAACATTTTTAACAATGATTATTAAATCAAACAACAATATTGTTAATGATAAATTAAAAGTTAATTTTTTTTCAAAACGCTATAAATCCATCCATTTTTTTTAATCATTTTTAGTAAAGTCATTTTAGTAAAGTGTCAAACCTCAAACAAATACAACATATGCATGAAAAAACTAATTATTAAAAATTTATCAATAATGATAACGACATATTCAAAAAAGGGATGGGCGCCCCTCCAGCACATGCACACATGTGAGCAAAGCGGTGACGCTTAAATATAGGATAAGTAAAAAAATAAATAAAATAAATATAGGCTATAGGTTTCACTTTTGTGTTTAATAATATTACGTTAGTTATTTTTATTATTTCATCTACGTTGAGTAGGCTATGAAAAGGGAACCGCATGAGATGAGTAAGATCAAAATTCAAAAGCTGCCCAATATCGGAAAATATTTGGAGTGGGTCAAACACGATTTTGACCACTTATTAAGTTTTGTTTTGTAGAAAGCTTGTAAATTTCGTTTGATATAAATTGTATATTCATTTTAATAAATGTTTCATCAACAAATTGACTGGATTAAAACACTAGAAGCAAATATTAGACAATAGCCTATAATCAGGACACACGCAGGTGAACCGGAGCGCGTCTCATATTATGAACCGAAACACCACGATGCTAGTTGCCTCACACACCTGAGAACTAAGCTACAGAAAGCTTTAAATGTATAATTTTAAACAAAACAATTAAAAACGAAAATAAATTGGCAACTCTCTGCGTATGTAGGCTAATTCGAAGTACGCGGCATACGCGTTTACTGCGAAGATGGCAAGATAAGTAGCCTAAGCATCATCAACTTTGTCTTTGCTGCTGACACTGACAGAAAACACTAGTTTATTAATAAACAATTAAAATGTTTCATGCATAATCATTACTTTTGCCGGTTCTTTGTGGCAAGCTTTATGCATGCGAGATGCGGAATAGGCAATTAAATACACTCATGGTCTCTCTCCCATAATTTAATTAAATCAATATATGTGAACACTGATTAGACAAGTGGCTTAAATGATCTACTTCTAGTCTACTAGAAAACTAGGACTGATTTTGAGGAATGAATGAACATAAACAAACCTCTGTTCAGAGTGCCGCCGTGCTGGATTGCGAACGCTCATCGAATTCGAGGATTTATCGCGTTTTGGCTAAAAACAGCTGGCGCTTATCGCGTTTTGGAAAGAATCTTGCAGTACATTTTAAACAAGGAAATATAGCGATTTGGCATGAAACTTTGATGGAGCAGCGAAAGGGTTCTGTCCACAGCAGAATGACACGACAAACTCATTTAAAAAAAAAAAAGCCGTTTATCGCGTTTTGGAAAAGAGCTCTTCATATAGCTTGAAATGTGTACGTTTAAACAAAATATAGGCTAGGCTATATATATTTTTTTCTCAAAATATCATTTTTTTCTTCTCCCTTGATAGAGTGAGTCATGTCAACCCGATCACACTTACGCATTGGTTAGTTTAGTAGTGGTTTGGGGTGCGTGTGTATTATACGTTTGGGTAGAATTTGTGGTGTGGGGTTCGTGTCGTGTGTACACGCAAATGAACTGCGTAAGTGAAAACTCATTTTCACGTATAAATTGCACGATAATACACAATGCGTGCTATAGAGAGGCATTTCTGAAAAAGCTTGTCTTCTATATTATTTCGTCCTTCTAGGCTATCAAGACGCGATTCAAGGAACATAAAAGTATACTTTTGTAACGTAAAAGTAAAAGTAACGAGTAACGTAAAAAGTTACTTTCCAAAGGTGGTAACTAAGTAAAGTAACGGATTACTTTTTTAAAAAGTAACGAATAACGAGCAAACACTACTTTTTAAAAGTAACTTCCCCAACACTGACCATTACGCCTCACCACGGCTAAAAACAGTATTAATCTGATAATTATCTCTCCCTATTATGTGGTCATCCATGACACAGAAATCTAAATCCACAGCAGACACCCTTGGGAAAGGTGAATGACACTCTGATTGGTGACGCCAGCATTTGGCATTAGTAGCTGCGGACTAAGAACGTACTGGCATGAATTCAGTGTTCCTTTCATCTCCTCAGAGTGTAATTTGCCAATTCCTTACAAGCCATGTTATCCCCCTGGCGGACCGGAAAGCCCAGAGACGGCTGCTGTGGATACAGAGAGACTCATCTCAGTCCGATCTGAGTGACATATAGCGAAGAACCCAGATAAAGCACCCAGACTGCAGTCAAACTCCCAGTATGTGTTTATTTTTTATTTTTAATGTAACAAAAAAATGTGAGGAAATGTGTGGCAAATGGGCCTGTCATGGTCAACATTAAAAATATGGTCAAATAAAAGCCTTATAAAGCAGTCCATACTACTTGTGTGCAACATTCCAAGTCTTCTCAAGGTACATTATATAAAAGCTTTGTGTGAGAAACAGAAAAAAGTTTAAGCCATTATTCGAATGGTTTTTTCTCAATCAATGCAATGGCACCATTGATGCCAATCGGCATTGGTTCTTATGACCAAATTTCAGTGACTTCATATTTGATATAAGAGCTACAACTTGAAACAAAATGAACATAATTGGAGAATTTTCATTTTGGGTGAACGTACCTTTTTGGTTAATAATCTCTTGGTCAGGTGGAAATTTGGTAACACTTTATGTTGATGGTCCCTTTTAAACATTCTGTTGACTATAAGTAACTTTGCAACTACAACTCTCATTCGAGTATTAGTAGACTGTCTGCTTAATATCTGCCAACTCTATATTGTGATGCTCCTCCAACAGACACTCTACTGACTAAGTAACTTTGCAACTACATTTCAACTTATTCTAACCCAGTCTACTAATACTATTCTAACACTCTAGAGAGAGTTAGTAAAGATGTAGTTGCAACGTTACTTCCTCAACTGAATGTGTTAAAGGGAGCATCCAAATAAAGTGAAACTGGAAATTTTAGCAAGAGTAAAGAATTGTACGAATTGTACATTGACATGGACAGTATAGCTCCGATAATTTACTCATGGCAAAATTCATTGGGAAATAAGAGTTCATATTGACTTGCATTCTAGAAGCGTGCCATAGATTTAGACAACGTTGAGATCCCTTCTGAAATACAAGAGGTGACATGAGAGAAGGAAACCATCTCCATTTGCTCTCTAAGAGAATCAATTGAGAAAGACAACTTTTTCCTATGGGAGGATGTGCACTGGCAAAGAATGTGCAATGCTCACATGTTTAACATGTTGGTTAGAAATGACTGATGGATTTGAGTGGAGTGGAAATGATTACTGAGCTCGTTGGTTTGGGTTCTCTTTCAGGAAAACATCCAAATAAGAGAATAAAAATGAAAGTGAGATGGACGGAGAGGGGGCTAGAGACCGAGATTGGAACTCTTTTAATCCCAGCACCAGTAAAGCAGGCTCATATTGTGGCCTTAATCAGAATCCCAAATATCCTGGGATAATGGCAAAGCAAATCGTTCCCAGGCACGCCTGCTCCGTTTAGGAAAGACAGGGATCCAAGGGGTAAATAATCCGATTTTGCTTCTATTATCTTCGTGATGCAGTGGAAAGACGGAGGCCTTTGAGATGCCATGTCTTTTTGTCACGACCTTTTGTACGTACTACGCAGCCTGCAGACTCGGCTTTAGATGCATCCTGCTTCCAAGAGTGTACTGGCAGAGCCACAGAGCCTCACATAAGCCCGATGCTTACACATCCTACCCCTGTTTTCCATTTTCTTCCATTTCCCCCAGTGTTTATGGGGCTGGACTGTTCTGGATCAGATATTGTGGACAGTTCTCCAGTTCTGACACAAAGGTTCATGAAAAACACTGAAAGAATGCATTTTAACTTTTTTTAACAATGTGAAAGATAAAGAAAATAATATTTGTAAATCTTAACTTTGTTCAGAATACTCAACCACTTTATGTAGTTTGTGTGTGTTTTCAGTGTCTTCAACTTTAAGCCTCTGCCAGATCCCTCCACAAAGGCAAATTGTTTATCTGGAATGTCGTGAAGCGTATGTTCAGACTTCAGACGCACTCATTATTCGTTTTTCTCTGTGTTGACATGCTGGGATATAAAGTGGCATAGTTGATTCTGTGCCCTAAATATCTCTAGGAATACCAATCGACTCAAAGCAAGGCACCTGGGTTTCCCAGTCCTACAGGTATGCAATGCTATTTGGGCGAACAGTGGGAGAAAAGCCTTATAAATCTCTGAGACATGAGAAGCATAGCTCTCACAGCACTGATCATTGTCTTCACTGATGTGATAAAGATCGCTCTGAGTTATTGTGAGTTATTGTGGAATTCACAAGACAAAACTTGGGTAGTGGTTTCCAAAGTCTGTTGTCAGTTTATCTATCATCTGAAAGAGATGAGTTAGTTGCTGTCCCCAAATTTTATTGGCCAGAGTGCCTGTTTGTATCACTCTGCTTGTCTATCTTTGGGGGTTCCAGACCAGGTTGTCGATAGGAACACCATACTAATACTGTGTTTGACCCCCTTTCGCCATCGGAACTGCCTTAATTATACGTGGCATTGATTCAACAAGGTGCTGAAAGCATTCTTTAGAAATGTTGGCCATCTTGCAAAGGATAGCATCTTGCAGTTGATGGAGATTTGTGGGATGCACATCCAGGGCACGAAGCTCCCGTTACACCACATCCCAAAGATGCTCTATTGGGTTGAGATCTGGTGACTGTGGGGGACATTTTAGTACAGTGAACTCATTGTCATATCTCTGGTTCAGAAACCATTCAAAATTGGTTCAAGAAACCAATTTTTAATGATTTGAGCTCTATGACATGTTGCATTATCCTACTGGAAGTAGCCATCAGAGGATGGGTACATGGTGGCCATAAAGGGATGGACGTGGTCAGAAACAATGCTCAGGTAGGCCGTGGCATTTAAACAATGGCCAATCGACACTAAGGAGCCTAAAGTGTGCCAAGAAAACATTCCCCACACCATTAGACCACCACCACCACCAGCATACACTGTGGTAACAAGGCATGATGGATCCATATTCTCATTCTCTTTACGCCAAATTCTGACTCTACCATCGGAATGTCTCAACAGAAATCGAGACTCATCAGACCAGGCAACATTTTTCCAGTCTTCAACTGTCCAAATTTGGTGAGCTCTTGCAAATTGTAGCCTCTTTTTCCTATTTGTAGTGGAGAAGAGTGGTACCTGGTGGGGTCTTCTGCTGTTGTAGCCCATCCGCCTCAAGGTTGTGCTTGTTGTGGCTTCACAAAAGCTTTGCTGCATACTTCGGTTGTAAC
This sequence comes from Cyprinella venusta, assembly GCA_038021265.1. Classification (NCBI taxonomy): domain Eukaryota; kingdom Metazoa; phylum Chordata; class Actinopteri; order Cypriniformes; family Leuciscidae; genus Cyprinella; species Cyprinella venusta. The sequence goes on along the minus strand of CM075867.1, from coordinate 34,072,750 downwards.
GAGTGGTTATTTCAGAGTTGCTTTTCTATCAGACTGAATCAGTCGGCCCATTCTCCTCTGACCTCTTGCATCAACAAGGCATTTTCGCCCACAGGACTGACGCATACTGGATGTTTTTCCCTTTTCACACCAATCTTTGTAAACCCTAGAAATGGTTGTGCGTGAAAATCCCAGTAACTGAGCAGACTATGAAATACTCAGACTGGCCCGTCTGGCACCAACAACAATGCCACGCTCAAAATTGCTTCAATCACCTTTCTTGCCCATCCTGACATTCAGTTTGGAGTTCAGGAGATTGTCTTGACCAGGACCACACCATTAATGCATTGAAGCAACTGCCAAGTGATTGGTTGATTAGATAATTGCATTAATGAGAAATTGAACAGGTGTTTCTAATAGTCCTTTCGGTGAGTGTGTGTATATATATATATATATATATATATATATATATATATATATATATATATATTCTCCATTCACTCCTTTATTTGGCTTTTCTGAAACTCAGACTCAGTATATTACATGCGTGTGCCAGGGTGAATGGACAGAGGATTAAGCTGACATCAGTGTTGCGTGTCTTCAATTTCGTGCCAACTGCCAAATGAAAGCATGAAATGAGGTCCAATACTCACCCTGACCCCAATCTGAGTTTCCAAGGACAGAGTTTCAGTCTCTTCTCACACCCTGCATCTCTGAGCTGGTAAATGCAGTCTGCTGCCTGCTGCTACATTGACCTTATGACCTTCTGAATCATAAGGCCTTCCAGCTGCTACTGGCTTCCATTTCAGTGCCCTGTGGACCTCAGATCCATTTACACCTGCTACAACCCACTGCATCTGCAGACTTCTCTGTTTACACACACATGCACTCAAACACACGCTACATGTAGAAGCAGACACATACAAACACACTTTGGAATTGTTGCTGTTTCCAGAATTGCTTCTTTTACAATTGGTTTAGCATTTGATGAATTCACACGAACAACAAATTTAGCTCAAAATTTCGGTAACGCTTCCTTTTACAGTCCAGTTACCCATGTAAATACTATGTACTTGTTTTAGTAGCTACAATTTCTGGGTAATAACTAGTACTAACCCTGAACTTACCCCTAAACCTACCCCTGTTCCACGTACTTACCTTATCTTAGCCAGTACTTTCTAGGTACACTGTAAGTACACTGTAAGTACTGTACTGTAAAAGGAAGCGGTACCAAAATTTCTTAGAAAAAAATATTCCTTGGGATATGTTTGGTTTAATGTTTTAAAAGAAGCAGAATGACATTTGAAATGAAAATGGGTTTGCCCTGTTATTTGCTCAGTACATAATACTGGAGTGCCATTGGGGACTACAACAATTTGTCAGGGCTCCCCAACCTCTATGACATCCGCAAATTTTCTAGTCAATTGATTTTAGAGTAATAACACACTTGGCCCAAAGAGTAAAAAAAGCACTAGGTAAATTCCTTCTTACACTTGACAAATGTGTTTCCTATTAAATGGGAGTCAAACGCCAAGCAAAAAGCATACAGATGATTCAAATAAACCCGCTGTTGGTTCCAAGATGATATTTAATGTCCTTTGGCTGGGGCAGGGAAGAAATATGATTATATTGTAATAGAATGTCTGATTCACATACCCCAACAAAACAGAGCAAAGGTTTTGTTTGAGAATACAGAAGAAAGAGTTTAGGGGTCTTCCACAAGGCAACAACCCGACAGACACACCTCACGCTGTGTGACATTCAGTCACGTCCCAGAAGCCTCGAGTATAAGTGAGAACAACACACAGGCAGAACCGCTGACCTGTGAACGTAGCATATGACAAATGAATCAACAACCACAAATGTCCAAATGCATCATTGTATCGGTCCCTCAAGTGGGACGAGAAATTCTGCGTTTTGGCTCCTCATGAGTCGCATCATTTCTTTTGATGGATAATGAGGACCTGGCCTGTCAATGACGTCACTCACGCTGACGGGGATGCAAACGGTGATGACCCCACTCAAAAGACTAGTTTATAGACAAGCATACATATCCACGCAGCTCCAAACGAACTGAAACTGGGGTTCTCAGGTTGGAATGACATGCAGATGAGATTATATATTCTGTATATAAGATTTAATATTAATATTATTATTGGGTGATATTAATACTTTAAAGAATATAAACTTTCTCACCTAAATTTCACATCCCATATATACAAAACCATTATCATCTGAATTTTTCATGGATGAATGTGCGTGTCTATCGGCTATGAGAGTACAATATCCTCTGAGAAATTCAATTTTCCTCTGTGTGGTCACTCAACCTTACTTGTTACCGGGAAAACGAATCTCTGGGCTGAGGGAGGAGGGAAGCGGAGATGATGACGTGTTTTTTTTTTATCATCCAACACACCCGTACAATTTAGTCACATGTGGGCCGTTTGCTCTGATCCGTAGGGCGACACTGATGTGGTTTCCTTCCTCTTACTGTAAAGGTCATGCACAGGTGCACTTCCTTTGTCTCATTGAAATAACATGTGAATTATGACTGTTCAATACAGTCAGGGATGAATCACTGCTCATGTAGGGGAAAAAATTGAGATCTCTTTGATATTTGCAGTCATTTCCGTTACGCATGCAACAAGCTTATGTGGGAAAAGATATAGTTAACTAAAACTGACACTAAAACCATAAAAAAACTTGAAATAGATAAATGCTAACTGAAATAAATATAATATAAAAAGTATAAACTTATTTTATTTCAGTTAGTTGCCAAGACAACATATAAGAAATGTACTTTATGTATTTAACTTGATGTACTAATATTATGGAAGCTTATTTCTGCCATAGAATAAAGAAAATTGATTTTTTTTTTATCTCTCACAATTCTGAATTTTTTTCTGCACAAATGCAAGTTTATCTCTCACAATTCGGACTTTTCTCTCGCAATTACAAGTTTACATCTCACTTGCAATTCTGATTTTTTTCCCCTCACAATTGCGAGTTCATATCTCACAATTTTGACTTTTCTCGTAATTCTAATTTTCTTGCAATTACGGTTTTACATCTCACAATTCAGACTTTTTTCTCATAATTCAATTTTTTTTACGCAAATTTACATTTCACAATTCTTACTTTTTTCCTTGCAATCCCCTCCCCTCCCAATTGCGAGTTTATATCTTACAATTTTGATTTTTCTTGTAATTCTAACTTTCTCACAATTTTTTTCCTCAACGGTTGTGAATTTATAGCTCGCAATTCTTACTTTTTTCCTCACAATTACAAATCTTGCAATTCTGACTTTTCTCTCACAAATGCGAATTTACACCTCACTTTTCTGACTTTTTCCTCACAATTCTGACTTTTTGTTGGATCTATTGTTAGATATACTGCAATTCCTAGTTATAACGTCAAAAACTGAGGGAGAAAAATAAATACTTTTTATTCTCATAATTGCAAGTTTATCTCACAATTCTAACTCAGTTTACTGTATATCATGCAATTCTGACAAGAAAAAAAGTCAGAATTGGGAGATAAAAAGTAGCTGATACCTTTTTGATTATTTATTCAGTGGCTGAAACAAGCTTACATTTAAAATAACCAAAATAAAAATGAATAAAAAAGTAAATTAAATATTTAAAAAAAATAAACTAATCTCAAATGACAAAAACACCTAAAAAATACAAATCCTAAAAATTTAAGTTAAATTATATATATATATATATATATATATATATATATGAATAAAAAACTAAATAAAATTTTAATAAAAAACTAATCTCAAAAATGACAAAAACACTTAAAAACAAATACAAATCCTAAAAATGTAAGTCAAATTATAATTTATAAATAAGTAAGTAAGTAAGTAAGTAAGTAAAGAAAGAAATAAAGAAATAAATAGATAATATGCATGGGGTCTTTTTTTCTCAGAAGTCACATTTTAGGGAAAAAAAATACTTAAAAGTCTTCATTCAATGTCACTGATTTCTAGGAAAAACATTTGAGATATTAAGGAGAATTCAAACTGAGATTCTGGCCATGCTGCTTACTTTACATCTGATCTTAGCAGCAGCCACATCGTCACAGAGGACTGTGGATCTGCTATTGGAAATGGATGTGAAAACAGAGCGTAACCTTTCATCTTTACACAGGCTTAATAAGAGCATCGGAGGGGTGTTTCCAATAACAAATCCACAATGCTGGGTTCAGTGCAAGGTCACAGCATCGCACAGACCACAGTTAGAGGAGCTTTACGGTTTCATAGTGTTCCCTGAGAATATGAGACAGGAAACAGGCAAGCGAGAGAGAGAGACAGAGAGGCAGAGACAGATCCAAAGTCAGCCTGAGATAGGCTCTCCTCAGACCGCAAAGTGCTGGAAAGAGATAACTGTCTCTACCCTGTCTGTTTAGCAACAGAGATCAGCAGTTCACAGAGTTCAAATATCACGGATGGAATGCATAAAGTTAATTAGCATGTACTTTTAAGTGTCTGAAACAGGCCCATAACCACCATATACAGTACACGGAGAAATGGCGATAATTAGAAATGGCCTCAGTTGTCTAACAGCGTTCATCAATGTCAAAATGACTGAGATGCCCAATCAAATCTAAGAAGGTGGGCTTTACTGTTCACAGAGGACCAGCGCGGATTCAAACGAAATGCATTTAGTTTTAATGCGAAAGAGCGTCGTAAGATATAAGTAGCTAAACGTAATATTTGACCACTGTTTTCATGATTCATGTAGAACTGAATGTGACGTGACAGCCCGTTCTCATCCCAAAGCGCCATATACGACGCTTTTGCAAAAGCGTAAATATCGAACGCACATGGCACCCTTTAGCGCCAAATGAGACGCAGAAATATTAGGTCCAAAAGCGCCCCCTAGTGTTCTAACCCTTACCCCACACCATACCTAAACTTAACCAAAACGAAAGCGTCTAATTAGACGTTAAAGGGTGCCATGAGCGCCGCATTTTTACGCTTTTGCAAAAGTGTCAAATATAACGCTTTGGGATGAGAATGCGTTGGACGTGACATGAAACTTTTTTTTGTTTTCAACATATTAGACATAAGAATAAGTTTGCTTGTGTGCATATTTTTTTAATAAAATAGCATTTGCAAATAGCTTAAATTATAGAATTAGACCTATAGATCTCTACTGTAAAAAAATATTTTTATGATTTGTTATCACAACATTTTTTTCTTTTGTCAAATCAACTTAAATCATTTATGTAGTCCTCTAACATAATATTTTGAGTTTCTGATGATTAAATCATTCTCCTTCATTGGATTAACTCCATATTTCCATTTCAATGAACTTAAAATTAAGGCAACCAGGTTACTTAATTTTTTAAGTTAATTCAACAATATTTTTTTTTACAGTGTACATTCTTTTTTTAATAAAAAAAATAATAATTAAAGATGGAAATCACATTAGTTTTCACGGTAACACTTTACAGTAAGGTTGCGTTAGTTAACTACTTTGGTTTATATGAACTAACAGTGAACAATATGTCTACATTTATTATTAATAATTAATAAATTAATTACAAAACTTACTAATACATTATAAAATCAAAAGTTGTATTTGTTAAAATTAGTTCATGAACTGTGCACTAACATGAAAATACAATAAATGGCTGTATTTTTTATTAACATTAACAAAGTTGATAAATACTGTAAACATGTATTGCTCATTGTTAATTGATGGTAGTTAAACATTAACTAATGTTAATAATTGTGACTATTTGTAAAGTACTGTTATTTATTTATTAATATAAAAATGTGAAGGAGTGAAACTTTGGTTTAGATCTTGCCATATCATTTGGACGGTTTGCATTTATGTATTAGAAATTAGACACATTTTGATGACATTCTAGCTATATGTAACTTTGCAACTACATGTCAACTAGCAGTCATTAGAGCAGACTGTCTGCTTAATATCTGCTAACTCTTTATTCTAATGAACAGTCTATACGTAACTTTGTGGTTACATGTAAACTTATCCTGTACTAACCCTAAACTAACACTCTAATAAGAGTTAGTTGACATATAGTAGTTGCAAAGTTACTGAAGAATGTCTAAAGTGGACCATCAAAATAAAGTAACCAAACTTCAAGCTGACGTCCTTGTGTAAACTAACTCTCAGCCACATGCTGAACAATGGCTAACTTTAGCACTTTATTTCCATCCTGCTAATTTTCCTGCCATTGTGTAAATAATCAAGTTATAATTAAAAAAAGGTTTACGTGTCTGAGCTTGACCATGATATATTTCTGAACGTCTTGTGTGCTCTTTTATAGAAACACTTCCTTAAACATATTCATTTTTCTTTACGTTTTCGCATGTGTGAGAGAGAGAGAGCTACTATCAAGTGCACGCCATCTGCAGATGGCCACAAATTGTGGGAGAACCATGACCATTACATCACTGGGTATGAAGTTACCCTTTAATTGCTTTTACCGCTAAACAAGCAAACTATACTGTATATACATATCTCTGTGTCTCTGCTTCTATACCCCTCCACAGAGCTGTGAAAGAAGATGTCTGTTTGGGTTCCCCAAATGGGTCGCTCCTATGACTCGACCCCTATGGAGGTAAATGAACGCCTCTGAGTCGCTAGAGAAGGGATCCGGGAGAGATCACTTCCAATCACGTCCCGCATCACCCGCATGGCTCCTGAGATTCGACTCGGGGTGAAATTAAATGGCCGGTGTCATAAAGCCACCAAACAATGGAGCCATTGAGCCGGTGGAGTTTCCTTCAAGCAAATGCAAACACGATACTTCTGATTCAGCACTTTCGCCTCAATGTGCTCCATTCTTGCTCTTCTCCCACTGCGGTCGCCTCCTCAAAAGAGTAAATCACCCTCCATCACACTCAAACACGGCCATTGTGTCGTATTTTACTCGTGGTGGTGCTGCTGAAAGTACCAGATTTAAAACGGAGGAACGGAGGAGTTTGAAAAACTGAAACTGATTTAAAGGTCAGCAACAAATTTACAGCTAAAATATCGTCGATAACATTTTTACAGTGCAAAGTCCACATATTTATGTCCCATTTATAGGCTAGCTAATTGTTACCTGAAGAGCCATCTGCAATGCTGCATCTTTAAGAAATTTTATTCAGCAAGGATGCAGTAAATTCACTGCTTTCAACATTGATAATATTAAGAAATGAGCACAAAATAAGCATATCAGGAGGATTTCTAGACATGATCATGTGGCACTAAAGACTGGCGTAATGATGCTGAAAAAATTTTATTTAGAAAACAGTTATTTTAAATTGTAATAATATTTAAATACATTTATACTTTATTTTTAATCAAACAAATGTAACTATGGAGAGTGACATTTTTTTTTTAAATATATATATTATATTATGATATACATATATATACAGTATATACATATATATATATATAGTTCACTTTAAAAAAAAAAAAAAAAAAAAAAACTTTTGCTGATAATTTACTCACCCCCCTGTCATCCAATATATACATGTCATTCTTTCTTCTAGGATTTTTCTCCATATAATGGACTGTAATGGGAACCAAATGGTTCAAGGTCCAAAAGACAGTTTCAGTGCAAACTGCAAAGTGTTCAAAGGGCTTTAAACGATTACAGATGATGAATAAGGGTTTTATCAAATGAAACCATCGCTCATTTAAAAACAAAAACAAAGTTTAAGTTTTGTAAAATCAAATGCTCACCTTGCTTTGTTCTGTGATGCGCGTTCGTGACTCTCCTGTTCAAAATGAACAAATCTTTTTTTCGTGTCATTTGGTTCATTCAATGAATGAAATGAACAAATTGACTCAGGAAAAGATTTGTTCATTTTGATGAATGAGTTTGAACAGGAGAGTCACAAACGCGCATCACAGAACAGAGCAAGGCGAGCATTTGAGCTAAAACTTAAACTTTGTTATTTTATTTTTTTTAAATGAGCGATTGTTTCGCTTGATAAGACCCTTATTCATCGTCTGGAATCATTTAAAGCCCTTTGAACAGTTTGCTGTTTGCACTGAAACTGTCTTTTGGACCTTGAACCGTTTGGGTACCAGTAAAGTGCATTATATGGAGAAAAATCCTGGAATGTTTTCATCAAAAACCTTAATTTCTTTTCGACTGAAGAAAGAAAGACGTGGACATGGATGACATGGGGGTGAGTAAATAATCAGCAAAAGTTTTTTTTTTTTTTAAGTGAACTACTCCTTTAAATCATGTCCAGTTATCATTTTGGAAATAAAAAAGAACAGTAAAATAATCAATTTAAAAGATGTTAAAGTCACAAGATGAATGGGAATGTTGGTAGGGGATTCTCAGGTCTATTATATCTTCTTCTTTTGCAGTAATTTCGCATGCAAAGTCTGTTCTTACTTTAAACCTGGTATAACGTTTGAATTTCACGTGTAACAAGACCAATTGAGGACACTGTTTAATGTGGAACTGATTAGCCAGTTGTTCACCTGGCGCTGATCTATGGGAATTAGGAAATATAAAAAAGAAAGAAAGATTCCTCACAACAAGATCACACCTCCTAACAGTTGACAGATTTATCTCCCCAGGTCTGTAAACGTGCATTTCTATAAGACATTTGTTCGCTGAGGAGTCTGCCAAGCACTTTGATAGATAACCCACCGGTACAAGCAGTAAACCATATGAGTGGTTCGGAAAAAGGCTTGTATTGTGTTGCAATCCTTTCAGCTTAGATATATTACTGCACTGGATAGGACATTACTTGCTTAATATATTTCAGCATGGTAACCTCATAATTCAATCCCAGTGCACAACACATACTCCACATGTCGTTCGAAATGCAAGCCAGTCATTTGTTATACTCTTATAAGGAGAATGTCTACTTTATTAATGAAATCTAGTATCATTTTTTTTATAGTAATAACTTTCCCTGGGTCAAGGTGCTTTAGAAAATAGACACAAAACTACACCCTAAAAAATGCTGGGTTGTTTTAACCCAATTTTGGGTCAAATATGGACAAACTCAAACATTGGGTTAAAAATGGCTGGGTTTGTCCATATTTGACCCAAAATTGGGTTAAAACAACCCAACATTTTTTAGAGTGTATTGTTGCATTGTGTCTGTCAAATGTATGTTGTGTTTTGTGTACTTTTAAGTTTAGCAAATAGCACAATTGTAAAAGTTTTCTTATTTAAATGTTTACAATTAGAGTAGCTTTCATTGTTACTCTAATTTTCAAGTAAAGCCAAATTTGCCATTCTTGTTGGAACACAAATAACCCCTTTGGTAACACTTTACAAAATACTACTAATTGACATTAGTTAATGCGTTAACTAACATTAATTTACGAATGAGCAATTCATATAGTGTGAATTAATATTTGTTAACATTAGTATTGAAAACACAACTGTTAATTGTTAGTTTGTGAAAGCTCAATATATTAAAAAAACATATATTTTTTATTTTAATAATATAATAGTGAACATGGAAATTCACATTAACAACAAAAAAAGTTAGTTCATGTTAAATATTAAATAATGTTGTTAAACAACCACCTTAATAATAATTATTAATGTAAATTTATTTTAAATTAAAATTGGACACACCTATACATTCTTTAACATTTAGTATACAGGTTGGATGTGTGTTCTATTAATACACAGGTGTTGAAAACATCTGTATCTAACATCTATGATCTGGGTCTATAAACAGATGGTTTTCTGGTGAACACTTGGCCAGATGTCTATCATATGTGTGTCCTGTGCTTGCAACCTGATTTCTCCAGACCACAGCTCCTACTTTTTTGGGGGGATTTTCTATGTAAATTTGCAGCTCATCAGGAAATGGATGTAGCATGTGCTGAAGAGTGGCATTGCTGTCATCAGTCACTTGCATACTGTCATCCAGAGAACGTGAGGCTGCAGGTCCTCATGAAGAAAGAAATAAAAGACTCTTGCTCCCTGAACTCTTCCTCCACAAATAACTTGTAAACAGGATTTATTTCAAACTAAACATATCCCAGAGGAGCTTTGCTTCTGGATGCAGCGAATTGTCTCTGTGGCCAGACAGGAAACTTTTGAAGCTTTGGGGAAAGTCCATGGCTATGGCTAACTGACAGTGATTGACTCCATGCTATAATCCTCCAAGTTCTAAAAGAAGAACTGAACAACATGCAATTCCCATTTCTGGACCAAATTTCGGAGTTTAAGTTTCCTTAAAAACACACCGAACGTCCCACAATTTGAAAAGCAGAGGCTGAAGTTGAGGATCACTACAGCGTGTCAGCTGGACGGGCAGACCTACAGGTTTTTAGTGCCAACTGATCGCTCCCAGCGTCTGAACCCTACAATTACGTGTCATTCTGCACTTAGAAGCACAGTCTGTTTATTTACGCACTTATCAAACAGTCGCATACCACGGGAAGGTCATTCAGATCTTTAATTAGGGATGCTGCTTTTGTCCAAACAACTAATTGATGAGAGTCCACTTATGTAAACAAGACGTCCGCTTATCATACATATCATATGGCACCATTAATTTGCAAAAATAACCCTGGAAGGTTCAGCCAAATGCATGTCAAAAATAAAAAATCACATCGGTCGCTAATTCCGCAAAACTTTATTTTTAGAAGGTTTTTTAAAAATAATCCCAGTTCAGAGCAATTCACTCTTGACCTAGTTTGAATAGATTCATTGCAAAGAACATACTCAAAATAACAATTTACAATTTACACAAATAAGACTTCATGCTTTACAGGCAGGTTTTATTCTACCTGAGAGAAGTATGGCCTATGAAATATTTTAAGGGCCGAGCATAACTAGGAAAGTGTGCATTCATTAGATACATTTCCATGACATGCCCAGGCTAGGAAAGCACAATTGTGAAATTTGATATTTACATGTAGGAAGCTTGAATATATTATAGGAAAGAATACAATACTGAAAGTAGCATTAAAGGAGAAGTTCACTTTTAAAAAATACTTTAGCTGATAATTTACTCACCCCCATGTCATCCAAGATGTCCATGTCATTCTTTCTTCAGTCGAAAAGAAATTAAGGTTTTTGATGAAAACATTCCAGGATTTTCTCTATATAATGGACTACATTGGGCACCAAACGGTTCAAGGTCCAAAAGACAGTTTCAGTGCAAACTGCAAACTGTTCAAAGGGCTTTAAACGATTCCAGACGATGAATAAGGGTCTTATCAAGCGAAACGATCGCTCATTTAAAAAATAAATAACAAAGTTTAAGTTTTATAAGCTCAAATGTTCGCCTTGCTCTGTTCTGTGACGCACGTTCGTGACTCTCCTGTTCGAACTCGTTCATCAAAATGAACAAATCTTTTTCTGAGTCAATTCGTTCATTTCGTTCGTTGAATGAACCAAATGACACGAAAAAAGATTTGTTCATTTTGATGAACAAGTTCGAACAGGAGAGTCACGAACAGAGCAGGCAACTATATTTGAGCTTATAAAACTTGAACTTTGTTATTTTTATTTTTTTTAAATGACCAATCGTTTCACTTGATAAGACTCTTATTCATCGTCTGGAATTGTTTAAAGCCCTTTGAACAGTTTGCAGTTTGTACTGAAACTGTCTTTTGGACCTTGAACCGTTTGGTTACCAGCAAAGTGCATTATATGGAGAAAAATCCTGGAATGAAAGACATGGATATCTTGGATTACATGGAGGTGAGTAAATTATCAGCAAAAGTTTTAAAAAAATTTTTTTTTAAAGTGAACTACTAAAAAATTGACAGGACATTGATTGTGCAAATCCAAAACATAAATAAAATGTACACCCCACTTATCCTTTTTTTGGTTTTTCAGGTTTATGAAACAAAGCAACAGCCAAGACTTTATGATTAAAGTTGGGTCAAACACCTGTCCATGACCAGGTCTGACCTTTGACCTGACCTCTGACCCCGTTGTCTGCTGTCTGCAACCTTACGGTATTATTTTGCAGCAAATGTTGTGAAAGCGCAACACAGTCCCGCTTTGTCTATTGTGTGGGCGTGCGTTTCCTTGAAAATGGGTTTGAACTGTTTAACTCTAAGTTACAAAGCCAGTATTCATTGCAGTTACCTGACCACAACTTCCTCGTACTGATAGAACAATTAAACAAGTGGATTTTGGTCACATTCCACATTCCATCCTTGAAATCAATGAAAAGAGCATTTCTCATTTTCCTGCCTCACTATTTATGTATAAATCACTTTACAGTGGAGACACTATATAAAGAAGAACATTCTTTGGAGATGATTGTCCTAAATGCAATTCCAAAAAAATCCCAGACTAAATGGTCATTTATAGCAGGGAGTGCCACGGAGCCTATGCGAGTACCCACTTCCTCGTCTTGTAAATGTCAGGTTAATCCATTTCCTGTTTCTGCTCACTTTTACAGAGGTTATTAAAATATTAGGCCTGTCCATAAAATAAACTCAAGAGAAAAAAAATATATATTGCATTTTTTTCCACTGGCCATTTATCATTTACTTGCTGTCCAACAGAAGCATGAAACATTGAGGATTTGAGGACAATCTTTTTTACATAATATAGACAAGTGAGCGGAACTGTATGAATGGCGTTCGTGGTTTGACTGGTCAAGACTGTTTTCGAAAGACGGCTCCTCCTGTCTTTATACAATATCGTCTTATTAAACTGTCTTCTTCGGTTTGCATGTATGGACCCTCATTATGTTACTGTGAGACTATTTTGAGCCTTGATAATTGTATTAACTAGCGATTTTTATTTCATTACTCTATGCTCCATGTGCTTGCGTGATAAGCTAGACAGTTTTTAAGAGATAAAACTCTTTACATTCGATTATCATGAAAACAAATCTCAGAGAACAGTCGACTACTGTAGGTACCAATGTGTTATTAGACCAAATGTTAATTTTGCGCCGGAGTTGTCCTTTGAAGCACACACAGTTTTTCACCATATTCAGTTCTTTTTCAGTAAAGGTTTTCCCTGTATTGATTAAATAAGAGATCCAGGCTCTTGTGTCAGCTGCGTTAAGTAACTGATCACCTCTAAAGCGGACGAGCACAACGTGGGAGGCATTGCCGTGTGTGTGTGACTGTCCCAACATGCTTTTTTTCTCTCTTTCTCATTATGTTTTTAGTATGCCTAAGGACGTATCTTCTACATTCACAGAAAAGTGTCTTGACCCGAGGATTTAATTACATTAGTTCCTTTACTCTCAAATTACAGGGTCGTGCCACGTCACCTTGTACAATCTCAAGATTTTTTTCTTGAGGGTCACTTACATGCAACAGGCGGCAGTGAACTCATTGATTGTTTACACGCACAGATTTTCACTGATTAAATTCAGTCTGATTGCAGATTCTAAATGTTCTGTTTATAAGTACCTTAAACACTGCAGTCTGGTAAAAGAAAAGAAAAACCATCTGTTTACATGTGCATTACATGCAAGAGGACTGTAATCATTCCGTATTGACTCCATTTTGTGTTCCCCATTTCAGGCCAATTCAAATTTTGGGTAAAACAATATTTTATACTGAGTAAATTATCAGCAAAAGTGAACTAATCCTTTAAGCAGCTCACTTAGTCTATTTGCTTGGTATTTACTTCTCAGCACAGGTGCTTTTGGAGAAATTAGGCAGCTGAGAAAACACAGAGTGGTGGCAACTGGTCATTTAAAATGCTAGCCTGATTATGTTCCCTTTCTGCACCTGGAGTTATCCCCGCTCCAGTGCCAGCTCAGTCATAGGCTAAGGCAGCTGCCTAACAGGCAATAACTTTGCAAGCAGCATTTGTGCACATAGGTACCTCATGAAACAGATTTCTGACAGAGATAGTCTTATTATTGGGAGGTACGAGGGTCCATCAGGCTAATTTCCCCTAATTTCCAACTTTGATCACGTGTGCTTTGATAACCAGTCAGATTACCAGGGATGCAAACAAAAAGAGAGAGGTAATCGAAGCCCTCTGCGGAAAATATCCAGATACGTACATTGCCACCAACCCCTGCCATCCCCGGCCCACCCCTAGACACATATAGTAAATATGTTTCAGCCTTTAAATAATTTTTAGAAAAAGAATGAGTCAAAAAAAAAACTTGACATTTAAATTAATGCACATTAGCTTATCTTTTATTATTAATTGTAAAATTTGGTCCGATTTTCCCGTGGTGTCTGTCGTTGTTAAGCATGCATGCACTGCGCTCTCCACAAAGACAAATAAGTTTTAGTAGCTAATAGATTTTCACCACCGAAAAAACCAACATGACATCATGACTATTGCGTAAACATACACGCCACTTTCAAGTCAAGTGGCGTGTTATCTATACGCATTTTGAGCAATCTGCGTGTATGTCTACGCCGTTAAATGTCCGAGTGATTCCGCGTGCATGTACACGCCGTTAAATCTCCGAGCGAAATTAAGCAAAATGTAGATCTATATCTGGGAGCGATATTTTTTTTCCTAGGATGGTAGGGGAAGCTCCCCAGGTCCCCCCGCCCCAACCCGAATCTGCACGATTTACACAAGTCACCCAAACTGACGTGAAAAAAGTGGGAGGCGCCGAGCTGTGCGACGGTCAATCATTGTTTGCGGATACCATAGAAATTATATGAATTGTTCGTGACTTCTGTTAACTATCAACTCAAAAAATAAATCAATCCAAAATGAATGTTTAAAAACACGATTAGCCGATAGGCTGGCGATTCATTAACACTTCCCCAGCCATTGATGGAAATTTTCGTCATTTATGAGACACCACTTCCCGTCATTGTTGGAAATTTCCACCGTTACGTGTTTTCACTGTTATATGGTAGGGGGCGCTATGAAAACTTCTGAAAGAATACTGATCTCCAGATCACAATACATGTGAAGAAGAAGCAGAAACTAGTAACCGCAAATGTAAGCAGTTGGGCTGTCAAAACGATTAATCGCAATTAATCGCATCCAAAATAAAAGTTTGTGTTCACATAATATATGTGGGTGCACTGTGTATAATTATTATATATATATATAAATACACACACATGCTTGTATATATTTAAGAAATATTTTCATGTATATTCTGTATATAGATTTATATATAATTTATATTATATATAAATATTTTATATATAAATAATTTTTTTTTCTTAAAGATACATGCATGTGTGTTTTTTATATTTATACAAAATAATTATACACAGTGCACCCACATATATTATGTAAACACAAACTTTTATTTTGGATGCGATTAATCACGATTAATCGTTTTGACAGCCCTAGTTAACAGATATTATGTTTCTAAAATAGTATGTACAATAAAATCCATCTAAATAAAATATTATGTATCTAAAATAGCGCAATCACACAAAAAAGTCTCTCAGCTTTTTGCTCAAAAAGTTTTTTTTTTTTTTTTTTTTTTTTAATAAAAATAACCCTAACTCAAGTGTAGATAAAAAGAACTTATTGAAGGTAGAGTTAGGTTAAATTTTCTTCTAAGAGTGTGTGACATTATTATTT
The DNA here is from genome assembly GCA_038021265.1 of Cyprinella venusta. Classification (NCBI taxonomy): domain Eukaryota; kingdom Metazoa; phylum Chordata; class Actinopteri; order Cypriniformes; family Leuciscidae; genus Cyprinella; species Cyprinella venusta. Next base: position 34,057,303 of record CM075867.1, on the reverse strand, counting down.
GTGTTTATTTGTGTGTCTTCTAAGGTATTTAAGAAGAAACAGCTGAGATAAAATCGATAGCTATGAACATCTTGCGAAATGAAAGCTGTGAAATGGCAACCGTTAAGCACAAACATTTTCCTCTGGGCGCTTTGTGACGTGTCAACAGAGGGAGTAGTGCACTTTAAAAAGCTATAAAGAGCTTTGGGGGTTGGAAAGTAAAAAGAGAGGTCAAGGGTTTTCCTCCAACCCACTATGACGCTACACTGCAGGGAAGGTACCTCACGTGTACACATGGTATCCCATGCATGCGACAATATGCAACTTCAATTCACTGGTATGACATTAACGTTTTTTTTCCACTTGCAGTAGCTTTGGAAAGCAATTATATAGGTCAGCGACATTAACGCAAGTTTGTGCTGAGCTGTTAAATCCATTCAGCAGCAACCACCACCAATGAACTCATTATTGTCAAGAGAACTAAAAAGACTCCATGATTCAATGAAGAGGCCAATTACACTAAACCCTTTGGACATTGTGATCATAACAAAACTCCGGTACAATACCTTCAGTCACAACCTGTCGAAGTCTCCTCCGCCCAATGAACTCACTTGCCTTCAGTGAAACGCACAAAATAAACATTAGTGACGTTACAGCTGTATGGGCACTGTTGATGACATACAAAAGACTCTGTTCAAATATCAGACTTAAGAGAGATTTGCAGACTTTTGACAATCGTAAAAAAGGAAAGGGCAAAGCTATGCAGAAGTGCACTTGTCAAACAACACCTGCAGTCTGCACCTCGCATGTTTGCACACGTACTGCAAAAAAGTCAGGACTCAGCAAACATTTAGTCAACACAAATAGTCCGTGCTAGTCGTGCTAATCTAGCTAAAAGACTCACTAATTCATTAGAAAGAATGCAAGTTACTTATACTTTTCACAGGGATCTTACAGATAATTGATTTTATATATATATATATATAGGTTTCGTAAACACTAACGTTCAGACATTTGGGGCCTCTAAAGAATGTTTGAATGTTTTTGAAAGAAGTAAAAAATACAGTAATATTGTGAAAAATCATTACCATTTAAAACAGCTGTTTTATGGTATAGTATATTTTGTGATGGCAAAGCATATTTCTGTGATTTAGCAGCATTATTCCAGCCTTCATTCACATGATCCTTCAGAAATCAATAAAATATGCTGATTTTCTGCTCAAGAAACATTTGTTATTATCAATTTTGAAAACAATTGTGCCGCTACATATTTTTGTGGAAATCATAATACATTTTTTTTCATTATTCTTTCATAAATACAAAGTTAAAAAAAACAGCATTTATTTTAAAATATAAATCTTTTTAACATAATAAATGTAATGTTTGATCTATTTAATGCCTCCTTGCTTAATAAAATTAGTAATAAAATTTTTTGACTGGTAGCGTTCATCTAGAAGTTTCTGTTTGGGGGCTTCCAGAGACTATATGCATCATCATTTTGACTTTTTTTGTAGGGCCAATTTTTGGTCATCAATAAATTTTTCTAGAGCATAAATAATGTAAGCATTTGAATTCATTGCATGCACACAAAACATGTACCGTAAAAAGTTCAGTAACTTACCGGCAACAATTAGCCAGTGAGTTACTGTAAATATTTTTACAGTAAGGGTACTGCACTTCCATTTACAGTATTTTATTTATACACTGTGAAATAAAAAACAGTTAAATACTGTGATTTTAGTTGCATTTTACGGTAACTTACCGGTTATTAGTTGCCAGTAAATTACTGTAAAATATGTTTTACAGTAAGGGTACTGTACTTACATTTACAGTATTTTGTGTATTCACTGTAAAAAAAATCAACACTGTGATTGACAGTATTGGTTGTTTTACTGTAGAACTAAAATAAATCAATACTGTGATTTCAATTGCATTTTCATTGAAAAAAACAGTGTTAAGCACTTTTTTATGTATTAGTGGCTACAATAAACATTAGATCACATTAATTACTTAAAACAAGGCTATTTCATTACACATTTTGTAAAGTTACAGTGCAAATTGTTACTAGTTCATTCAATAGTTGAACGGGGTACAAAGAAAGATATGATAAAAAAAAGAAAAATTGTATTAGTTTACTATTTACAGTACTATAGTGGCTAAAATTGTGATATTTTTTACAGTAACGCTTTGACTATGGTGGGGTCTTACTATAAACTTTACAATAATCTACTGTTAAAATCATATACAGTAATGTTACTGTGAAATATACAGTAAATAACTACAGATTTAACAGCCATTTTTTACAGTGATGTTTCTTATTTGAGGTTTCTGAGACCCCGAACATTTTTGGTTTGATGCATGTTTTAACCAGTTCTCATAATATTAGAAAAAGCATCATAGTCTTAACCTGCTACTTCAATGTTAAGTGTATTAAAAAGGTTTCACAGACCCTAAACAAAACATGAGGGTTAAACTACTCAACTTGATGTATTACACAAGCATGCATCAACCCCCGAAGGGTAAACGATATGTTTTGTGTCACCAAACACATAAGCCGGCTGTAAATTCTCCTGGCGTACGTGACAAATGCGGTTTCTGATTTCTGGCACGTAACGCAATATTGTTTTAGTGGGATATCAGCTCTTACAGGTGAGGCGGCACGCAGCCCCGCACGAGTGATGAGACTGGGCATCCAGCCAAGCTTTATCTGGCAGCAAATGGGAGGCTGACACATGCCGATTGCATGCTACACGACAAGACTGACGTCTGCAACAACATGCACAACAGCACCTTGAGGTGCAAAAAAATAAATGTGAGCCTCTCAATCTCCCTCTTAGTTAAAAGGCCTGTAGATCACTATTTACAACATCCACCAATGAAACTTGCAACAGATGCAAATGGGGAAAGTCTTCAATTTATGTCATTCAATGTCAAAGCTCAAATTGCAAAAGATAAAATGTTTATTCTGATGCTCTTTAGAACAGATGTTGACTTTTTACATGATCCTGAACTAATATTACGGTTTTGTTTATGGGTAGGTCATCTATCTAATGCCGGTGTGTCATATTCTGATCTTAAAGCAAAAAGAGCTGCATGCGAAATGTTTGAATAATATCAATCCACAAATCTGACGAGATGCAGCCTGGAATCATAAATCACAAAAATGTATGGCTTGTTTAGTTGGGGTTTGAAACTTCAGTAATCTTCACTAAACTTCAGTAATATCATAGATTTGACTGCACTGACACTATCAGATGAGAACAAAGCTTGAACTGAACTGGATGATGATTGTTTTCTGTAGAGATGCTTTATTAATTGAATTTCATAATTGACATTTTGCAACTTCAACACTGTTATTGAACTGAATTGAATCAACAGGAAACTAACTTTAGCTGAATAATGATACTATTATCTTTTTAAAATTGTAATTTGTCAATGATTTTGTTAGCTGCGTTGAAAATCTGTACTGCATAAAGCGCTATATAGATAAAGCTGACTTGTTAAAGTCGACTACTAACAACAAAGTCGGTTATATAACTGTTCATGGAAACAATGGAATTGTGAGCCATGAATAAGGGAAATATAATACTGAGTAACTGTGAGACAAAGTGCTTCGGGTTGTTCAAACTATCTGAAAACTCTTCGTCAGCACTCGTCTCTAATGACATTCTCACTCGGGGAAGCCCTTTCATAGCTGTGGTGGTTGGCAAGATAAAGAATCCTCTGAGCCATAAACTATCATTTATGATACCCTCCACAGAAACCTGAGCTCTCAAAATTCATAAAGATTCAGAAATTTCCCCTACAGACAAACATTTCTGCAATGAGGATGGAAGAGCAGTAAACGCAGTCACAAAAACTGAGGGCATTTCCAGAAAGTATCATTAAATTCTCAGGTGAGCAGAAGAGGGGAGGAGGGGGGTTGTGGGTAGAGAAAAGTTACCCATCTCGGTCCCTAAACTTTAAAGCGGCAGGTTTGTAGCATCGCAGGAAAGTAGATTGAATATTTTTTATATGTTGGATTTATTATTATTTTTCTATGTAAAAAATAGGAGTTTAGGAGATCCTGGACGTTAGGATTTCCACTATTTATATTCATTCACTACTCAAGTATACCTCTGTCATATACAACAATGCTACATGCTAAACTCAAAATCATAACAAGATCAGTAAAACCACATCATCATAAAAAGCAATCTTTTAGCAAGCTGACTTCTAACCAAAACATAAAGCTCTCACTGACTAGAAACAAAACAAGTCTTTCTTCATTTTCTTAGAAATCAACTGTTTTCCAGCAGAAGAAACAAATCTGTATGTCAGCACTTTACCACACACAAGAAATCCCACTTGACAGCACAAAACACAGCGAGTATGGTTATATTGATGAAATATGAGAAACATGACAATGCTGCAAAGAGATCCAAACACTGAGGTATTAGCATATAGCACCGTGAAGCATGATATACATGTCTCCTCTCAGCAACCCAAAGGGCCTGAGGCCTCCTCATTGGAGGGTATAAATAGAGATGCCTGTATATATGGGCTATTTCTTTTCTCTTTGGCTGTCATGCAGAACCACTTTTTAGCTCAAGAACATACCTGGCCTATCACAGTTGCTAATAGTGTGGTAAACATCTGGCACGACTCTCTCTTCTACTGAAAGAGTCTCAGAGGAAAAGAGAAAACTATGAGCTTAGTTACCCTTAGAGTTAAAAGTAGAAACAGTATGTTGAGAAATAATCATGACCCACCTGCTGGTTGCTGTTTCTTGAAGTTGGCTACCTCATGCTTTGCTAATCTTTCATGGCATCTTCAAGTGATCATCCTACAGTCCAGTGCAGATCAGTCAAATCCACTATCGGCAGCCATGGAGAAAGGATCGCTGTGTATTTTTGGCCTCTTCTCCTTTATTATTTTCTTAAGGGCAGCATATTAATCTTTTGATGTAGATTCTGCTGGCAAACATCCACTTTCTATCACAGTTTTTAGCAGCCACATGGGAGGTGAAATGAGAGGGATGGACAAGCTCAACCTTGAGAGCATTTGATTGGCCAAAAATCTGTTCACTGCATGCTGAGTCATTGTGGTAACCTGGAAATCCTGGAAGAGAGATAGGAAACTGTTTAATAATAATTATAATTATAAAATCTATATGTATATAATAATAATATAATATGTAGTAGGGTTGCAACTTAGCATATATGCTAAGCTAGCTAGCTGGCTAATCAAGAAAAATAATGCTAAGATGCCTGGCTAATAGACTAAGGCTGAATTCCAAACCGTATACTTCCATACTATTTAGTATGGGAAAAAGAGTAGGCGAGCAAAAAAGTATGAATGAATCCAAAAGAGTAGGCGAGAATTACCTGGGTGACGTATTAATTGTCGCGAGATTCGGACTTAAGTGCGTTCCAATATGCCTACTTTCCTACTATATAGTAGGCGAAAACAGTATGTGAAGGAAGCAGTACGTTCGAAACATCAGTTTTCATAAAAAGAGTAGGGGAGAAGTTCCCGGATGACTTACTGCTTCCGCCCAGATTTTTGAGTGCTTTTCCATGGGTACTCATGATACTCATCTATCCCAGGATGCCACGCGAGCGAGGATACGTTAATATCAACATCGCGGAGATCAGCGATGTTTAACAGTTTTCTCCAAAAGAGATCTTCGAGCAGCTGCCTGGCTCCTTTGTGCAAACATTACAAACGCAGAGGAAAACTGTTCTAGGATGTGCTGTCAAGTTACTGATGTTATGAAGTGTTAGTGCACCTGTCGCTCATATAATTTAAACTTATTACATGCAAGATCATGGAAAGATACTATAGTTTATTTAACAATCATAATGACAAAACAGAAAATATAAAGATCATTGGTTTGTGTACTTCACAATATGACATAAAATTATATTTATACACAGGAAAAAAGAACAATAAAAAAGGCTAAATATCTTCATTATAGTTCTTCATTATACATAAAAAAGTTGTTATATGTCTGAGTGATGAAACGAGGTAAATTCATTAAGAAAAAGGAAAACTTAAAGGAGAAACTTTTTGGGTATAAAATAAAGAAATTAACAACATAATAAAGAGATGACGATTTTGGGGTTTCTTAAAAATATATCGTTATAAGAATAACACTGGTCACATTAGTAGCCTAGGGTTTATGATAGAACAACTTAAATCAACCCAAATGTATTCACAAAATAAATGGGCAGCTGTTTCTTCAACAATACCACAACAAAATGAGCAAGTTTAATCAATATCAAGATATTTATCGATAGAAGAATTAAACGTATCGTTCATATATTTTATGGTGTTGCGCTTGAGATAACGCGTCGTAGGTCACATGATAACGTCAACAGATGACCGGTTCGCATTCATACTCAACGAGATTTGGCTATAAAGTACCTACTCTTTTAGCGCTCGATGAGTAAGTACTTATTGAAATTAAGTACCTACTCATTGAGTATGCGGTTTGGAACGCAGCCTAATAACAGTATGTGAAGCTAATAGACTAACTGCTTAGCTTGAAGCTAAATAAAAACAAAATACCTCGGCTGCATTTGAATTACAACATAGGATTATATAGCTATATATATATATATATATATATATATATATACATTATATACATAGGATTATATATATATATATATATATATATATATGGTCTAGAACCAATTAAGTTCTTGTAATTTAAATGAAGTGAGTCTGTGGTGTGTTTGACATGCCTGCTTAAAAGCACGAGAAGGATTTATTTTATCAAAGTACAGTGGCATTTGATTTGGAGAACTGTTGTTGAAATGGAAAGCTGGTGTTTTATAAATACTTTCAAGTTGCTGAAAGATTATTGAAATTGGCTTCTGACTGGAGTACACACACGTTTGACCGGTTGCAGTCAACAGTGGATAGTTTTATTATTATTTTCATGTGACACCGCTATAACTCATAAGATGAGTGTGTGTGTGTGTGTGTGTGTTGTAGCACTGTAGGAAAATTCTGTAATTTACTATATAAACACCCAAGAAAAACTATGTTTCCACTGAGATTTTGTAATGAAATGCATCTCAGGACTGATTTGGATGACTGAGAGCACAATCGCCACAACAGGGATGCACATGGACCACTTTTTGCTCCGAAATCTTTCTCGGTTGGGAGAGAAAAACGTGACGGTGTAACCCAGGCCTGATACACATGATCCTTTTGATTGATGGCTCGTTTTCCCCAATCCCACACAACACAATCAGTCAGACGGCAATTCCAAACATACTCTCTCTCTGTGTGTTCATTTGCCCACACTGCCATGACTTCATCGCAGCCTCGGGACAATCGACCCTCCTTTTTCAATGTCAGGGTCACGTCTTGCCATCAGATGATCCTCACCCTGCCCCCCGCCATGGTAGGCCTGACCCGGGTCCCGCTCACTGGTTCATAGACGGAAACGACCAAAGATAGTAGATGCAATGGGGAACTGGATGATGGAAAGCTGTTGGAGAAAAGGATTCAAATTCCCTCCCAAACCACCGAACAGATGGACATCTGGAGTTACGCAAATGCGCTGCATTGCCCTGGGAACTTGGCCTCCTGCCTAAAGAGCTGTTTCTAAAAGAGCCAGAGGGGACATCAGGCCTGCTCTGCGGCCTGGAGAAAGGGGATCACTGGGCCATAGGTCTTTCAGCTCCTCATAAAGTCACCCTGGGAGACCTGGCCATGCTGTCCAAACACAGTGGCCAAACACTGTTTGCTTGTGCTGTTCTCAGATCTGGATACACACAGTTCAAACACCCACCCAGGATGAAGCATGCTTAACATTTTGTGTAAGAGACTGTCAAAGCATACAAATATGACTGTTGGAGTGTCTTAAAGGAATCACAATTTACTTCAGTTCATAGTGCTGTTAAAACACACAGTTACTTATGCAAATAATTGGGCATTTATTGAAACTTACTTGCTAAAATGGCTCTATCTGAACTTTTATAACACTATCAAATGTATTTGACCGCACACACTTATGACTACCCACACTGTGAGGTAATAGAGGTATACGGATAATATTATTACTAAACACCAGAACAACAAATGAAATTTAAAATTCAACACCTTTTTTTTTTACTCCTAATGATGAAAAAAAAAATCTGATAATATTTTACTGGTTTAGTGTTGGCTTGCAAAAACATTGCACTCCCTGAGAAACTGCAATCGCTCACAAAACTTTGGGTTTTGTGGTCTCTTTTTCTTGATCTCGTTTCATATTGGAACATGGAAAATCTTAAAGACACAGAAGAACATAATAGGCCATAGCTATAATCTACTGAAAGAAATAAATTAAGTATCATTTTCTACTGGACCTATCTAACCTCTTCTCAAGTGAAATAAGTAACGTTTACATGGGGGTTGGAAAACCGCAAATCCAATATATTTGGTATTTTACTGACACGTTTGTCTTCTTGGTAACCAGTACTTTTGATGCCGAAAAGAATGAACCGTTTTTTTTGTAAACACACACTCAGGAAACGATAAATGTTGAAATGGTTCACATCTATTCAAAATGGGCAAGTTATAATTAAATATGAGAAAAAGATTAAATCTATTAGTTTATATCTGGGATGTTTATGTCTTCTCGTGATTTGGTGGTGCTTGTGCCTTCAAACCACCAGCTAGGCTACCGAAACAAAATGTACAAACTCCGCAAATAACTAAAGGGGGGGAAATGAATGTTCCATCTCTATTCCAGGGAACTGGAGTAAGTCATTATATATTGACTGAAAGGAAGGGACAGCTGTAGATTTAAGATTAAGTATCTGTTCCAAACCAAATGAGCTGCTGTATTGTCCACAGCGTACAGTAGGCTGCTTCTAAGGCAGTATCCAAACCAAAATGAAACCTCGTAAATCATAAATTGGAATTGCACTAAATAGCCAGGAATTCCGTGCCTCATACAAATAGCTCTTCTTATTTGATTCACAATAGATTTAAATAGAGATTGGTGTTTCTGCTACAGTATATGCCAATTTACAATAAAATACTAAATATACAGTACAATATAACAGAAATGTTAGGTTTAAAGGATAAATTGGACTGCAGCTACAATTTTTAAAAAATAATTTATAATCACTCTGTTTCCTGCTTTTGTCTGTCAGCTCATTGCAATTGCCCTCTTCACAAAGCATAAATGCAATCCTTGCAATTTGGTGAATTGAATACACACTATCGCAATATCTCGTTGCCTACGTAGTCAGCTCACTAAGTTTTGGAACAGAGCCCAAGCCCTTCAGTAAAGAGCACTGTTTTAGACCTCTCTTCCACACCACTTCTGTCATTGATTTAATTTTGGGTTAGCTCACACGCAGCTTGTCATGAACCCGCTCACTGTGAAACTTTGATAAACTGCAGAGACCTAAATCTCCACGATGTTAACTAAAATGCCTGTCATGGGAAGCCAAAGTCATAAAGAGATTAGACAGATGCAGTACTCCGGCCTGTCTATTAATCTCACAGATGCAGAGCTGGAGTTCATATGATGGACTCTAAGGCCACCTTTAATGCAATGTCCGGGGTTTCGTGACTAATTTGTCAGCGGTCTTGGACTAAAGTAGAACCAAATGCTGCAGCCAATCAAAACACTCTTGATGCGTTTCCCAAACACATGCGGAGGAAGCGCTCAGAGGCGAGATACACGCTGGTTGCGTGGCCGTTGTTGATGCTTGTTGCCTGGCAACTATCGAATATCTCAATCAGGCCAGTGTAAACTTGATTGACCTGAGGAGGCAAACACAACCTCCCTGAACCTGGTCTTATATAAACAAACTCCAAACTTATAGCCACGGTCACACTCTGAAACTCCACTCCGAGAGGCCACTGCGGTCTGCGGTCTGAGACACTCCAAGCCTGTAAATATTTACCATTTCTTGTTAAAGTTTAGACCGGTGTTTTGGTAACTTCTCGGAGTCGTATCGCGTGTGATTGTATTGGATGTGTTTGCTTTACTTTATGTTTCTCTCTCTATGTAATTATGATTGGTGCCAGTTGAGAAGGAGATGTGTGGCAGGAATGCTTCTGCTCTTGTAAGGCCCTTTCCTAGTCCTTGTAAGGTATTTGCTTTTATTCAGTGTTTGAGCATGTGCTGTAAAATCAAAACTGACCCTATTTTCTCTTCAATGCACGTTCCTGGTCCGCTATTCAGCAGTGCAAGTCTGGCTTACATTTATTTTACAGAATACCTTGTTTATGTGTCAGATACACTGTAAAAATTTGGGGTCCGTACGATATCTTTTTCACCAAGGCTGCATTTATTTGATCAAACATGCAATAAAAAAGCGATATCTTAATATGAAAATACTATTGTTTATGTTTGGTATATATTAAAATGTAATATACTGTGTTGGTAGAGACGAATTTTAAGCAGCATGACTACAGTCTTCAGTGTCACATGATCAATGCTGATTTGCTCCTCAAAAAACATTTCTTATTAATATCAAGGTTGAAAACAGTGTGCTGCCTGATATTTTGTTGAAAACGTGATATATTTTAAATGTTGCTTTGATGAATAGGGAGTTCAAATGAACAGCATTTATTTGAAATAAAATGTAAAGTATTAACTGTCAGACTGCATTCTTGTTGAATAAAAGTATGAATTTTTAAAAACAAAAAAAACAAAAAACTTTAAACTGCGGTGTGCATTGGATGCAGTGTTTCACATTGCATGGCATCTAAGTCAGCAGAAAGGGAAAAATATATATATATTACATTTTGTCAGGAAGGCTATGTTCCAGATTTCCTGGTGAACATTAAATGTTTTATGAGTTACTCCAAATCTAAGGCTTAACCTTTTGCCCAACATATATTACCAAAAGCACAAACGCAGAGTAAGAAAATTAATTTTTATCTTAAGTCCTACATGAGGTGGAGAGTTGAAACTGTCATCCTCCGTAGGTCGGTGATAAATGTATTTGGGTACACCTAGGAGTTCAAATAAGTCATAATCCGAGTCTGTGAGATTTGTGTGCTTGCATAGAGCTATCATTAATAACAGCCTAAGAAAACAACGCTCGTACATATACATACACACTGCTTATCTGTAGTCTGTGACTGTGACGTCATTGTCTGCCACTATAAAAATGCTTGAAGGAACCTGCCCAGAATTCTTCAAATTCTTAGCACTAATGCAGTCCCAGGCTAGACGTCAGAACTGAATGTACTCAACACTGATGAAATTTGGCATGCATTACATACCACTGACAGTCTACAGGTGAAGTGTAGCTTTAAAACACTCACCCAGACCTGCAAAAAAAAAACAAGGTAACTGGGTGTTATTATTAAACACCATCCATCCATCCATCCATCCATCCATCCATCCATCCATCCATCCATCCATCCATCCATCCATCCATCCATCCATCCATCCATCCATCCATCCATCCATCAATCATCCATCCATCATCCATCCATCCATCCATCCATCCATCCACCCATCCACCCACCCATCCATCCATCCACCCACCCCAAAACCAATCCATCCATCCACCCACCCATATATCCATCCACCACCCATGCATCCATCCATCCATCCATCCATCCATCCATCCATCCATCCATGCATCCATCCATCCATCCATCCATCCATCCATCCATCCATCCATCCACGAAATCAAAGGTAGCCAATTCTTTAATTTTGCTCGACCTTGATACCTCAGAATTATGCTGATGGCAGCAAGCATTCACCGAAAGTAAGCAAAAACCACAGAAGCGTAATAAAAATCAAACCATGACCAATTTGAACCACTACATCCCAAGTTTCCAAGGTGCTTTTCTATGCAATCCCTGTCTGATCCCTGTTAGAGGCCACTTTGGAATTCATTTTATGATATATAAGTGTTTGCGCTTTGCCGGGTCAAGCGAATTACCTGGTGTTTTCCACCTCATGTACCCAAAGGACTTTACAACCTCTGTGCCAAGACAGACGAATATGTCAAGTATGAATTTGAAAGATGTCAAGAGGGGAAAATGTTTACAGATTTTAATTAATGTTTCTCATAATTTATTTACAAACTCCATAAATAAGCGTCAAGGGTCCTCTTGAGGGTCACAGTGAGTTTGTCACTCTGACGGATGATCACACAGGACTTCATAAATACAGACGAGCGCTTGTGTCATTAGGAAACGGTGCCATTGGGAAAGCAGCCCAGGATACACTTAAAGGTCGCTGAGATTTACACATTCGTCATCCAGACGGGTGGAGAGGAGACAAGATGAGAGAAAAAGTTGAGTAGCCACATCTCTGGCAGTCCTTTCCCTTCCATCTTGCTCTTTCTGTCACTCCTCTAAATGGACATTAAATCGCATAATTAACAGCAACAAATCAGCTGAAAGTCATTTAGACTCAAACATCAAATGTGCGTGTTTATCCTCTCTCTCAATTTCATTTGATGTTTGAGTGTCTAGCGATGTGCAACAAGCACATGTATAACTTTATGCAAATGAGTAGTGTGATGTGTGGATTAACAATGGGATTGAAAACAGTGGCATTCATGTTACTGAGATGTCTGTTCTGTTTTGAAATTGGCAAACCATAGTGACTCAGTTTAAAATAATAATATGCATGTAAATTTCGTTTGAGTTTGATTCATCTATTAATAAACTTTCATCTTGTTCATGACATTACGCATTATGCAATAATGCATTTAATTCTTGAATTTTTGCCAAATTTTTGCCAAATTAAAATATGGCTTGAGCTGATTTCTGATGATGTACTCTTTTCATCATGTGATATATGAACATTACCAAGATGGGATTAATATACTTTTTTCCCATACCTGTTACATTTTGTAAATTAAGTTTATGCATTTTGAATAAAGTTTAACTATAGGCCTATTAACATAGAAAGGTGTGTTTATACTGAAACGAATGGCAATTACTTAAAATATTTTAAATTAAATGTGTATGAAACTGCGCTAAACCACAAAAAAAAAAAAAAAAAAATCAAAGAAAACGCAGTCCAAGACTTTAGTGGATTTAGTGCATGTTCTTTTCTCTCTCTCAGTTTGTTTTTGACAGTCTTGATACATTTAGTACCTAATTGTCAGTTGACTATCATTAAAAAAAATGTTAATTGCAACACAGTGCAGAGATAAATAACCATAATAGGATGCTAAAACGTTGTCAGCAATCAAATGTGTTATAAACGCTTCTCTGTGACTTCCAGGAATCCGCTTTTGTGGTGTCAGACTGAGTTCAGACTCAAATTATGTGTTAGAATTTCCAAGACGATCCCGTACTGAACTTCAAACATGTTTCCTCCCCTCGGAAAACACGTGAGCTGCTATATATCTGAACCTGAATGCAGGCGTCATCGAAGCGTGCACGTGACCGGTCAGGGAATGACCCTTTTGTGCCCTCCAGTAGTTCCTTCCCATGCTTTTCACACCCCTTTCCAAAAACTAGCGCTCGGACAGGGAAATAACTACAATTTAAGAGACAGGCGTGCACGTTGTGACACATTACACAACACTAAAGATCACTGTAGGCAATGTGGAGCAGAGACACGGTTAATTGTCAAACAACAAAGGCATTCGGCTGAGCTTTGACTGTGTCATTATATCCCTAAACACAACTTAGTCACGAAGCGGCGTGTAATTACCAGGTCTAATTATTTCTGACTGTAACATGACTCCGGTCTCTGTGCAAGAGATCAGAGGTGCGAAGAATGGTGATAATTGAAATCGGAGATGATTCTGGTTTGGAATATAAATTCGAGTCAGAGAGATGTCGAGATTTGCTCTCCATTTTCCACTCGATGAATATGGCACACGGAGCGTTCCCTCATGCGAAATGGAGTCATTTTGAGGTACTTTGCAATTCAAAAGCAATTTCTCCACTGGAATTCTTCCATAAACAGTGATATCTCAGATGTTGAATGACATGATCTGTCATGAAATCCTCTCTAACGGAAAGGATGTGGCATGAAGAAGAAAATGGAAATTTAGGGGTGGTCACACTTCATTATTTATATCTATGAGTATATAAAATAAAATTATGGGAATAATGCAAAGCAAGTCTCTTCACTCAGAGGTCATCTTGGGAAACCTTGAGCAGAAAGATTATATTTCTAGGATGTAAATACAAATATGTCCAGTATGTTATTTTAGTATTATTTATATACTATTATATTATTTATTTAATTTATTTTATTTTATTTATTTTATTATTTTATTTCAGCTTTATTTCAATTACCGAAAATAAGTTTTAAATGCCCACTGAAGTGCCTTGGAACGTTAAGCTTTGTTTGATGCATTGACGTAATTTCACGGAGTCAGTAGTGTTGCGGCATTCGGGTTGCCAGCGCTTCTCTAGTTACCACAGCTGCAGATACAAATGTGTCGGAATCGGATAAAAAAAATTCTAACGTTGTGAAACCCCAAAAACTCGATATGAATACGAAATACTTTGTTACAAAGTCCGAAATAAATAATTAACAGAAAAAAAACTCACTGTGTAGGACTCATCATTTGCAATTGGAAGCTTCTTGTAGCAGGCTTCATTCCTGCTGGATCCTGCAGCATATCTGGCAACCTCGAGTCATGGGTGAAGGCAGGGATACACCCTAATATGAAAGTGATTGCAGTACCAGTTTTGGCCACAATCTTGCATACAGATCCTTTAACCAACGCACAGTTAGAAAATGGAATAAATCTTGAGCGTTTGAGCAAACGAACACACATCTCCAACCCATATTGCTCCATGATGTGTCAACGGTCACTTTGGCCAGGTGGTGTTTATAGAGCTCCGGACGTCACGTGACCTACTCTGTTTAAACCGCCATATTGGCAGGCAAGACGGTCAGGGACCGGGACGTAAATGAATGACGGCACCTTTAGTTTCAAGGCAAAAGAGTTCACAGCACACTTTAATTCAAAAATACATAATCTATGTATAATCTATGTAGATCTATAATGCTCCCGGGTACTTTTCATGTGTATTGATAAAGGAACTGATAGTTTTCCTGAATGTAGGTTATAGGAGGAAGAAGAGTCTGCCTCCACAGAACATATATTTTTATTTATTTTATTTTTCGTGCATTTATGAGGGGAAAAAAATGTAACGGACATGATGACAGTTCTCCATTATAGACCGAAAGTGACTTTAAAACTTTCACAGACTTCAGAAAGCACCTTTCTTTAAAGTAGCCTAATTGTATCTTATACAATTCCTATCTTATTTTAATTAATGTTTAATCAACCAATTGCCTTGATTAAATAAATAAGACGTAAATGTACAAGACGATAGAAAAGAAACAGATGCCGGCACGTGAACTGGACTCTCATAAATAAACCGAAATTCACTGTTGTTAGGCTATTTGCCTCACAATCCTTATGAATGTATAGAAAGCGTGATGTCTACTTTTAAAACAGAACATTTAAAAACGAAAAACATGATCTCTTCATGCTTATGTAATAATCCATATGAAATGTGCATTTCTCTCTGGTGCGTTACTGTCGCGAGTCAGCATCATCAACTTCATATCTTGAAGACGACACTGACACAGAAAACCCTTGTTTAATAATAAACAATTCAAATGTCTCCTTGCTATATTTGACATATTCATAATCATTACCTTTGCCGGTTCTTTGCAGCTTTTAGATACTTTGGAGCGCCACCCTTGTTACGTGAACGCACCATGCATCAGCACCAAAAAAGGAAAAACCGTTTATGGAAAGTGTGTGAAACGTGTTTTATGGGATAATGATAATAGGCTAGCCTATCTTTACTGACACTATTGTACAATTATTCTTTTATATCTTTATGGTGGTATTAAATGGGTTAACAGTTTAAACATTCCCCGAAGTCATTTTGCAATTTTATGGTTTTAAATTTTAAATAAACTTTAAATCATTCAACTGCAGCCGCTCTGGCGCTCCCCTGATTTGCCTGCCAAAATGGCGGCGTTTAGATTGCGTGACGTCAGCTGCAGGAGCTCTATAGCATGGGGGCGGGATGCTTTAGATTCTAGAGAGCATTTGGTTTGACAGAAGATGTTATAAGATAAGATGAGAGAGATGTTTTGAATGCTTATATCTCATAGTTGTGAATGGTGTCATTATTTTGGAACACACCAGATTATTCATTACCTTAAAGGGATACTCCACTTTTTTGGGAAATAGGCTCATTTTACAACTCCCTCAGGGTTAAACGTTTGAGTTTTACCGTTTTCGAATCCATTCAGCTGATTTTCTGATATTTAGAAGAATATCAGTAACCAGACAGTTTCTGGTCTCATTGACTTTAGTAGGAAAAAAAATATACTATGGAAGTCAATGGGAACAGAAACTGTCTGGTTACTGGTATTCTTTTAAATATCAGAAAATCGGCTGGATGGATTCGAAAACAGTCAAACTCAACTGTTTAACATTGTCAAATGAGCCTATTTCCCCAAAAAGTGGAGTATCCCTTTAAGGCTAACATATTCAAACTAAAAGCTTGAAAAAAACTTACATTTTGATTTCAAGGGGCATTTAATAGTAAACAACAACAACAACACTGCAACAATGGAATCTTAATTTTTGCTACTTTAAATCATACTAAAAATTTTCAGATTCAGCCATTGTCACCATGTGTCCCTTACTTCTTCTTACTGCTACTTCCTGGTGGTTTAAATGGACAATTACGGGTCACCCCCATGTTGTTTTAAAGAATATACTATGGCAAATGTGTCAAGTATAAACATATCGTCCACTTGGGGAGGAGCGTGCACAGTCAGCGGAGACTCACAGTGCACAGTCAGGGTAAACTCACGAGTTGTCAGTACTATTCGTTGCTGTTTGAACGACAGGAATGCTATGTCCTAAATGAGGGGCTCCCAATGTTCAAATGAAACCGCCATCTGATTGCGATTAGAGAGACATAAGATGAGCAACAGGGCACTGGCTGACACTAGGGAAATCCCAGAGTGAAGACAGACGATAATCAAAGACAGAGAAGAAGGATACATGGAAGATATGGCAGGAAAGCCCCTGAGGTCATGGGTAAGCCCAACAGCTTGGCAGCAACATCTATTGATTGTGGCGTCCAACCCTGGATGGTCCCGACCAGATCACTCCCACTGACGAAGGTCATTGTCTCATGCTGTAATTAAAGCAATACGGAGGCTTGATTAATTGCACACAGAGATTTGGTTCTCCGTTGTGTTGATGGCTAGAAAAGAACAAATCACGCATGAGATCTGTCATTCACTCTTAAAAATAATTCCATAGAATAACAAAAATTTCACAGCAATTCCATAGAATAATAATTAGAGCCTTTCAATTGTTAAAAGAACCACTTTATCTTAGTGTGAAAAACATTTCAATAATCCACAAAACCTTTTTTTGTGCACTCCACGGATGTTAAAGGTTCTTCGTGAAACCATAGACACTAATAAAAATCCTTTATTTTTAATATAAAATAAAGAGCGTGGCATGGTTGTTGGTGCTCAAACTGTTCTCAGATTTGCAAGGAATCTAAAGTCTGTGATCAAATTTCAGAAATCTCAGCATGAACCCAAATATTTCTCATCAAATGTGTTCCAAGATCAAAGAGTCTGAGCAGCTATCCATGTTCAATTTATAGCTCTTAACTCTTACTGCATGTCAACAATCGTCTCATATGTATTGATTTTAATGTCTCCTGAGAAAATGTAGGAGAAACATCTAGGACAAAAATCGCTAGTTTAATGAAACTCACATGAAAAGACACGCAGTTGCGGCTTAGAGCATTCCAAATCACCTAATCAGTTTCATTTGAGTTAGGATGCTGCCTATGTAGGGCAAAAGACAGTAAGCTCACTGGGATTTTTGGAAAAGAGCCATTCTGTGTACTCAAAAAGCATTATCCACATGCAGGCTGTAGAATCGGCTTCTCTACTAAAGCAATTCCTCAGTAATAGCAGTGCTTTGAAAGGAAACCTTTCCTCACTGATGGCCGCATGAACAAAGAATCATCAGTAATTCACCAGTGAAACTCTGCGCTGTTCATCTAGCCATTTTTCTCATTAATCAGCAAAGATACCTAATTCACAGTGAGAAAATTAATCTACATAAAATGTTCTCTCTGGAAAAAGTATACTTGCTGCTACAAACTGAATGTGAAAGGTGCAAATAACAGGTTGTTTTTTTTTTTTTTGATAACAACCTCTTATGTTCAACAAGGCTGCATTTATTTGATCAACAATACAGTAAAAATGGTCACAATTTATACAGTATTAAGTGGCTTTAACTACTATTGAAATTAATAATTTGATACAATGGACTTATTGAGTACATACATGTTTTACACTCTACTTATATTTTAAAAATACCTGCATGTAGTTACAGCTGTAATTCATTTATTTAATTACAATAATGAATTACAGTCAACACAGACAAACTAAGGATAGATAGATTAGTTAGAGAGATAGATAAAAAGATAAAAAGATAAAAAGAAAGAAAGAAAGAAAGAAAGAAAGAAAGAAAGAAAGAAAGAAAGAAAGAAAGAAAGAAAGAAAGAAAGAAAGAAAGAAAGAAAGAAAAGTTAGAAAGAAATAAAGATAGATTAGTTAGAAAGAAATAAAGATAGATTAGTTAGAACGATGGATAGATTAGATAGGAAGAAAGAAAGATTAGTTAGAAAGAAAGATAGATTAGTTAGAAAGAAAGAAAGATAGATTGGTTATAAAGATAGATTAGATAGAAAGAAAGATAGATCAGATAGATGGAAAGAAAGATAGATTAGATAGATAGATAGATAGATAGATAGATAGATAGATAGATAGATAGATAGATAGATAGATAGATAGATAGATAGATAGATAGATAGATAGATAGATAGAAAGAAAGAAAGAAAGAAAGAAAGAAAGAAAGAAAGAAAGAAAGAAAGAAAGAAAGAAAGAAAGAAAGAAAGAAAGAAAGAAAGAAAGAAAGTGAAAGAGAATATTGTTGCGACATCCCTCTCGTTATGAAACTGGAGTGGGCATATAAAAAGCTGAGCATGTTTGCACATGCTTCACAAGAATACATATCAGGGTGGGTTTTTTATTTAAAGTAACGCTTCAGGCCCAGAGCATTAATGAGCTCTGTAATCTCAAAATCAAACACAGTCATCGCTGCTAACGCCAAACTGCACACATATGCTCTGTTGGTGCCTCATAAAGCCTCCCCTGACATTTCTGCTAATGTTTTTGTCACAGATTCCTTTTAATGTGAAGGAAGAGATGAGGCCACCGACCGTTTCAGAGAATACGGCAGGTATAAATTTTAATTATGGATGAAGTCATATTGTGTAGTCCAATAAAACACTCTGACTTTTCACTAATGTTATAGCATCATTTTATTTATGATACGATTTGTCCTAAACCGAAAAATAGAAGAGAAAAGGTAGTGTTGTTAAATCAAGTTGGACGAATATCAAAGAGTGCTTTTAGCGAGTCTATGTGACATCACAGTACAGTTTTTTCTGCTTGAAAAGGTGATCCCAGCTAACAACGTTTGGTTCCCATGAACGTTCTGGGAACATTATATGAAGTTATGAAGCATAAGACACCTTCATAACCATGACATAACATTTGTCTTGAATATGAAGTAGGGTTTATGCATGTTTATGAAAGTGTCTTTCGCTCAATACTGACCTTTCGAATGCAAATATGACATTGTTAAAGATGTCTGTTATGAAACCATGACATAAACCATAACATCATAAACTGTCAGTGTCTTTGTCATGACAACTTGACATTAAATTAAGTTAAACTGTCATGTGGTTGGCTTTGACATTGGCTGTCATGAGGCATTATAACTGTCATGAATATTTTTCGTGACCTCAACTACAGTGGTACTAATTGAATTTGTCATTAAAAAGTTATAATGGCTTCATGACAGCCAATGTCAAAACCAACCACCTGATAGTTTAATATAATGTTAACTAATAAAGCTAGGTGGTTTCTTAAGTTTGATCATTAATCTGCTGTCATGTTTATGACAGGTTTTGTTGTCTTAATGTCAAGTTGTCATGACACTGACAGGTTATGATGTATTGGTTTATGTCAAGGTGTCATAACAAACACATCTCAAACAATGTCATATTTGCATTAGAAATGTCATAACTGAGCGAATGGCACTTAATGACAGTCGTCACAAACATGCATAAAATTTCATCTTGTCATGATTATGAAGGTGTCATGTTAGTCTTATGCACACCCCTTCAAGTAAAGTGTTACTAAATAAATAAATCTTTTAAATAACCATTAGAAAATGCTGTGTAATTCTTATCAGGTTGTCACTCGAAACCATAAAATCTTACCTAACAAAATCTAACTTTACTTATAAAGTGCAATTGGTATATTTTTATTTCCCAAGTCAGCTTTACTTTACAATGGTAAACAGCTTGGTGATGCTCACATTAATGTACCTTACTTTTCAATGTGAAAATTGACCTGTAGGGTTAAGGGTGTTTAATGAAACTTGCTCAGACCAAGTAATTGGATGATCATCAGAATCCAGAGTTTCCATTGAAACGTCTTTCTCCAACACTATCTCACGCCCAATTCGTACGAATTCGACGAATGATTAAAAAAATGTTTAATTCGTACTAATTCGTACGACCTCACTCGTACGGATTTATACGATTTGTCTAAACCCACGTGATGGTTAGGTTTAGGGGCGGGGTAAGGGGTAGGTCATTCGTACGAATTCATACGAATTGGCCAATTCGTAAAATATGTACGATTTAGCAAAATCGTACTAATTCGTACGAGTGAGGTCGTATGAATTGTTACGAATTAGCCACTTTTTAATCATTCGTCAAATTCGTATGACTTGGTCGTGAGATCGGGTTGCTTTCTCAGTGCGTGCTGCTATCTAAGGACTTAATCTATAGGGGAGACAGCTAAAGACAGAGGGTGTACACAAGCCCTCGGCCATTATTGAGAATGGGGTAAGAGCTCCGAGCCCACAGCCGATTGTAACCAAGCCCGTACAGGTAATGAAACATGAGAGGCTTTTTTTTTCTAAATTCAGATTGAGGTGCTTCTTCCCCCGATTTGACGAGATGAGAGCCAACAGAGTGCTTTGAACGCACACCTTTGTTTTAGGGGAGCTGCTGTCTCTGAAGTGTGACCCGAGGCAGTGGAGCTGATGGGCCTGCATCAGGGCTCGGTTACGTGAGCCTCGCTTTTACTGACTCACTCAGAGACGATGGAGGATAGCTTTCCCATCAGGCACCCAGATACATATCTCAGTATGTCTATGAGTTACTCGGTTAAAACAATTTTGTTAAGTGGCTCTTTAGTGTGTAACTCAGTCCATTTGATAATTTAAGCTTTATTCACAAGACTGAGTTTACAAATTTCCAATGATTAATCGGAGAGTGTCTGCAATGGCACTATAGTATTTATGGCGGCCCACTGCTCTGGGTGTGTGGGCTCTTGATGGGCGAAATGCAGAGCCCAAATTCCAAGTATGGGACACCAGTTTTGGTTTTGGCCCAGAATTTTCATTTCGGTACATCCCTATTATTTACTCACGTTCATGTCGTTCCAGACTCGTATGCTGTTATTGTTTCTGTGGAACTTTATATTCTTTTCACATTCTAAACTCTAAAAATAAAAAGAACGACAAAGACACCATTAGAACACATTCTTTTAACGTCTTCAAAAACCATTTGGCATTTTCACAGAAATTTAACCACATTTTATTCTGTTTAAATGTTATATTTGAACAGAATCTGTTGTTGAAATGTCTTGTATTCCTCTGAAAGAACAATGTCATATACACTTAGGATGGCTTCAGGGTGAGTCAATCATGGGCTAATTTAAATATTTTGGGTGAACTTTAAGATAAAAAAATGTATACATGCAGTAGAAATATTTTAATACGTATTTCATTAGCCCAAAGTGTTTGCTAGCGTATGCGAATAGTCGATGGCGTAGCCTTCCAAAGTAAACTTCATTTGGTTAAAAAATGTGGTAACATTTTACAATACGGGTGCACTAATATGCGTTAATTCATGCTTAACTAATGCACAGATAATCATGAGTTTATGTATAACTAATGAAGAACTAAACCATTAATTAATGATTACTGCATCAGCAACTAATAAAGAGTCTATCTGATTAATAGATTAAGTAACACATGAATTGCTGTTAATTCAATGTGTCATTGTGTATTAATTCCTTAATAACATATTTTATTAACTAATAGTGTAAATTAATGTGTTAATTACCACAATCAGTCAAAGCTATCCACTTAAACTTGCAGTTGTCTGTTTTAAATAATCATTAGCTAATCATTTGCAAAGGTATCATTATGTTATGACTTTACTTGTTGGGGCACATCATTATTAACTAATCATTTAGTAATTGTAGTAATTTGCACATGAATTTGCACTAACAATGAAGTAATTAATCACGTATTAATGCATATTAGTGTACCTGTCATATTATCTGGAAGTTGAAATACAAGGCTTTGGCTCATTCCGGTAATTAACATATTAATTAAAACTATTAGTTAAAAAATGGAGTTAATCCACAATTACATAGTTAATTAATAACAATTCATGTATGAACTAATACATTAACCTTACAGACTTTTAATTAGTTTCTAATGTGGTAATCATTAATGAATAGCTTAAATAATTATTAGTTGCACATTCAGTTAAGCATGAATTAATGCTTATTAGTGCACCTGTATTGTAAAGTGTTACCAAAAATGTATTATCTACAATTTAGTGCCAATATATACATACAGTGCCCTTTTTAAAATGTTTTTTTTTTTATGATGTAACAACAGTTTGCTGCCATTCAACCTGTTTTCTGTTCACCTGCCTCTCTTTCCCTAAACCCGAATTCCACTCGAGAACTGTTCGGATGTGTTGTTTTCATATGAGTCCACAGTGGGCTATTCATCCGAGGTTATATTCCAGCCAAATTCAACTTGACTCTTTACTATTGCTCTGGGTCCTATCACAATCTTGATCTCCCAACATCTCTTTTCCTAAAGTCCCTTTATATCACAGGTTGTCTGTTACTTGGCTGCATTCAATCAGAGCTGATGACGGCTCCGGAGCTCAAGACAGCTCTGTTCACGGGGGTCGGGTGTATCTAATAAAAGCCAGCTCTATAAAGCTTTTATCGGTTGGTTTTGGTTATGCTGATCACTAGATCCCAGGTTAATCTCTCTCAGAGAGTCAGTGACATTTTTAAAGCTGCTCTCCTCAAAAGCCCCGTTCTCTCAAAGATTGTTTTACACCATTTGACATTTCCGCAGCGTTTGAAATGCTCCACGTATCAGGTGGGGATGTAAGAGCCTCTCTATCCGTGCTTCACCTCTCCGAGCAAATACATCTCTGGAGAACCTGAGCTGATTTCCCTCGTATGACGTAGAGTGATTTCCGGGGACAGTCCTCATTTTGGTGGCCTGTGCTTGACTCAAACTGTACTGGGAAACATCCCAGATTTTCTAAAGGTTAATGCATTTGATAATGCACATTTTCCTACAATCACAAATATGTAACCAATCCCGTCAACATGCCCGACAGGGCTTTTCTCCACTGTCTTTCTGCACTGTAAAAAGTGAACGTGCAGTTGTTGCTTTAAGGAGGTATTTCTATCTATACATTCTAATATTGGAATACATTCTAATTTGAAAATCTGGGATGTTTCCCAGTACAGTTCGAGTCGAGCACAGGCCACCAAAATGAGGACTGTCCCCGGAAATCACCCTACGTCATACGAGGGAAATCAGCTCAGGTTCTCCAGAGATGTATTTGCTCGGAGAGGTGAAGTAGCATCTAGCTTCAAACATGCTAATCATGCTAACATCTAGCTACAAACATGCTAATCATCCTAACATGATGCTACCAAAATGCTAATCATGTTAACATGATGCTATCAACATACTAATCATGTTAGCATCTAGCTACAATCATGCTACCAACATGTTAATTATGTTAGCATGATGTTAGCAACATGCTAATCATTTTAAATTACTTATCATTGTTCAAACTACTTTAAAATTCAAACTAATTTAAACTTTAGACTAATTTAAACTTTAAACTGCTTTAAACTTTAAACTAATTTAAACTTCAAACTACTTAAATTTCAAGTAATTTAAACTTTAGACCAATTTAAACTTAAAATAAATTTAAATTTAAACTAATTTGGACCAAACTTTCACAAGCCAACTTACAGTTTGTCTTGACGGACTTTTTAATCTAGTATTGTTGTTGTAACCTACTTCAATAAGGACATGCTGTTTTAGCTTAAAGGAGAACTCCGGCGCAAAATGAACCTTTGGTCTAATAAAATATCAGTATCTAGTCAATTGTTCTCTGAGATTTGTTTTCATGATAATCGAATGTAAAGAGTGTAATCAAATGTAAATCTCTAAAAACTGTTTAGCGTATAATGCTAAATCGCTAGTTTATACCACTAACAAGGCTCAAAATAGCCCCACACTAACACAGTAACATAATAAAGGTCCATACATGCAAAACAAAGCATTGAGAACTTTGAAAGTGTACAAACCATTTAACAAGAAGATACTTTATTAAGACAGTTCACTTTGTGTATACAGATCTTAAAAAAAAAGTCTCGATAAGTCGATCCCCGAACTAACACGGTAGCATAATCAATGTCCCTGCATGCAAAATGAAGCGTTGAGAACTTTGTAAGTGTACAGACCGTTTAATAAGAAGATATTTTATAAAGACAGTCCACTTCACGAATGCAGGCATGAGCCATCTTAGGAAAACAGTCTCGAGCAGTCGAACCACGAACGCGTGGTTCGACTGCTCGAGACTCGACCATAGACCTGCATTATATGACTGACAGACAAGAATGGTTTGACCTAAACATATCAAAATTGAAACTACTGCGGACACAAAGACACCTACATCTTGGATGCCCTTAAGGTAAGGTAACTTCAAAGTGAACTATCCCTTTAAATAAAAGAAACTCACTGAGGAAGACAGAAGACAGTTAAAATGAATCATCTTACCTTGTGTTTGTGATCTCCTTGAGTCTACTGAGGATGTTAGCTGTCTTTCAACCCACTATACAAACAAAATAAAGCATTATGAATATTTGTATGTTTTTATCGTTTGTTGGCTTAATGTGAGGAATATCACACATAGCCAAACCTCTGTTAAAGGAAATAATCAAGTAATCAAAAGACATTGCGAGTCATGACAGATGTTTTCTTTAGTGGACGGTTTGAAATCACTCACATTACTTACATCAGCAAGGGCCAGATTATCATATTTGCAGTTTGATTTAAACCATGTATTATGTTGAAGCTCCTCTGGCAAATAGCATCATTTTATTAATGCCTCATTAAATTCATTTATGACCAGGTTTCTTATCATGGTGACCTTGATGTAAACAGATGACTCATTGCAGCCCACTTTTTTTGAGATTTTCATTTCGTTTATGCAGTGGGTGTGTGATAGCCACCTACAGTGCTTTAGCCTTCATCTGCCAACAGCAGCTATTAAGACCGATGAGTCATTCATAGATTTAACATTATTTAAGTTTGACCTTATGTACATGTCTGATGTCACACATCTGATCATCCTTGACAGATAATTATATGTCCCCTGACCCACCACCCCGTTCTTCTCATCTGCACATCTGTTCCTCAAGCTGCTAAATTCTCATTACACATTCGCTCTCTGCTACATAAGTGTTCATCACCTCTTTCCCTCCCCTAATTGCTCTTATTTTGCACACCATGGTGAAGCAATAGTTCACTCTCTGTTGTATATCTGTATACTGCAAGTGCTGTAATAATAAAGTGAACTTATTTTTTTTTCTCAATATAAATATAATAAAGAATAAAATCAGAAATAAAAGAACATATGTATATACCTGGTCAGTCATAGAGGGACAAAAAAAATACAGTGAAAATAATATTGATTGGCGGGCCAGATGTTGGCTCATCCGTAATGGATTTCTCTTCTTTTTCCACTGATGTCTTCTAATGGAATGTATCAGTCTAACTCAACTTCAATGTTTTCAGCAGGCTTAGTAAATGTCAGTATCATTTAGTAAAGTTATGACTGTAAGCTTCAGTTCATTCAGCCAGCAGGGTTGCAGAGAAGTTTTCTTGTAATGATCTTTTTTTATGAGTGTAATTTCATCCTCCGCACTAAACAGCAACTCGGTGCTTAACTACTGTGGATATCAGATAATGTTACACACAGATCCTCCTTTTCACATGGCTCTGTTTACACTGACGCACTGAAGACAATCCGCATGTGACATAGCAGAGACATTTTATGGGGTTTGGCTTCAAGTTTTACAACAACAGCAACTAAAAAGGATACTAGAGTCTATTTATGTCTTTTTTTTAACCATGTGGCGCAAAAAAAGTAATGACAAACCTGTGTGGTGCAAACAATAAAGCACAGGAAAAAACAATTAATGGCTACAGGTGGATCTATAGGCTATGGAAGAGGATTAGGGCCAAGCAATAATAAAAAAAAAATAATAAAACCATCTCGAGATTAAAGTCATTATAATGTGAGATTAAACTTGTTAAATTTCGAGAAAAAGTCGAAATACAATCTTGAGAATAAACCCTTTAAATATCGAGAATAAAGTCGGAGTGCGAGATTAAACTCGTAAATTTCAAGAAAAAAAAGTCGAAAAACATTCTTGAGAATAAACTCATTAAATATCGAGAATAAAGTCATTGTGTTTCGAGAAAAAACTCGTTAAATTTCGAGAAAAAAGTCGAAATACAATCTTGAGAATAAACTCATTAAATATCGAGAATAAAGTCATTGTGCTTCGAGAAAAAAACTCATTAAATTTCGAGAAAAAAAGTCAAAATACAATCTTGAGAATAAATTCATTAAATATTGAGAATAAACTCATGTTTTGAGAAAAAAAAACTCGTTAAATTTCGAGAAAAAAGTCAAAATACAATCTTGAGAATAAACCCTTTAAATATTGAGATTAAAGTCATTGTAATGCGAGATTAAACTTGTTAAATTTCGAGAAAAAAGTCAAAATACAATCTTGAGAATAAACTCATTAAATATCGAGAATAAAGTCATTGTGTTTCGAGAAAAAACTCGTTAAATTTCGAGAAAAAAAGTCGAAATACAATCTTGAGAATAAACTCATTAAATATCGAGAATAAAGTCGTTGTGGTTCCAGAAAAAAACTTGTTAAATTTCGAGAAAAAAGTCAAAATTCAATCTTCATAAACCCTTTAAATATTGAGATTAAAGTCATTGTAATGCGAGAATAAACTCAATAAATATCAAGAATAAAGTCATTGTGTTTCGAGTAAAAAAAAAACTTGTTAAATTTCGAATTCAAATACACATTTGAAACTCCCACATTATCATTCTGTGGGTGTACAGAAGGAATACAACAGACATTGTAATAGGCAGTGCAACAGTGTTTTTTAAATAATTTTATAATCAATATTTCTTAGCACTGAAAGAATGACATTTATAATCAACATTTCTGTTGTTCCATTTGCAATCGTGGATGGATTTTTCCAATCCAACGTTTCTCTATGAAGGATACTTGCAAAGCTATTTTGAAATTTGGCCAATATAATGCATCCTAGACCTTTTGGAACAGTCTTCACAGTGAAAGCACAACTGCAATGTCCTGCCTACATCAAGTTTTGGAACAGAGCCCTAGTGATTATCCAGTTAGACCACTGGCCCACAATGGCCCATGTCTAATGGCAAACCAAACTGAAAGGCATGTGCATATAACAAATCCAGATCTAGGGACCATTTAATGGCAAACATGGAAGTCTGCAGCACTCCAGATGCTGTCCAAACCCAAATGTGTCAGACTGGCTCCTATACGAGGATGGATTGCACAAGTTTGACTATTTCATCTGTTTGCCTGGTGACCTCATCTCAAAATGAATAATTAATAATGAAGGTGGAGAAGCGATCTCAAAGAGATATCTCTGCCGTTTGATGGTTTTACCCGGCATGAACTCTCTCTTCCTTTTCTTCGCAAAAAGTAGAATGGAGGAGCAAGGCAGGGAGAGACATTCTAGATGCATATTCCTCCACCATCATCATTATATAACCTCTTTTAGCAGACGCTTCTTTTTTAATATTTAATAACCTGGTGTTCTATTGCCAGAATAATGGAAAACTTAACTTTTTATTCCTCGAGGATCACGGGGTATTCTTTGGCAAGTGCGACTTCCAATGTTCTTAGAGCAACGACTGCCATTGTTTGGGGTTTGCTTATATATGTCAAAAAAAACCAAAAAAACTTTACAGCAGTTTGGTGTTAAATGTAATCAATAAAATTGTGTGATTTAATTTAACTTTTAATTTTGTGATATAGTTAAAATTTACATTTACTGTACTTTGTCACTGAGTTACCTATCCACAATATGTAAATAAAAAAATAAAAAAAAAACTATATTAACTACTCACAACACCCATAGCAACACCTACACCTGGCTGTTTCAACGTTTCAATCCATGTTTGGGTCAAATTTTAAACCCAACCATTGAGTTTGTCCATATTTTACCCAAACATGGGTTGAAGTCCCAACAGTAGTGCCCTAGCAACTGCATAGTCAAGCTCAACACCAGTGTTTTGTGACTAGTCCACTACTGTCATGCAAACCCTGACTGTATATGACTAGTTTTCCAACCCGTTCTCATCCCAAGGCGTCATATACTGACACTTTTGACAATGCGTACACATCTAACACACATGGCACCCTTTAGCATCAATATGAGACGCAGATTTATATGGGCCAGAAAGCGCCTCCTAGTGGTCTAACCCCAACACTACCCCACCCCAGACCTAAACCTAACCGAAAGGCTAAAGTGTGCCATGTGCGTTGGATGTATACGCATTTTTAAAAGGATGAGAATGCGTTGAGTATTCTTGTAAGTCAACCAGTAAAGCAAGGTGCTAGCTCATTAAGGTCAAGGTCATGGATAAAATGCATACATATTGAAAAAAATAAAGATTCCAAAAAGTCATTGAGGCCATTTCTGGTTCCCTAAAGAACCTTTCAAGCCCCTTTTCCACCAAAGCATTTTGAGAGCCGGTTCGGAGTCGGTTCCTGCGTGCAAACCAGTTCTTTGTTTCGACAGCCAAAGAGCCGGGAAAACTGGTTCCAAAGCGGCACCAACTCTTTGCTGGACTAGAACCGTTCTTTTAGCACGTCATGTTTACGTCGGGGGCTGGGGCGGGTTTAGATGCCTTCTAAACATATTTTCTGACCATCGCAAAGCCAGGAGAAACTGCAGAAACACGCAAGCGGGTTTTATTTATTTATTTATTTATTTTTAAACATAAGCAAAGAAGAAAACAGCCACGATATAGAACAAATAAATGGAAAGGAAAAAGACACAAGACATAACTTATCAGAAAAGATTACATATCAAACGAGAAGATTAAAAGACTTACATATTTCAATTGTTTTTAAAGTTTTCTTGGTACACGAGTTAGAGATAATCCCAAAGCAACGTACTTGCAAGCGACGTAGGCCTACGGGCGCTCTAGTCAGTGGAAAAGCAAACACGTTCTGAACGTGTTCGCAAGTTGAACCAGCTCCGAACCAACTTTGAACCAGCACCAGTTCCGAACCAGTTCTTTTTTCGGTGGAAAAGGGGTATCAGTGAACAGTTTTTATCTAAAGAACCCTTTTCCACTAACCCGTTGAGAACCTGATGGAAAGGTTCCATGGATGACCATAAATGTCAATAAAGAACCGTTATTTTTAAGAGTGTTAATCTGGATAAAAGTGTTTACCAAAAGCATGTAAATGAGGACACCTGTTGCAATGCTGCACAGTGAACGGTCTACTCGCCTAAAACATAAGACGCATGGAAAGCACCCAAAAGCATGATAACTGCCTCAGCGTGAGAACGTGAAGACCTCGGGCTGAACTTTTATTACTTTTTGCATAAAATCTTTTAGAACCAGCACAGGGTGTACTCTATGCAAATGCGATGTTTCTGCTAAAACAGAAGTCTTTCTCTTTCTAATCTATTATGATTTTACCATTGTTTCTCAGCCTTCGCCAGAGCTTATTTAACTAGTTGCAGTAGTGTGCTATTACTGTCAAATTCTGCACGGTTCCGCCAGGCAGCAATGTGGCCTGATTACACTATGTTCTGGTAGGGTGCTGTGAAGCTGCAGGTGTCGGGGAAGGTTCCAGCTTCAGAGTTTGATCGGTGCACCCAGCGCTGTATAAAAATGCTGGCACTACAGTCGCTCCTGGAGAGCGGGCATTGTCTGCGGGATGAAAGTGGACACAATGGCACAGCAGGCCGAGGGTTGGAGCAGGTCTGTGATGGGGCGCACACTCGGCCTTAGTGGCACTTGAAAAGGCCACGAAAGTTTACGAGACTGAACACGGAGAGGAAAGGGAATAAATGCATATTTAAAAAGAACACAAGCCTGCTTTCGCACTCCTCGCTCGCTCGGGAAGATGGACCAGCGTGCCAAAGCAAGCTCGCGCGCTGTCCATCTCATGGATAAATCACATTGTGTGTGCGTGCAGCACCAGTAAGTGCTCTCCTGCCGGCAGCTTCCTTAAAAGGGCACATCAGTGAGATGCTATGATGTCATTCCCCCACTGTCAGTACGGCTCACGCGCTGTCGGGAATGTGTTTGACCCCTTGCGCCTCTGCACTTCCATATTCTCTGCAGCTCGGTGCATTACCTCATCGAAACGCATAAGCTTCTCCCCTCGACTGCTCTTCTCTTCTCATCTTTTTTAAGGGACATATATACAAATAGTAGCATCTGGAAAGTATCAATTCGATTTTAGAATACTTGATCACATATAAGGTTTTCTTTAGTTACAAGTAGCTAACTACATTAGTTAAAATAAACTAACAATTAAAAATACGCTTCGGTTATGGGTAGGTTTAGGTCTGGGGTAGTGTTAGGGTTAGACCACTAGGCCCCTTCTGGACCATATATATATATATATCTGCGTTTCAGATTGATGCTAAAGGGTGTCATGTGCGTCGGATGTAAACGCAATTTCAAAAGCGTCACCTATATGACGCCTTGGGATGAGACCGGGCTGTATTACTAACATTAAAGGTTTAAACTGTTAGTTCACCCAAAAATGAAAATTCTGTCACTAATTACTCAGTTCATGAGTTCAAAATAAACTCGATCTTGCTGTCGGAGTACAGTCTATGTTGGATTGTACATTATCCCTTACAATATTTCACAGTTTTCACAGTCTTTCTGTGGTAACACAGATATTAGCTTAGGGTCTAATTCTCACTATTGCTTATTAGCATGAATATTGACATTTTATTAGTACAATCAATGCTATATTCTACCCAATACCTAAACGTAACAACTACCTTAACTAATAAGTAATTATAAGTTTATTGAGACAAAAGTGTAGTTAATATTGAGAATTGGACCTTAATCCAAAGTGTGATCCTTTCTGTCAATCACTCTCATTTGAGGTCATTCATTGAATATAGCGTGTCAATGGTCTGGCTCCATTGATTAACCAATGGATGATCTCAGATGTACACTCTAAAAAAATGCTGGGTTGTTTCAACCCAGGTTTGGGTCAAATATGGACAAACCCAAATGTTGGGTTAAAAATGTAATTAAAAAAAACATACAGTTAAAAGTGAAAGTTGAAGTTGGGTTAAAATTTTAAATTAAATTTAACCCAACATTTGGGTTTGTCCATATTTGACCCAACTTTGGGTTGAAACAACCCAGCATTTTTTTGTGTAAGAACGAGGAATCTATCCTAAACTTTTTCAAGAAGCTATTCTATAACAAATGTTATGTACAATCATTTTCACATAAACTTGATAAACAGCTACAGGGAACAAAAAATATTAAGTTATATTGCCAAAATGTGAGAAATTAAATATACGATAAAAATAAATGCATTAATTGAAAATCTATGTAGCCTGTTATTCATTATAATGTGTTGAGACAATTTGTGTACATTTACAGTAAAATATTGACATTGACGTATTGACAAATATTGTTAATAACAACATACTTTTTATAGTAAAACATTGTTAAAATTAAGTGAAAAGTTCGACTAACCGTATAACATTTAAACCACTAAAAGTGCATTATGTGACCCCACATAACACATTTAATTACTATTTCTTATTTGTGAAATCTGTTTGAAAACAGTCATTATTTTGGCAATTATTTGGTGGCCCACAGAATTTTTTATAATATAAATGGAAATTAACTGTAAAATATATACTGGCACAAAAATGCCATCACCGTGTTTCATTTTATTTTTACTGTGAATTGCTGGCAACCGCCGCTGGCAGTTTTTCTTCTGTAAATTTAACAGGATTTTTTTACACTGCGCAGTCCTCAGACCTCTTGTCTGGGCTGTCTGTGTTCATTAGTCCTGACGAGCTCTAGCAGGAATGGCAGAAGAAGAGGTCTCACTTCCTGGAGACTGAT
This sequence comes from Cyprinella venusta, assembly GCA_038021265.1. Classification (NCBI taxonomy): domain Eukaryota; kingdom Metazoa; phylum Chordata; class Actinopteri; order Cypriniformes; family Leuciscidae; genus Cyprinella; species Cyprinella venusta. Next base: position 34,024,897 of record CM075867.1, on the reverse strand, counting down.
CCAGGGTTGTTAAGTGGGAGTGTGCGAGAGGTCTGCTGTTCTCAGATAATGGGAACTTAAAACCCGAAGGCCCGGGGAACAGCAAAGCGAGCCTCGTAAATCAAACTTTAATTTCCCGTCGGATCCATCAACGCAGCAGGATTACTCATATTTTTGATAAGGTTTTATGATTGTTAGAGCGTCAGTGCCTATGACGGACGAGTCTTACAAGAACAAACCCTCAAGATACGTTAAAAATCTCATTTATTTTAAACACCACCAGAATTTGTCACTATGCCAGTCACTATGCAATCTCTGTTTTTATTACCTTAAAACATCATTCTTCACAGATAAAACAAGGAATATATTAAGATGTCCAATGCCAGTTATCGCTTCTTATCTTTTTAGATAAGAAGAATACATTAACCAAATTCACTGTAAAAAGTGATCAGTTGACTAAACTTTCTTTTTTTTCAGTAAGAAAACCTGCTGTCTTAGAATTATTAACTACACTCTAAGAAATGCTGGGTTGTTTCAACCCAAATTTGGGTCAAATATGGACAAACCCAAATGTTAGATTAAAAATGTAATTTAAAATTTGAACCCAACTTCAACTTTCACTTTCAACTGTATTTTTTTTTTTTTGGATTACATTTTTAACCCAACATTTGGGTTTGTCCATATTTGACCAAAATTTGGGTTGAAACAACCCAGCATTTTTTACAGTGTAATAACTTCAAGCGTAATTGAAAAAAGTAAGTTATGTGAACTTGACAATTCCATATAACTTTTTTTTCAATTACACATAGTTTTATTTACTTATTAATTTTAAGGCAAGGGGTTTTCTCACTTTTTTTAAATCAACTGATCACTTTTTACATACAAAAATGAATGCTTTTTGTCAAGCCCAGAGAGATTATGCAGAACTTTTTATATTTTCTAAACTAATTTGGGGGAAAGACATGGGACAGCAAATTGAGGTGGATTAAAAACTAATAAAAATATGATTTGTACACCGGAATACTGTAGGTTTCGTATTTTGTGCTGGTGTCCAAATGAAACGCCTCGAAGCTTACAAAGATTTGTAAAGCTGATTTTAGTAAACAAAGGCCAATGTTAATATGTTTCTCACACAAAGCTATTCTGTGGATTCAGATGACTGTAATATTGACTACTTTTGTAATTTTTTGTCCCTAACAGTTTATGGTTTTGGAACATGATATGACAAAATTATATTTTCATTTTAGGTGAACAGTTATTTACATAATGCAAATCTCTCTTTCCCCCCAAGATTGTTCTGAAAGGAATTCTGGACCATTTTCACTCTAAAAAATGCTGGGTTGTTTCAACCCAAATGTGGGTCAAATATGGACAAACCCAAATGTTGGGTTAAAAATGTAATTAAAAAAAATCACATTTGAAACTGAAAGTTGAAGTTGGGTTAAAATTTTTAGTTATATTTTTAACCCAACATTTGGGTTTGTCCATATTTGACCCAAATTTGGGTTAAAACAACCCAGGATTGTTTAGAGTGTATAGTTGCTACTCCTGCGGAGGATGTCTTCTAATTTAGTCTGAAACAGACAGGCCTCTATCAGTCAAAAGACTCGCTGCTCAAAGGACGTCCCCTTCGCCAGCAATCATGCCTGACATGTTGTTTTAGACCCCACGAGGAGTCTGTAAGTGAGAAGTGTTAAAATATCTCTTTATTGTGAGTATCTTCTGCCAACAAAAATGGTGTGGACTCATCTGTCAAGGTCTGTCATCTAATACTACAAGCAATATTTCATTCATCCAGACCGAATGTTTAAGAGAGCATAAGTATAAAGAGACATGGTGGAAAACTAAATGACATAAAGACCTTTCAGAGTGACGATTGAGAAACGATCATCATTATACTGAATACTTTGGAAATGATATATTCTTTGACAAATGCATGCATTAACCCCTAGAGATAGAGGTGACTGGCAGATGTGCATATCCTATTTTAGTTTGATGTGTTAATTAAGTATTATGCTCGTCACAAAAATGAGTAAGAGTACACGTACAAATCTCAATAGTCCTGAAGATCTCTAGTGGGACTTTTGATACGTTTGGACAGCTTTACCGTGTTGCTGAAAGCTGAAGTTGCTCTGTGTTTATGTTTTTTGGGAGGGAACGCACGTCTCTTCCCTTAATTACGTAGCACCAGCAGGCCTTCATTGAGCCATGAAGTCTCTATTGTTTGAGGAGTGGTTCCCCTGTCACAGTCTTGGAGACCTCTTCACTGAAAGACAACTGAAATTAAAAACCAAAACCAACATTTAGGATGTATAATGTACGTACAATGGTACATTATCATCACATAAACAATGTCAGGAAAGCTAGCTTTTTAAATTTTAGTGAAAAGTAGCTACTAAAAGTTGCTAACAAGTGTTTAAAGGTAAAATATATAAGACTTTTGAAGTAAAACATTAAAATAACACTTACACAGTGTATGTCATGAAGTTGTGTCCAAAGGTTCCCAAGACTTTTTGGGATGAGACTGTGTTACAGCCAGAGAAATTCCAGTTTGGCTCGTTATGGCTTGTCCCTTGTCATTGTCGCCTATAAATGACATTAAATCCGTGTTATCCTCGGTTTCCGCTTGTAGAAACCATAGATATATACATATATATACACCAGTTTGCACTGAAACTGTCTTTTGGACCTTGAACCGTTTGGTTCCCACTGAAGTCCAATATATGGAGAAAAATACTGGAATGTCTTCCTCAAAAACTTTAATTTCTTTTCGACTGAAGAAAGAATGACATGGACATCTTGGATGACATGTGGGTGAGTAAATTATCAGCAAAAGTTTTTTTGAAAAGTGAACTACTCCTTTAATTAAGAGGGGTTTTGGACAGTTTAAATCAACTAACACCAGCAAACCTATTTTTTCCCAAAATAAATAAATGAGAAATGGCACAATTTGTTCCTTCAATCCGATCAGTATCACTCTATTACTTCTAATTAGGCCTTACGTACAGCAACAACCAATAATTTCATCTGAATAATGAACATGCTATTTTAAAATTTTGGGCTATTTAACTAACTTTTCACCATTTTACTACTTTCAACCACACGCCCAATCTCCAAAACTCTGCCCTTCCAATAACATTCCAGCAAACCAGAACATGTAGACATTTATTTGTCATACTCCAAATAACGCTTACCTCTTCACTGTACACTTAGCACCATTTGTTGAATTCGACATTGAGCTCCTTAAATCAATGTTGAATGCAAATATACTGATAAATAAGTAATTTCTCAGTATTTATGTCTTGCTTCAAAAATCTAAACATCCTTAAAACACGATAAATTTCCTTGACAAGCAAATTTGCAGACATTTAGCTTTCTCGAGTATTTATCTTGTTTTAAGGATGTTTAGATATTTCACAGGAAAACAAGACAGATTAAAACTTTTTTTCCCAGTACAAACATGTTCCTTTGCTGTTCTCCTTCCATAAGCTCTTTAAAATCAGACCTACCTCAGAACGGCTCATCATACAATGACAGAACATGTTTGGGATAAGAGAGTGCACCATATTTCAGCACGGGATAAGGCCTGTCTACCATAAGTACTCAGAGGCTCCATTACGTTGACGTAGTATAGCACAGCTAATGACATATGGAGCCTGTTTTTTTTCTATCCAATTTGTTCAGGATGAGCTCTGGTCCACCTAAAGGGAGGAAATTTTAACATTGCTTCCGTTGTTTGTTATCTTTGGCCCTGAGGAAAAAATGCTGTGCCGTAAAGATTTCACCAGTCTAAACATGAAGCCCGGGGTCATGCTAGTTTTGGACTTCAATGAATCTGTGAATGCTCAATACTCCGACAAGAACTTCCAGTAGAGATGACCTGTGGATTACTTTGGCTTTCAAGTACAACTTCTTTTGTGGCATTTCCTCTAAAATTAAAGGATTAGATTCCCACAAAAATGTTAATTTTATTTATATTAACTTACCCGCATATCATCTCTGTATTTATTTGTTCTTACCGTGAAGCACAATAAAGGAGATGGTAGGCAGAATATGTGAGTTGAACTTTTCCATACAAAGAAAATACCAAACATTTACGTCAAGCTCCAAAAAAAAAGCACCTTGAAACTAGTGCATGATCATTTATTTTTGCAAAAGACAGTAGCAACAACTATCTAAACCTTAAATCAAAACTTTACTTAAAGGGTTAGTTCACTAAAAAATGAAAATTGTCATTATTACTCACCCTCATGTTGTTCCAAACCTGTAAGACATTTGTTCATCTTCGGAACACAAATGAAGATTGATTATATCTCTTTCATTAAATCTTAGAGCTTTCTGTCCCTCCATACCACTTTGATACTTCAAAAAGTTCATAAAGAAACCGTAAAACTATATGAATTGAGTGGTTTAGTCCAAAATGTTCCATTAAAAAATGTTCAATGATTAAAAAATGAAAATGTTCAATGTTTAGAACCAATGACGTTCATTTTCATGTTACGCAGTACGTTTTAGCCTCTGCAAGAACCAATGAGGTTTGCTCGCTTCTGTTTATGTTCGCTGATCAATGTTTATATGTGAATAAAAGCCAAAATCCAATCTGTTCATCATATAAATCAAACAAAAAAAGTGCATTAAACTGCTTAATTTGTATGGATTCATTTTTTACACTCTAAAAATTGCTGGGTTGTTTTAACCCAACGTTGGGTCAATTATGGACAAACGCAGCCATTGGGTTAAATTTTTTAATTACATTTTTAACCCAATATTTGGGTTTGTCCATATTTGACCCAAAGTTTCATTTCAATTCAATCCATTTTTATATACATGTTTCAGAAAAAAAACTTTTTATTTTTATTTTATGTAATTTTGCTTCTCAAGTAAATGTATCCTAATTTAAGTAAAAATATATAATTGAAGAATATGTGTAACCAAACAGTTGATGGGCCCCATTGACTTCCATAGTATGGGAAAAAAAAATACAATGTAATTCAATGGGGCCCATCAACTGTTTGGTTTCAGACATTCTTCAAAATATCTTCTTTTGTGTTCAGCCAAAGAAAGAAATTTATACAGGTTTGGAACAGCATAAAGGTGAGTAAATGATGACAGAATTTTCATTTTTAAAGTGAACTATCCCTTTAAACACAACTATGAATGTAGATTACAGAAGTTATGATAAGAAATCAATGACAAGATCGTCTGAGGAACATTGTAGTGTGATAATAGTTTTGAAGCTATGATAACCAAGTTGTGTGGTTTTACAAAGAACCAGAATCAGATACGCATCTGTGTCTCCATAACCGCAGCCTACTCAGCAGGATTAGAGTAAGAAGATTTGTGGAAGTTTGTGGATGTTGGCTGATGACAGAAGAAAAATAATCAAATTGTGTGACAACATATAAAAGTGGATTAATTCATTGTTTTATCAGACCTAGCACTGAACCCTTTGTTTGAGAAAGCAAATAAAGATTAAAACCTCTGCATTAGTCAAAACTGTGTCCGTGAACTGTATATGTGTGGAGAACCATCATTTATTTTCTGTTTAAAGCATCAGCTGTGTGAGGATCTTGCAAGAAACCCAGAAGAATGCTTCATTCAGAAGATGAGAGAAACCCAACTATCGGTTTGGTTTTGAACTGTTATTTCTGTCCTAATTTTGCCGTAAGCATTTCATGCATAGTTGAAGTTTATGAAACCTTACCCAACAATATTAAACAAAGTTAGAGTGTTAAAATGATGGCACCACACACAAAACCCTGAATGTAAAATCTAACCAATGTGCAATACTCAGCTCGGACAGACAATGTGTCTCCCTTTACACAGGAGTGCAAAGCTTCTTCAACCTTTCTTCAATAAAAAGAGTGATTCAAATCCACATGGTATATTTGCTAGTCAGGAAAGGTTATCAGAGACATGCATTTTTGGGATTCTTTCCATACTAGTCTCAGAAAGCCAGAGATCGACTGGGACTAAAACACAACCTGGGACTTATTCTGCCTTATGCAAACTACTGTCCAGTTTATCTTCTAGCAACTATATATGTACAAAGTTTGGGGTCAGTAATATGTTTTATAAAGAAATAATACTTGGATTCAGCAAGGATGCATTAATTTGATCAAAAGTGAGAGTAAAGACATGTTATGTTACAAAATATTTCCATTTCAAATAAAACAGAACCTGATTTCACTAAGTGCAACATGTTCCTGGATTTTCAAGCACAACCATTTCTAGGGTTTATAAAGAATGGTGTAAAAAAGGGGAAAACATCCAGTATGCGGCAGTCCTGGTCAGAGGAGAATGGGCCGACTGATTCAAGCTAATAGAAGAGCAACTTTGACTGAAATAACCACTCGTTACAACCGAGGTATGCAGCAAAGCATTTGTGAAGCCACAACTCGCACAACCTTGAGGCGGATGGGCTACAGCAGCAGAAGACCCCACTGGGTACCACTCATCTCCACTACAAATAGGAAAAAGAGGCCAAGTCTCGATTTCTGTTGAGACATTCAGATGGTAGAGTCAGAATTTGACGTAAACAGAATGAGAACATGGATCCATCATGCCTTGTTCCCACTGTGCAGGCTGGTGGTGGTGGTCTAATGGTGTAGGGTATGTTTTCTTGGCACTATAGGCCCCTCAGTGCCAATTGGGCATTGTTTAAATGCCATGGCCTTCCTGAGCATTGTTTCTGACCATGTCCATCCCTTTATGGCCACCATGTACCCATCCTCTGATGGCTACTTCCAGCAGGATAATCCACCATGTCACAAAGCTCGAATCATTTCTAATTGGTTTCTTGAACATTACAATGAGTTCACTGTGCTAAAATGGCCCCCACAGTCACCAGATCTCAACCCAATAGAGCATCTGGGATGTTGTGGATGTGCCTTGGATGTGCATCCCACAAATCTCCATCAACTGCAAGATGTTATCCAATCAATATGGGCCAACATTTCAAAAGAATGCTTTCAGCAACTTGTTGAATCAATGCCACGTAGAAATAAGGCAGTTCTGAAGGCGAAAGGGGGTCAAACACAGTATTAGTATGGTGTTCCTAATAATCCTTTAGGTGAGTTTAAGTTCCCCTTCTTCTCAGTCCAATTCAAATTTCAATTCAATTTCCTCAAGGGAGTGGTCAAATTTAAACTCATGAGGTAAAAAGTATCCGATTCTTAATGTTGGATGTTTATGCAAATTTGTTTTCATCAGGCAGCAGGTACATAAATGCTCCCTATAGCCAGTTCATTCCTGGTAAGAGCAGGGACTCATATGATCTCAGATAGACATGACGTTATGCCAGTTTATCGCAACCATTTGGAGGGGGTTCTTGGGAATTAAAGTTAAGTAGAAGCTTTTAAGGCAGCAGTCATCAGTTGATTGCAAGATGGTGAGTAGGGACACTGGGACCTTGACGATGACCTCACTCTCAGCCCCAGAACAACATGCCCATCCCTTCACCCTTAAACGCTGCAGGAGTTCAGCACACGTGTCCATAGCATAAATATTTCACATGTAGTATGTCTCAATGCAGAAAGCACTATTGTGAGTGACAAGAGATGCTCTCAGAGACAAACCACTTGAAAAAGAACAATACTATCTCCAAACAATCTTCAATGTGCTTTTTTTTTTTGATAAGATGTTTGTGCAGCTTAAATGTTTGGAATTTCTCTCAAAGGCTATAAATATATACAGGTGTTTTTGCAGCATGGATAGAACTAGGTGGAGTGTTTCAAAACACTTTTTATTATAGCTGACTTCATGGGTGCAATCAATGGCTCTTTTCCAAAATCTAGTGAGCCGACTTTCTCAATGCTAAAAAAGATCGGAATATGTTGTGTTTTAGATGCTTGTGCCCCACCAGTGGTCATAATTAAGATTTAAACTGGTCTTACAAGCTAGATCTGCACCTAACCAGCATTACCAAGTCTAGAACAACATGGGAAGTCAATCAGGACTATCTATTTGCCTCTATAGGAAGCTATAGATAGCTATTTTAAAATAATTTAAAATGATTTGCTGGAAATCTAATGTATCGCCTGGAAATGTAAGCACACTAAAGTGTGCTTTAGAAATTCTGCTGAAAATTCAGATTTGGATCATAGTAAGATATGGACAAATCCAACCATTGGTTTACATTTTTAAATGACAATTTTAAACCCAATGTTTGGGTTTGTCCATATTTGATCCAAACATGGGTTGAAGGAACCCAGCATTTTTTGGAGTGTACTAAACTTTTCTCACAGTATGAATGTGTCTTCATCCATTAAAATATATAAGATATTTTAATCCATGGCATCAACATTTTTTTTAAATCTCTTAATACTTATCTATGGATACTTATATATGAAGTTCACTTTGTAAAAGACAGTTGAGTAGGTCAAACCATCTCGATGTCTGACATGTCATCTTTTTCTCAGTACCACAAGTAAGTGTAGAACATCTAAGTGGAGAAATGTAACTAACAAAACATTGGGTGCCACAAGGGGGTTCAAGTCGAGCGAGAACATCTGATAAGAGCAGTTTCATATTGTATGTGGTGGAAATGGCTTAGGAATTTCAACATGATTAGGCCAAAACACGTTTATGCTATGGTAATGGGATGTGAAGATGGATCGTTGATCTGATAGCTCCCTTGGAGGTGTCACATTGAGACATTCCAGGTATTTTGTTACTGTCTCGGCTGGAAATCATCCCGAGCAATAGTAAAAGAGCTTAAGAGGATATGCGCTTGTGAGATAAATATGAAGGGACAGCTGACATACAGACCAATGAAGCTAAAAACCCAAAGGGACTCCCAACTCTGTCCAACAGAAGCCATAGATCAGGTGGAAAAACATCTTGGATTCATTGAGGATGTTCCTTTTGAAGAAAGAAAAAAACAGAAATGCTTCCCTAGTGAAACAAACTTACACCAAAATGTATTGACTAAGTATGCTGCAAATCCATTAACATTTTTACTGACATATCGCTTGATACTTACTGATCTTCTGACTTAATTTAGAGTACTTCCTTATTGCACAATGCATATTTCTTAATATTAAGCCTAAAATGTGTTTAATATCACCATTAGTAAGGATAATATGATATTAAATGCAAGATTTCTTGTAATAGTTCCATTAAACACAATCAAATATATTGTGATCCCGCTCCTACTGATTCGAAACTTATTTCATTGCCTATTTCGCTACTCATTTCCCAACTACTCAGTACTGGTGCTGTTCCTCTGGAATCAAAAACTGCTGCTGTCACCATCCTAAAGAAGAAAGGCCATTTGGAAACCAATCTCGAATCTTCAGTTTCTTTCAAAGCTGCTTGAGAAAGTGGTCGCTGTTCAATTTCAAACATATTTGTCATCTCTTAACCTCTACATTGGCTATTGATTCCATCTGCATTTTAATTCTTTAAGCTTTTCTCAACGCAATGCTCATTTCTCAACTGATGCCATATCAGCTTGTATTGATGCTATAAATGCTTGGATGACCAGTCATTTTTTTAAACTCAACACTGATAAAACAGATCTACAAATTGTTCCTTCACCTCAAATTACATCCCGTTTCTACATTGACAATGCTAATACTGCTGGAGTTCAACCTTTCACCACTGTGAAGAACCTTGGGATAATATGTTTGTTCTTCTCTCTCCTTCCTTCCTTACATTGTTTCACTCACTTAGTCTGCTTTCTTTCACCTCCATAATATCACTCGCTTATTACTGTACTTCTGTTTTTAAATGTCAGCAATGCTGAGACCCTATAGTTCACGCTTTTTCATCACATCTTGACTACAGTAATTCACTTTTCTATCGCTTACCCAATACATCAATTAATATGATTCAATATATTCAGAACGGCACAGATAGGGTCCTCACATATACAGTACAAACATCTTCTCACGTTACTCCTATTCTATGCAGACTCCATTTGCTACCCATTCACTTTTGTATTCAATAGAGGATACTCCTTATCACATTGAAAGCACTCCATGGTCTTGAGCCCTGTATATTTCTGATCTCATCCATACCTTCTCCACGGCACGCACACTTAGATCTTCTGATAGGGGTCTGCTGTTGATACTACGCCACAAACTATCATCGTTTGGTGAAAGGGCATTTTATATTGCTGCCCCAACACTCTGAAATTATATTCCCAAACACATTCACGACCTTTCATCATTACACGTTTTCAGAACCCACCTTAAAACATATCTTTTTCTTCTTGTTTCGCTGACCCTTGACTTTATGATCTGAATCTTGGTATGCATGTTATGTTATCTGCCTCAGTTTATTATGTTACCTGTCTCAGTTAATCCGTATTGTTTTTCTGGCTGCTGTCATGTTTATTTGTATAATATTGAAAAGCAACCTTGAGTTTGCAGAAAGGCACTATATAAAATAAACATTATTAATATTATTATTACTGAAGTATATCTTTAGTTGGACCTCTAACTATTTCTGGATAACTGAAGTGCATTAAGTACAAAATTAGTTGTTCCAATTTAGCAGACTTCAAAAAATGTAGGATAACACTTTATTTTAAGGTGACAAAGTTACATGTTACTACATACTGTATATTTACTATTGTAATAACAGAAAGGTAACTATCCCTAAACCAAACCCTAATCCGTGTAGTTAATTAATATTACTCAGTACTTATTTGAGTAAGTAAAATGTAACTACGTCACCCTAACTGTCTGGAAATTATGGACAGAAAATGTATTATTGTGTTTAGGCAGAATGTATACAACTAAATTCAGTGGAATTCAATGGCAACTAAACAAAATCTCATGGGAACTTCAATTTTTGTGACATCAACTTCAAATTTGGAACATTAGATTTATGGCTTTGATTTTAAAGTAATTTTAGAATAAAAATATTTTGTAAAATATGTAATTTATATAAAATAAAAATACAAATATATAGGACAGTAGGCTATATTTGATTTACTTTAAATTTAAACTTCCATAACTTTTTCATACTTTCATTTTTTGAACTGTTTTCACTTCAGCAATAATCCACTGAGTGCTTTCTTTAAATGAAGACCAAACTTGGGTATATACAGTATATATTCCAAAGCATTTTTGAATTACAACCATTTAAGTTTGAATAGTGCATTTTAACCCCCATTCTCAAAAAGGTGTAACCAAAATAAAGTGTAACCAAATTTAGTATTCGAAATGTACAATTGTAAGGTATTTAAATTAAGTACATAAATATGTAAATGTATTTGTACTATACTTAGCATAATATAAATGTATTTCAAAAACGTTTTGGGACATTTATTTTTCACAAGGGTTTCTAATGGACTGTCTTGCAATGTGGATTAACTGCCTGAATATTGACAAAATATTATATTTCACTAAATTTCACGTACAACTCTATACATTCACATTTAAAGGGATAGTTAATGCAAAACAAAGATTGTTAGAGTAAGTTTATAATTTATACTTACACTCTAAAAAATGCTGGGTTGTTTTAGCCCAATTTTGGGTCAAATATGGACAAACCTGAAATGTTGGGTTAAAAATGTAATGTAAAAATTTAACCCAACGGCTGGGTTAGTCCATATTTGACCCGAAGTTGGGTTAAAACAACCCAGCATTTTTTTAGAGTGTAGTTAAAATGTTTAATTCAATCTTGTCATTTATTTGGAATGTATGTGAAATTTACTATCAATTTAAGAGTAAAAATAATTTCATGGAAAGAATGCAAATGCAAAGAAAAATTTCACAACATAAGTGACAGTATTTTCATTTTTAGGTGAACTATCTCTTTAAGTTAACTGGTCTGAGTCTGGGTTTCCATTCCTGCCTCTCATTTTGATGATTCATTTGCCAGGTACAATAGGCAAAGGCAAGTCTGTGTAAACCTGTATTGAATTTTCTTATCTTCATAAGCCTCACCTTACCCTGAACTTATTATCAGGCAGCTGATGCTGCTCCATTAGTCGGCCTGCTGGGATTGTGTTTGCACTAAGAATAACTGACATGCGTTTGTCTCATTCTATAAATACCCACCTGGATCAAAAACACAGTGGAACTCTGAAATAACATTGACAGTTTCTGTTTGAGGCAGGGAACCCGTAGTCATGGAACAAAAATAGAGCAACAAAAGGAAAGGGCACAGTTTTCAAAGCCCTGTATTTATTTGAATACGTTCCTGAGTTTGGCCATTGTACATGGGTCAACAAAACTAGGGCTCTCCCTTTACTATTCAAAATGTTTTTTTATTAAAATAAAGGCCAAAATTGGTACTTTGTGCCCTTGTTTCTGCTTCGAGTCATTAACTCTGAGATATCCCTGCGGGTTGTTTTTTCCACTCATCATGGCTGTATTCGATGTTGTCGATGCTTGCCTAAAATAGCACAGTACGATCTGAATAGGGAAACGTCTGTTTCTGCTCAGCGAAAAAAAAAAGTTTACTTTCTGACACTGGTTAGTCACTCAAATATCTAAAGTTGTCAACATGTTTTATAAAGGGTTTAAAACAGTGCAATTTTACTTTCATAGCTAATTCCAAAATAAAGTAACAATTTATTTTGATAGTCCCCCTATTCTGTTGACTAGCTATAAGTAGCCTAATTACTTGTCAACTAATTGTAATTAGAGTAGCCTATTTGAGTATTAGTAGACTGTTAGGGATAGGGTTAGTAGAATAAGCTGATATAGTTGCAAAGTTGATTACAGGCAGTAGAATGTCTGTCGGGGATCATTAAAAAAGTGTTAGTAGACGTTTAGGTGCAACCAGATTTACTAGTATCTTGCACCAACGCAAACCCTCTTTTGGCTGTCAGGATTAACTAAAGATGAAAAAAAGGTAAAAAAAGGTACAGTAACAGTTATTTTTGCAGCTGACCTTGTTATGTCAATTATTCATGTGCATTTGTGAGTTTCCTTTTCTGATGCAAAATGATGCAAGGTGATTTACTAAGGTTTGTGCTAGTCAATTTACCGGCATTTGTGCCATTAATGTTTAACGCCCAAAAAACACGTCTTACCAGATGCTAATTTGCGCTGATCTTAGTTGCATTGGTCATTATGGAAATAATCTGGCTGTGTCTGTGTTTGCGCTCTCATGCTAATTTGTTCTTTTTAGTAAATCTGGCCCTTACAGTCAGCAGAAAGTCTACAGGAGACCATCAAAATAAAATTTAGCATTATTTAAATGGAATTAGCTTTAATTGTAGTTTTTAATTCAGTATTTGTGTTAGGTGTTTTAGATTTTTTTTTTGTCTTTTTTAGTTTTTTTATATTTAGCTTTAATTTCTTTTTATTTCAGTTTTAGTTTTTAGTTTTAGCTTTATTTCATTTTCAGTTCATTTTTAAATGTGTTCATTTTTTTATATTGTATACCTCTATTTTATTTTATGCAGTTTTATTTGAATTACACAATGGTGTGAACAATAACAACATGGTGTAAGTAAAACATAATTCTCTTTCACTCATTCACTATACGCATTCGGCCATAAACAACTAGTTTTGTTTTCTGCCACTTTCATCTTACCAAATAAATACAACCAATAATATAACAGCAAAAGCACATTGAAAAGAAAATGTTTTGGCCAGTTTACGTGATTAATTGGTTTTTCATTCTTGCAACATCACAATACATTACTAAAAATGCAAACAGGGGAATGTCCTATGTCATCCAACACTGCTAGATACAGTTAAAGCAAATAAACAGTGTGATTCATCTGGATCAACAGAAGGAAAGTTCCAGCTGATAGATGGTATGTTCTGTCAGATGGCGAAGACAGAAATGAATAGGTATCTGTTTGGGTTACAGATTCAGTCCAAAGGTCATTGCGGCACAGATGTTTAGGCACAAAATAAGGCCACAAATACAAAAGGCCACAAAACGTGACTGGTATCAAATATCATTAATCCTTTCTGTCAATTGTCAGATATACAATTTTTTCTATTTTGTTAAAAATAGCCACATTAATATTCAGATCAGAGTGCAAAAAAGACTGACAAATAACATATATGATGACAAACAACATATATATATATATATATATATATAGATTTCAGATTCAAAAGCCTCTAAATGCCATTTGAAATTTTCTTGTAAAATGACCATTTTTATCAAGCTTGTATATTTAAGTTCAGTAATTTCACTTAAATGACAATTAATAGGTAATCTTCATTGCCATTTAAGTGAAATTACTGAACTTAAATATACAAGCTTGATAAAAATGATCATTTTAGAAGAAAATTTCAAATGGCACTTAGAGGCTTTTGCATCTGAACTCTTCATATATATATATATATATATATATATATATATATATTGTAAACAGGATGTTTGACTGTCTTTATTGGGCATTAAGGAAGAATTCACATGTTTGATTTTTCAATCACTCAAGACAAAGATCTGCACTGCATTATTAAGAGCCTGTGCAGAAATGACAGTTCAAGTAGATGATTTCATACAGTGAGCTTTGATTGCTATCTAGCCGTAAAAATCTGTAAAGTATACGATAAGTTTCGGTCACAGGCAATGACTGTGTCTCCATCAGCGAATAATGGTCCTAGTCAGAAGACATGATTTATTGTAAGTTAGTGTTGCCTAACATAATAATAGAGAAAAAAAGAATCCAAAGTACATTAAACTTCAGGAAAAATACCTGATGCGATTTGAATGATGCTGGATCTTCAGTAAACATTGCAGTATTCGTGTGGTATAATAATTACCATGACCTTAATTTGGTAAAAAAAAAAATCTCTTTTTAGAGGTTGTCTTTAAAAATATTTGATTTTGTGTTTCAAAGATTAAACAAACCCTCGTGGGTCTTTGTGTAAATGTTGATAGAACTTGTGTGAACTATCCCTTTAAATCTACTCTGATTTTCACCAGTTGCTGCCATCAACCTCTTAAAATCTGCAAGGGCACATGTATGGACATCTAGAAGCGTTGTTTGTTGCTAGTTCAGTTAGGACACACTCTCCCAAAGTGGAGCTAGAAATAGGAGAGTAAAAAGCAAACAAAAGTGAGCAGGTGTTTTTATTAGTCAGAGAGGCTCCAAGGAGATCTGGGTGGGGATTGTCCATTATCGAAACCTGGCAAGCCCAAATCAGAAACCCTGGGGGATTATTCTATCGAAAGGAACCTCCCGAGCAGCGTTAAAAATCCTCTACGTGAGGCCAGAGACACACGAGAAGATGCACTATCATGTTGTACAATTACCCCGCAGGGTCTGACAACATGAGCGCTGAAAAAATAATGAAAGCAAAGACGAGTATCGGCTGACTTTTCGGGACGAGTGGAAAACTAAATAGACGAGACACTGATTGCTCGTCTTGCCTGTCATAAGTCATTGCCTGACATAAGTCAGAGCTCTCCTTAATGCTCCAGACTTAGGAGAACAATGGTGCACCTGCCGAAAGCAGTCTCAACACACACTCTCGCACATGGCAACAATGAGTCGACGTCTGTTGCGGAGGGTGTCCTCTTGAACGCATGCATGGAAAACATGTCAAAACACTCGGGGATTAAAGGTCGGGTGATTACTTGTCGCAGTCAGTGACTGATCAGCAGGTCTGAGATCTGAGCACTTTTTGCATTTATTTACACATGGAAAAATGTGCTACACAGCACTCATTTACACAATCTCATGCTTTAGTCATAGTTTTCAAATCTTGAAAAATAGCCAATATTTAATCAAATGTATTCATTTTACTCGGACTAAAATGCATAACTAAACAATGAAACCAAAATTTTCGTTGACAAAGAATTGCAAAAACCTTTTCTCTGGTCAACAGCATGCATTGCATTGCAAATGCGTATTGTCATGATGCACATTTTCCGTTCCGCCTCCATTACCGTTGAAAAACCATTGTCAACAAACATTTTTCTCAGTGATATCATTGGATCTACAATCTCATTGGTAGCAAATTAGCCAACAAGATTTAGCCAAAGTACACAAAGGTTGGGGGATTTGTAGTCTTCTGTAGCTAGACTTTAGACCGACGGCATGAAGTCTGGCCCAAATTGCAGCTTATTCTGTCCAAGAACCGCCTACAACCATAGTAGTTTTGGTTTTATGTTCCGTTTAGAGGTGGATTTATCTGGAATAGATTATGCAGCAATAGAATGGTGACGGGGGGAAAAATATAATTAAAATAGCCAATAAGGCTCTGTAAATGTTATACGGAAAGCATCAAACAATAGAGAAAAAAGGTGTATAGGCTTTGTGATTATAAATTATGTCAGTTCAAAAGTACTGATTATTTCACAAACATACTGTAACTCAAAAAGGGAGCGGAACATACAGTTGCCCAGTTGGTATCTAGTGCCTCAAACATTCAACTTGAAAAACTCAAAAGTCTCATCAAGTGCTCTTCGACCCTATATCTTGACATGGATTAGGTAGACTGACAAAAAAAGCATTTTTACTCCTGGAAGTTATGTCAAAGGGTTATTTCAGCCAAAAATCAAGGGTTTTTACTCACCCTCATGTCGTTCAAAACCCATAAGACCTTTGTTCATCTTTGGAACACAAATTAAGATATTTTTTGATGAAATCCGAGAGCTTTCTGACCCACGTTAGGCTGTGTGTCCACCAAAGCGTTTTTAGCCAGCTGAAAACGCTAGACGCTCTGCTGAAGACGCCGTGCTTTGGGCGCTTGAGAGCGTTTTGGCAGCGCAGCGTTTTTTTTTCCGTTGAGACGTTTCGTTGCTATGATACAGAATATCCGCAGCACAGTTTGAAAGTTGTTACAGTTGGTCGGTGTGGTTTAGTCCCACCCCTCCTCCACTGTGATTGGACGGCTGGGTAAAAAGTGACAGTGATGAGTGCTGCGTTTTATCCAAAGTTGAAAATTTTTCATCTCTCGGCGACCAGTAAAAAATGCCGGGCGCTCGGCACTTTAGCGTGAAGAAAACGCTCAGCACCTCGTTACGCTCATTGCGTTTAAAAAACGCGGCACTCCCATTGAAAACAATTGAAAACATACGCCAGGCGAGTGGAAAAACGCTTTGGTGGACACACGACCTTAACCTAACTTCAACTCTCCTCACCCCTCTCACCGTCCAAGACGCGCCGCCCTCGCTGGCGTTGTGAACGCACAGTAAGAGTTTAAGTAAGATTAAGCTTTCACTATAATGGCAAGGAGGTCCCTGGCCAGAAGGATCACTAATTCAAATGTGCAAGAGAGAGAGCACACATCTCAGGTCGACCAACATGGTTTTCAATTTGTGTATAAGTGAAAGCACTTCTCTAGCCTGCTGGATTTACGTTTAGGCTGACGCCTTTATTCAAACCAACTTACAATTGCTGTATATGTCAAAGGTCGCACACCCCTGGAGCAACTATAGGGGTTAAGTGTCTTGCTCAGGAACACATTGATGTCTCACAGTGGATTTGAACCCGGGTCTCTCACACCAAAGGCATGTGTTATCCACTGCTCCATCACCACCCCCACATGAGAAGGTTGTAACTCTTCTCATGGCATGGGAGCTTTTCATAGAGGTTAGCTCCAGGGCTCTATTAATACACAGTAGGTGAATATCCTTGATGTGTCACCCAAAAAAAAGTCACTTTAGGCAACAGTTAGACTGAGGTGTTTGAGCAACTCTTTATTTTGGTGATCACCATGGCTACCGACCTCAAAAAATGAGCCAATGCTTCAGGGAACGTTGACTATCTGCTCCGATTAACGCGTTGGTAGTGATGCAGATAAAAATCGGTTAAGAAAACAAAGTTGTACAAGTCTCAGAAGTCAGCTTTCATTCCTCCAAGATATCAATTCAGACTGACACTATTGCTCCAACAAACACTGGTCACAGTAATTTTGCCAAGAAAGAAATGTTCCTGCATCAACATATTTTATTGATCCTGGAACAACATTCCTGGCCAGAAAATTGAGGCCTAACCCTATCCCTACCCTTAAACCTAACTCTGCCCATAATGTATCCTTATAATCAGAGGGAAATGATGAATAACAATGATGTGGAAGCACCTAACCTTGGTTGTAGGCCTCAACTTGACATAAAGTGCAAACTTGTCCCTCAAATCTGATTGGTTGTTTGAAATGATTGGAATATTGGAATGTTGGAATTCCTCCAGGGTCAACAAAGATGGTAATTTAGGAACATGATGTACTTGGTGAAATCACATTCACCAACAAACACTATATAGTTAAAATTTCTGTGCTGTTTTAGCACTAATCTTGCTGGCTAAACTGCATAGTCATGCTGTTTACCAGGCAAAATTTGCCACACTGAAAAGCTTGAAATAATTAATGTAAGTTTTTGAAAGAAGTCTCACCGAGGCTGAATTTATTTGACCAAAAATACAGGAAAAACAGTAAAAAAAACTACTTTCTGAGGGATCACATGACACTGGAGTAAGAGCTGCTGAAAAGTCAGATTCGCTATCACAGGAATAAAGTACATTTTAAAATTTATTTCAAATTCTTATTTTTTACTGTTTTTTTACCAAATAAATGAAGCATAACTGTGCGTTCACATCGGAAGCGAATCGCACCTCAAATTTGCGTCTACCGCGTCTAGTTTGACGCTTGACCACGTTGCGTTAATTCCCGCATCAACAAAAAACAAAAGTTTGAAGCGAAATTTACGTGCGTCAGAATTGAAACCCGTTGGCAACCATCTTTTATACAGTATGTTGACCAGGCATTCATCGAGAGAGTTACTGCTCTGTATTTGCTCTGGAGAGCAGATTTCATATAATCTAGATATGGAATAAATAACATTCAATACAAAATGTCTCGTATATTGAAATAAAGTTAAGTGATAAAATATTTGCTTTGTTGTGAATCACATCAGGCATTTAGTCATATTTCAAAATAATATATTGAAGCATCCAGATCCTTCACCACACGAGCAAGCGGCAGGATACTGATTGGTTAACGCGGTGCGAATTGACGCCAAAGTTCAGATTTTTCAACTCGGGCGGCAGGCGCGAATTCGCGTCAAACGTGTGAATGCACGAATAGCACTAACTAAATCATTTGCGCTTAACGCGCCAGATGCTCAAGTCACGCCATTCGCGCGAACTTGATGCTCGAATGAGGCGTATCCGCTTCTTCCGTGCCAAGCTCTATGCCTCATTCGCGGCGCAGGAATTTTTTACGTGCGTAACTCGTCTTTGCATTGATTTAACATTGAAATCATTTGCGCCTGACATGCTATTCGCTCCAGGTGTGAACGCACCATTAGACACTTCAAAAACATTAACATCTCTTAATAATTACAAACTTTTGACAGGTGTATGCTATGTTTTACAATGTTGTCACCAGCCTTTTTTTAAATTATAGCTTAGCCAGCAAAATGTCCTTTTCCGATTCACTGTATTTCGTTGGGGAACAGCATTGTAGCGTCCATTAGTTAGATCAGGACCAAACCAAACTAGCATAAACAAATGATAATTAATGTTTGTCTAAACAATGTAAAATGCAGATTTGCTATGATCATTTTATTTAAAAAAAAAGAAAAAAAGCCTGGAGTGATGAGAGATGTGTCCCCCATGTGAAATGAGTTAAACAGTGCATTAGTAAAGCTCTAGCACATTATTATCACGTAAACAAAGACTAGGTCAGCTACAGTAGGGAATTGCACTCCATTAGTTTCATATCTCGCCATGGTGTAAATCTGCCAAATTGTGTTTTTTTTTTCTTTTTTTTTCCCATAAACTATTCAGGTTATGAATGCTCTCTTGGGCCAGAGGGAAATGTACCCCACCTTTATAGAAGAGGCTCCTCTCTGTTGTGGTCACTGGCTTGTTTAACATTTAAATTTGTCAATTTATCACCACAGTTTTGAACTTTGTCTGAAGTTCTGTTCCCCTCGAGTATTTTGCATTCACGCGATGTGAGTTGACGTGCCCGGCGCGTGTCCCCACCCCTGTGGAGCTCTGTCACAGTGCATGCGTGTGACTCTCATCTGCTCCTTTAATCTCCCACATCGTGGGCCTCTCAGTCACAACCACAAAAGAAAAATAGTATGCTCTCACTTTCTCTCCGTACCCCCTCTGTGATATTTGCGTGATTTTTAATTCCTTTCTCCAGCTCTCATGCACAGCAGAGGTTAAAAGTACAATCACTTTTCCTCATTTAAAAAAGGTTTGCACATTGCATAGTTGACTAATGTAATTTGAATAACGATGATGAAAAGGCTGTTTTATTCTATTATATATTTATATTTCTATTTATATTCAGTGACTTTCAGATTCAAGGCGTGTGCGTTAGATGAATTTTCAATTATGAAAGTCACTAGTCATTTTCAAATTTGTATATATTGTGTGAGAAATCATATTTTATATTAGAAAGTATACATTAAACACTATGAAAAACTCCTACTAAAAGCATTGTGCCATCTCAAGGTAAACTCATATACATGGATGCTTTTGGAACAACATTTCTAACCAACTTGGATGGTGCTGATCATGGCCTTCTCAACTGCAAAATACATTTTCTAAAAATAGCAGAAAAAAAGTTTTGGATGCAAGTTGAAAGGTAATGATTGATAAAGCATGAAACACAACAAATTAAGTTTGAAATCAAAGTAGCACTATTTGAGGTTAAATAAATAGCATTAGGAAAGTGTGATAATTCAGATACATCATCCTTTTAAAGGAGTAGTTCACTTTAAAAAAAAAACAAAAACTTTTGCTGATAATTTACTCACCCCATGTCATCCAAGATGTCCATGTCTTTCTTTCTTCAGTCGAAAAGAAATTAAGGTTTTTGATGAAAACATTCCAGGATTTTCTCCATATAATGGACTTCAATGGGAACCAAATGGTTCCAGGTCCAAATGAGAGTTTCAGTGCAGCTTCAAAGGGCTTTAAACGACAATAGACCATCAATAAGGGTCTTATCTAGCGAAACCATTGGCCATATCAAAAATAAATAAAAAAGTTTAATTTTTTTAAGCACAGACGCTCGCCTTGCTCTGTTCTGGGATGAGCGTTCGTGACTCCCCTGTTCAAACTCGTTCATCAAAATGAACAAATCTTTTTTCGAGTCATGACTCGAAGGGTCCTAGATAAGACCCTTATTCATCGTCTGGTGTCGTTTAAAGCCCTTTGAAGCTGCACTGAAACTCTCATTTGGACCTTGAACCCTTTGGTTCCCAATGAAGTCCATTATATGGAGAAAATCCCTTAATTTCTTTTAGAATGAAGAAAGAAAGACGTGGACATCTTGGATGACATGGGGGTGAGTAAATTATCAGCAAAAGTTTTTTTTTTACTCCTTACTACTCTACTACTACTTTACTACTCCTTTAACTATAACTTTTATTTGAGTACAGCTTTAAAATTGATTTAATATGAATGGGGGAAAAACAACATTCTCTTATGACAACGTTTCTTTTTAAGGAAATTTTTTAAATATGGTAAAATGCATGCATAAAGAGAAAAATGCAAATAACATAATAAAGAAAATAAATAGTATAAATTATATTAAATCAGAATTTATTTAACTAGTTAAGATGCACCAAATGAATATTTGTATTGATATTTCCAAAATGCTCAAATAAAATGAATTTCAAATTATATTTAAGCTGCAAAAGTGTGTGTTTAGTTAACTAACATCGTCATACTCTTCTCTTGGATTTACCTGTGAAATTCCGGTGCTGGTATCCTCCTGCAACTCTACTTTCAACGCCTTACAAAAGAGATATCCCAGCATCCTCCTGCTCCACCGGCGGCTACATCCTGCAGTTTGTGAAGAAAGAATGTTTACAAACTCTGGTTTCAAATGGACACACATATATCTGTCTCAGCTTACCATTGCTTGTCACCAGAAAACTAATGTGCTTGCACAGGCATATGATGACGAGGAGACGGCAACAAACGCCTGCGTGATTTTGACAGGTCCCGTGTGAACCAGTTAAACAGCTGCCATATCTAAAGCCCCAAGGGATTTCGCAAATGTGTTGCACTGAGCAAGAAACTCTCTGATTGTGGGTCTCAATGTGGTTAACCCCAATGCTACGCTGAGCATGACTTTTTGTGATGTCTGTGTCTCAGAATCACTTTCACTAATCACTCATTTCTCTTTGCATTGGGATGACATTAATTAATTATATGCAGTGCACTTATGTTATATACATGACTTGTCACTTTGAAATTTGTTCAAAATGGGCTTTGTTTTTGTATAAAGTTGAGACAAATATCTAATCATGCAGACTTAAAGTCTCCGGTGTGAAACTGACCCTGAATCACAATGATTGATTGGCAATTGCTGTTCATTTATTTGTCAAGGCCCACATAACGAGACAGACCTTCTGAGCCGGCAAGATGTAAATGTGTTTGGAAAAGAGTCCAATTCCGAGAAGCAAGTGTGTGCAGTCAGCATTTATTTTCAAAGGCCTTTGGCTAATGGGATGGACGTACTCGAGAGCTCAAATCAATGTCACGGGCAAGTCAGGATTTGTTGCCAGTTCTCTGTCTCATAATCAGCCTACACAAACACGATAAACACACTGTAGGGAATACTCCCTTCACAAAAAGTCGGAAAAATCCTCAAATAATCAAAGACTTTGGCTCGAGTTAATTAGGCTGACACCGAACCCGACAACGCTTTAATTCCTCGACCTCCTTTAAAGTATTGCAGAGTGTGAAAGCCTGATCTTAGTTGTTTGTATAATCATTACCTCTACTTGTAGTCTTTCTTTTTCTTTGAAGAGTTCACAGTCCAGTGTTCCTTGGCTAGGGTATGTTAGTTTAAGCCAGTCTTTCTTGTGGTTTTCCGGGCTGGCTATTAAAGCATGCGCTTTTTTTTCCCCCAGTCAGTGTTTACGTTCGCTAAACTTGTGGGATATTAGCAATGTCTTTAATATTTTCAGTTGTTTCCTTGGCCATACAGTGGATTACTCATCTTCTCCTTGGCAATTCCAGCCTTTTTTCATTTTCGCCTTTTCTACTCTCGGTAATGGCTTTTCCAATCCTGTCATTAAATAGTTTTATATCTGTTTGTGCAATAATGTTTTGTTCTGCTTTAGTCAAAGAGCCAAATCATAAAGTTCTCTGCCAGTAGGGCAGGAAGTCTATGGCACCATCACTGTCTTTCGCATCTAACGCCATTTCTCGCTCTTGCTTGACGTATCTTGCCAAAGCCGAGCGCTCAGCAGCTTGTGAATGTACATGACGGTCGATTTTTCTTAAAATGACAGTCCCTTTGAAGACTGATGAATTATCCACCTTTGATCTGATATTAGTTTAATAAGGAGCGCAGTGTGTGGCCTGCAGGGAATAACGAGCCCACCTTCTGAAGATTCATTGCATGACTTTAGAATGTCCTGCATTTATATATGTGTAGATATTAATCTTAAACACATTCTGCTTTCCAAACAATGAACATTAGAGACAGTTGAACTGTTCTCCATTTTTCATTTGCATCTGGAGCCAGACTGGAATCCGTTCAACCCACTTTAGGCCTCTTTTCTCAAGTACCTTTTGAGAGCTTATAAACCTAAGCAGTAGTAAAATATGAGATAAATATATAATCACATGCAGTCTCTCTTCCAAAAGCTGGTGTGCTCGCTCGCTGTCTACTCCTTACATATTAACTTCTTTCGAAGACATCCTAACTGAATCAAAACCTCAAGGGGCTGATTTGAACAATACGATTTGTTTTGCTGATCTTCTCGCAATGCCTTATTGCATTATCTGAATAGGATAGTGGCCAAAAGAAGGCTGCAAAATCATGGTGCCTACCTTTAACACCCAAAGCAATAGTCCATTCACATGTCCATGTCCAAACCTCAGAAGGCTAAATGAAAAATAAAGCCTCGATCATTTTAATCCAACTCTACAAATGTCTAAATGTACTTGTAGGTTAGCATAAGGCAAATGTTATCCCACTATGTGATGATGCCACTATTAAAGGATTTTCATTAAGCAGTGCAAAAGACCCGTCAGCATACCGGCGTCTTGAATGACAGATAAAGATGTGTGACTTAAAGTGAGTAAATGAGAAAAGGGTTTTGATTACGCTGTCTACAGCATTCTGACCAACAAACACCTGGGGTGCATTTCCCAAAAGCATCGCTAGCCAACTATGGTCGCAAGTTCCATCGTTATCAGCATTCAACAAGTCTGAGTTTCCCGAAATCATAGTTCCAATGAACATTCGCAAACAGCATCGCAAAGTTGTGTGGTTAGAAGCATAGTTTCTTGTTTGCATGGCGTGGATTGAATAAATCCTGAGCAAATCTTGAGCAAAATAAGCAAGCTGAGATTCAGTGCAATCTATATATTTTATTTCGAATATAAACAAATGTCATTTAAGTCTTTTAGTTTGTCGAGAGATTTAAAGCACTGTTTTTAAGGAGAGCACATGCTCTAGAACGACTGAATCTGGAAATAATGTAAAAATTGAAAATCAGTACTCAGATCCTATGTAAAAAAATCTAGCATTAATTCGATCTCAAATTGATAGATTAAAATAAGTTGTTACTCCACCATGTGCATTACATCATTAACCAATGGTTGAACAATAAATTTGCGACAATACGTTTTCAGGAAACGGTGATGACTAGTTGATTTCTTAATACTATGGCAGTTCAGCAGCGAGTTATGTCGTTGTATGAGAAACACATCTCTGTTTGTAAGAGATGATTATGTGTGAATATTAGCAAACTATTAATTATTTCCTCAAAATCATTTGTCGCTTAACCATGCAGTAGTGCAAAAGTCAAGTCAAGTCACATTTATTTATATAGCGCTTTTCACAATACAGATTGTATCAAAGCAGCTTCACAGTGATAACATGAAAGTAGTACAACCTAGATCGATAATATTGTTAAATATTAAATATTAAATAACCCCAACTAAGCAAGCCAAAAGCAAAGCGACAGTGGCAAGGAACCAAACTCCATCAGATTGGATGGAGAAAAACACTTGGGAGAACCCAGGCTCAGTCAAAAAGACCAGGTTAGGCAATAAAAAGGACAAAATAGCACCATTAAAATTTACATTTCCGCATTTGGCTGACACTTTTATACAAAGCTACATTGCATTCAAGGCAGACGTTTTATCAGTTCTTGCTTTCCCTGGGAATTAGAATTAGATAGATACCTAGATATTGGCATTGCTAGTCCTGTGCGATTACTATTACATATACAACAGATTTATCCATTTGGCAGATGCTTTTATCAGAAGCAACTTACTTTGCATTCAAGATATATATTTTATCAGTTCATGCATTCCCTGCGAATCAAACCCAAGACCTCGGCATCTGCAACACGTTCTCATAGGGCGTCATATACAGACACTTTTGAAATTTCGTCTAAATCCAACGCACATGGCACCCTTTAGCGTCAATACAACACGTGCAGAGCTTTGTTCAGTTATGGTAGGTTTAGGTCAGGGGTAGGGTTAGACCACTAGGAGGCGCCTTCTGGCCCATATATATCTGCATCTCATATTGGCGCTAAAGGGTGCCATGTGCGTTGGATGCAGACGAAATGTCAAAAGCGTCAGTATATGACGCCTTGGGATGAGAAAGGGCTGGCAACTGCTATAGTGCCATGCTACTACAGAAATGCAAGTACATTCAAGTAGTCCATAGGACTTATGGGCTTATATTCCAATTTTTCTAGAGGCATTTGATAGGTTTGTGTGAGGAACAAGACCAAAAGTTTCCTCACAAAGCTATCATATGTCTTTAGAGTAGTAGAAAGTACTACTTTTGTTATGATTTTGTCATTTTTGGTGCTCAAAGCCTCAAATATCTACGCACTTTCATTGAATGAAGAAAAAAAGGCACCTCAGAGATTCTACTAAACTTTTTGTGTTCCACTAAAGAAAGAAGGTACTTTTGGACGACAAAAGGGTGAGTAAATGATGACAGAATGTTAATTATTGAGTGAATCTGTTTACAACCCAAGGAACCAGAGTAAGCTCAGGTCAAGCAAGCCCTGCTGCTGTCAAGTTCATCGGAAACTTCAGCCAGAACTCGAAGCCAACAGCGGCAGTGTGAGGCCTGGCAGCAGGCGCTGGCGAGGACACTGATTAGCTCTGCAGGCATTAGAGGATTATTACCTGATTGGTGGCTCTCGGAGAGGCAACCCGACGAGCTCCCATGTTCCGACATGGCTGAATCCCGCAAGGCCATCGTTCCTGGAATTAAGGGTTCATGTGGCGCTTGATCTCCCAGTGCCAGGTGCAGGGGAACCCAGAAGTGGAGTGCGCAAGGATTTATGAAGAAATTTGAGCATCTGCAAGAGCGTCAAGTCAATCCCAGAACGAGGCATGCATAAGCTGGCACGCTAAACTCGCAGGTCAAGAGCACAAGGACATTTTCGTCATCGAACCCTCTTGCCTCTTGACTGGGACATTGAGACAAGAATAAAAAAATATATTTGATAATACCATGGAGTTTTGAGTAAAGTAAACTTGCCCGTATAATAGTAAATATAAAGTCAAAAGTAAAAGCCTTGAGCCTCGTTTACTAATCATCTTATCATAATCCTGTGAAAAATGTCATGTCAGATCCAAAAAAACAGATTGAGGCAATAATAAGAAATCTGATATGCATGGAATCTGAATCCAGTACATGCCATAATGTGCCCAAAATCCCCTCTTTTATGTATTTCTCCTGCTACAAATCCCATATTTTGGTTACTTCACATATAACGTTGGCCTAACAAATTTAATTAGCAAGTTATTGAATTGAGGACAAAGAAGTCTTATGAAGTGTTGTATTTCTGTCTCATCCCAAGAAGTCATATAACTGACGTTTTGGGAAGTTTTTTGACCATACGTCAATATTCGCCTTTTTAGGGCCCCCTTAAACGTCGGTAGATGAGGTTATGGGATCCTAACTCTGCCCCAGACCTAAACCTAACCCATCACCTAACTGACGTAAAAGGTAAAGCGTCAGTTGTATGACGGCCCGGGATCGCCATCTAACGTTTAAGGGGGCCCTAAAAAGTTGGATATTGACGTATGGTCAAAAGACGTCCCAAGACGTCAGTTATATGACTGTGTTATATTTCGGTAGGATTTGGAGCTTGTCTCGGGTCTAAACATCTTTCCTGGCTGCCGCGTTTAACCTTCTTGGATGAGGTCGAAGCTTCTTTGGAGCAAACCACAGGAGCGCAAAGACTATGAAACCGACTAATTGTCTGCTGTGTTTTTGGAAATCCATCTGCTCGTTGACGTTTGAGCCTCAACGTCATCCTGAAAACGCAACGATTCCTTTGTGTCCGCCCATGTGATGATCATTTCGTGTGCATATAATAATATCCGAGTGTGAATGGTGGTACATGTCAGGGTTTGAAAAGCAGTTTGATTCACCAGACAGCTTTACCTGGGATTGGAGAGGGCTTCGTTTTTCCATCTGCTCCCACACTAATTTATGTCCGTCTTTCCTTACTTCCTTACCCCCCTCCCCTAACTTCCCATGACTTTTCCCAAAAACCTGATCTCAGCACCAGCCCATCCTCCATCCCTTCCCGTTACCCAGCCCATCCCAGCATGTCTTTGTTCCAGCGCATGATGTAATGCTTCAACAAGCTCTCGGGGACCTGAGAGATACAAGCCTCGACAAAGGGAACTAGATCTCTTTTCATGCATGAGATCTAGATAGAGAAGCATGTTTCGACAAAGTGCGAGGAGAGGGTGAGAGCGAGCGCGTTGGAGCGAGCGGGAAAGCCACTTGTGTATAAATACTGATTACAGCGATAATGACTCGGATGAGTGTAGCATAATAAGCTCTTGATTGGTCCCCCTGCATTACATTACAGAGTCACGGGAAAAGAATTTTAAACACCGGTGAGGTTCGAACATTAAGGTGTAGTTTGTCTCTCATCTCATCATTTGATCAACACATGCATCCTCCAATTGCCCCTGCTAGATCATGGTTTATTTTTACCGCGAGCTCTGAGGGAGCGGGTGAGGAGCGATCTAACCGCTGTTTTGACGTTTCGGACCAAAACAAAGCTATTTTTCACCAATGAACCGACATCGTGTAAACTTTGTTGTCTGCCGGATTCGCATGGATTCGGGAGATCACAGAGGCCTTAATTTGGGCCGGAACAAATTGATTGGGTCTCCAGAACTGGATACGCCACATATAAGGATCTGCCTACAGGGCATAATGGAAAATAGAGTATAACTACAGTACTGTATGTTTACCTTTTCTGAAGAAAATGTGAGATTCTCATCCAAAACATGCCACAGTCCTGCCGGGATATTGAAGGTGCCCATCAAATGGTTGCTAGAATGTTGCCATGCAGTTTCTAGGGTGTCATGGTATAGGGATATATTGCTTGTTAGCAAATGAGCACAGCCCAATTTGTTTTTGCCTCTCCGTCTGAAAGGGAAAAGGAAAAACACATGAAATGCAGTTCTAACAAGATTAGTTTGTAAATAATTTGAATACTCCCCTAATGCTGAAATTGTATTGTTTCATAATTGAAGAACTTTGAAACAATCTTTATTGTATAAACCACTATTCATAAATTTTTTTTGCATCATTACTATGACAATAAATGTGGACGTACTAGCAAAAACAACTGCAGAAAAGCAGTCAGTCTCAAATAATTGTTTTGTTTCGTTTAACAGTAAACAATATCTAAAAATCCTACAAACAAGATAGACTTTCTTGAGAAGCAAGCAAGATTAGATATTAAGACACATATTCATACTGCACTCAAAGATTTTTCACTTGTTTTATTTCTTAGTTCAAGGGATAATTTTAATTTTAGGTGTCTTTGTCTCCGCAGTAGTTTCAATTTTGATAATTTTAGGTCAAACCGTTCTTGTGTGTCAGTCATATAATGGAGGTCTATGATCACCACCTCAAAGAGCATGCACAGAGAAGTCCAAATTAAACATGAATTAATGACTCGTAAATGTAAATACACATTAATGGCCTAAGACACGAAACGAGCGGTTTGTGTGAGAAAACAAACAGTATTTATATTGTTTTTACCTTATGTAACCAAAGCTACATCCAAGTGATCTGAGGACTCGGGGCGCTTCGGTCTGCGCAAGCGCCGGAAGTGATCTCTCGCAAGGTTGCGGAAAAAATTAAACGTTATCTGTTAAAATATCTAAATCGCCTTCCATTGCGACTTCCTAATAAATAAACAGGGTGCGTTTTCACTCCGTCTCCGCAAAAATCTTTAAACTCAGTAAATACTTGTCACAGAGACACGAAAGATTTCTCTTTATGAAGCTGAAATTCTCTTCTTTTAAATGAAGTAATTTATATAAAAAAACAACTATTCTCAGTTGATGTAATGTGTATGAAAAGAGAGAGATGTCAGTCTTTTTCCTTTCACCTAATTATAGCGCATGACATGTTAATGTGACCCCGCCCACTGAGAGCGCACGCTATTCAAACGCTAATGTTGAGGCAAGCCAACAATTGTGCACTTACATTTACGAGTCATTAAATCATGTTTAATTTGAACTTTTCTGTGCATGCTCTTTGAGGTGGTGACCATAGACCTCCATTATATGACTGACAGACAAGAACGGTTTGACCTAAAAATATCAAAATTGAAACAACTGTGGAAACAAAGACACCTACATCTTGGATGCCCGTGAGGTAAGCTAAAACGTACCAAAAATTAATTTCCAAGTGAACTATCCCTTTAAAAAGTAAAAAAGTAAAGAACCTGCCAATGCAGTACATAAACAACAACAACAACAACAACAAAAAACATATATACATTCCCTTGAGTTATTAGGAAACTCATCCAGCACCGTATAACGCCACGTCAACACGCCACCCGAGCAACATGGACTTACAATGGAATTTGGAAACTCTAGAAAGTGTGAACGAATATAGAGTCCTTCCTATTGACAAGTACAAAAATAGGGAGCCTGGAGGATGGAATAACAGAGCACCCCTGGAAGCCATCTGCAAACTAGTTCGGAGGTCATTGCCTGGGGAGATGACATGTTCTGTGCATAATGCTTTTGGATGGAATCGTTACTGGCACGGAGTTTAATGTATTGCGAGTCTTATACAGCTGTTGCTCCCAGCCTTGTAAAATAACCATCTTACTACTTAAAAAAAAAACAGCCTTACCTAAAACACATTGCCACTCAATGGCTCTGCAGGTCCACCCCCGCGGCCCGTTAGGCCACTTGCTGGGACCCATAAATCCATAGACACGCTGAATTCAGTTTGAAGACAGCGTACAGTTGCAGCCTCTGAGAAATAGGTGTTTTTTCTGTGGCTTTATATAACATTTCGTCAAGTCTTTGCTGTGGTCTATTTGCTGTGGTTTATCTGGAGTGCATTAATGTTCAACGCTGAGACTGGCTGACTGCTCTGACACAAGGGGGACGAAGAGGAGTGTTTGTGTGTGCGTGCCATTCGACACTTCACCACGTGGACAATGCAGATGAACGATTTCATTCTTTCCCTTATTGTTTCTTATTTTCTTTTGTGTATACCGAGTGGCATTGCGTTATTACCTCATGGAATCCCTGCAGGTCATGGTTAGGAATAATGTATTCCAGAGTGCACAAAGCTTTAAGAAAAACTCAAATGTTAGATGCAGCAACTTAGAACGGCAGCTACGAAGAACTGAAAACACTCAGAATTTTCCAACTGAAATGCTATTGTGAAAACAGAATATGTGCACATATTAAATACATATACAGGTATGTACTACTGTTCATAATTTTGGAGTCAGAAGAAGTCACAGTTTACATATACCTACTTCGCAGACTACCTCCTTGAACATGGAAAACAGCAATAGATGAACCAAAGTCCAGGCAATTCTCAACCTTTACACTATGGAAATACAACACGATTTTCCAAAGGGACTAAACGAAACAAGATTATATATCGCTGCTCATCTGTCATAGTTCATGAAACACACGACAAACTTTTGTTTTGTTTAACAGTCCTATCTAATAACTTTTAGATTAACTGTAGGGTAAACTAAAACAACCAGAACGGCAGGACTTAAGTGACGGCTTAAGTCACTTCAGAGGTCCAACTGGCAGTGCGAATGCAACCAGAGAAATTGCCCTAGGGGAAAGTTTTGTTCTTAGGGAACTGCCCCAGTGACTAGTTCCTATAACCTATTTTCGTCCACAGAACTGCTGCTGACTGGATATTTTCTCTTTTGTGGACCATTCTCTGCAAACCCTAGAGATGGTTGTGTGTGAAAACTTTTCTGTAATACTCACACCAGCCCACCTGGCGTTCAAAGTCACGAATCACCTTTTCTTTTCCAATTTCTGATACTCAGTTTGAACTCGCTTTGACCATATTCGCATATCCGTCCTAGTATTCGAAAATAGAACGAGTACGTCCCAAATCGTGGTATGTCGAAATGAGTGTTCCAAAGAGACCCGGATGGTTTACTACATCCGGTCAGAATCGAAAGTGCAGATCGATGCACACTGTAACAGCTGATATTTCCCACAACCCATTGTGCGTTGTACGAGGATTCGGTTAGAACTACAAACACATGTGAAAAGTGTTAAACAACTACAGACATGGAGGACACGCGAGTCCGGCAGTTGTGAAGAGATGTTTAGATAAAGGTGTTTAAGTGATTTATTATCTGTATCTAACCTGACGAAAATGCATTTATTCAGTATTGGCTACATTGCATCTGCAGAAGCATTGTGAACTTTTGCAAAGATACGTTTAGCCATTAACTTTTAAATGCATCATAATATTCAAATTGCAAACACATGAGGGGAGTCTCCGCATGAAAGATGGTTGTTTCTCTCTGAACATTTTTCTCCGAAACGGTTGTTTAATGTAAGAAATTAAATTAGACTGAATGGAGGATTTTAACTGTGACGAGATGATTGACAGGGCAGTTTATGGTGACAGGATGCACGAAGAAGTATGACGAAGTAGTATGTACTAAAGCTTGCCAACTATTTTGCTACACACTCAAAACATTTTGTTCACAACTTTTTCTACACAAAACGAGTACATACTTTTAGGGCATAGTATGAGTAGACGAATTGGGACGCAGCACGTCTACTGTACTGTATATGCAATGGATTGAGTTTCTGCCATGTGATTGGCTGATTAGATATGTGTGTTAACGAGCAGTTGAACTGGTGAACCTAAAGTGATTGGTGAGTGTAAAGTATACTATATTATTACATATTATTTCTTTACTTTTATTCAGCAAGGACACATTACATTTATCAAAAGTAAAAAGTGAACTATTTAAAATAAATGTTGTTCTATTAAACTTTCTATTTTTTTAAATTGCATTTTAAAATAATATAAAGTACATATTTAATATTTGATATTTAAAAAAAACCCAAAAAAAAAAACCATTTAAAACTAAAAACATTCACAGTTTCTTCCATTTGTTTCTGCTCAGGTGGCCTATGCCCAATAGATATAGGATTTGCTCTGCAAGAAGAAAAATTAGAGGGAACATTGTTAGAGATCACAGTGTACGATTAACTTAGAATTTAGCAGTGAACAGCTTCAGTTGGATTCCATCTTTAGGTTAAAAAGTAACCGGGGCTTGTCTGGTAGGCAGGTTTCCTCCTGCATACTGGCAGCACTGACTGTAGCCAGAGGCTTATTTACAACTGGGCCTGCTCTCACTCTGAATCACTTCAGCCTGACAAGAGACAAACACACAAGCTCAAGTTCATGCCTGCCTTCAAGATATATATGTATGCCCTTGGAGCAGAGATACTTCTATCTGCGCTATACGTGTTATTTAAAATCACAAGTTTATTAATCGAATGTCTCTATCAAGTTGACTCTGGTACATTAAATGTGGGTGTAAGTTTCCTTAAAAACCATAAAAATAAATAATATGCTGCCAGGCTGGTGTTATCCTGTCATCTTAATTCCTCTATGTTTGCGTGTGGTCGAACATAACAGGCATCAAGATTTTTCAGCGCTCCTACCTCTGACGTGGATTACCCAGACCTGCCAGCCAGCTGTATTCTCAAAATATACTGTAATGTATGGTCACACATTGGAACCATGAATTAAGTGGGCAGTGGAAACAAAACAAGTTGTCCTTGTTACGGTGCTAAGCTCCGAGTCAGCCACAGGGTTATGGTATGGAGCTACTTGATAAATATGCCGAAGCCCAGCTCACTTTTTTCCACTTTCCACGAATGCATTTTACTGTATTAGTGTCGCGTAGAAGCACAAATCCTGTTAATTATAGCGTAAATTTATCCTTGCATGGAAAGTAGCTTTTTTAAAGCACGTTTCTTAACTGTAAGCAATCATCAATATCATGCAAAGTCTTTTTTTACTAATTAAAAATGTCTGAATCTAGTTTATAGGGAATATAATGTAAGTTTATCAATAATATTTTAACAGCATTTGGCCCAAAAAATCTTGCCTTTATTGAGTAATAAATCAAATAAAAAATATATGTATATTAATATATATATAATTTATATATATATATATATATATTTTATATATAATTTTATTATATATATATATATATATATATATATATAATAAAATTATATATATTAAAAATTATATATAAAATTATTTGTTTATACTAGGGCTGCGCAAAAATTAATTGTGATTAATCGCATCCAAAATAAAAGTCTGTGTTTACATAATATATTTGTGTGTGCTGTATATAATTATTTTGTATATATAAACACACACAATAAAATATTTATATAATATAGATTATGTATGTATATATATATATATATATATATATATATATATATATATATACACAAATTAATTATATACAGCACACACAAATATATTATGTAAACACAGACTTTTATTTTGGATGTGATTAATCGCACAGCCCTAGTTTATACACATTATTTGTTTATGTAATTCTGATGTTTATTCCATGTTTTATTGGTAGACAATTACAAATCAGGGTTTAAAACTAATTTAGATGGAATGTAAAAAAACATTCAAGATTTGTTATAACAACATATGTTTCTTTTGTCAAATCAACTTAAATAATTTATTTAGTTCATATAACTTATTATTTTGAGTTTCTGATGATTAAATCAATCTCCTTCATTGTATCAACTCAATTTTTCCAGTTCAATCAACTTAAAATTTTAAGGCAACCAGGTTACTTCATTTAAAGTTAAAACAACAATATTTTTTTACAGTGAGGATTGACATCCTTACATCGGCAATTAATGCTGACCATTAAGCTGAGAAATAATAAGAAAAAAAAACTTTTTTTTAAGAGTTTCAGGCGCTGGAAAGTGCCTTTTGTTTTTCATTTCCATTCCTGTGGACGAATGACACTTCAATAAACATCATCCTCAAACCGAAATTGAACTGAGTGAACTGTGTTGCGCACTTAACTTGCTGAGTTGACAGGATTCTGAGCCAACTTTTAGTTCTCATAAAGTAACTTAACTTTTCAGGCAGAGTCTCGAGCTCCTCGGGGGTTATTTTCTAAATGGCAGGTCAAGCATTGTTCTTTAGAGACTATTACTCACTGTTTTACCCGTGAAACTCAGACAGTTGTATTTTCTGCATCTACTGTATCATCTGAGCTTCCAACTCCATTTACAATAAAACCACCATCAACTAAAACTATGAACGACGGCATTATATTCTTTTCATTTCCTCCGATTGTTTTTAACATACGATGAACCGTATGTTAAAGCAAAAAAGTTTAAAAACAACTTACTTAGTGCAATTCTGAGAAATGCACACGGTAAAATGTGTTAACAGAGTTGACAACATCTTCTAGCTGAAAGCATAATGTAAAGAACTTTGATGCACATCTGAATCCTATGGAGTTTACTGTTTTGAGTTTCCTGGTTTATGTAGATGAAGGCTGGGATAGCAGGCACTTAGCAGCACATTTCAGTGCCAAACAGTGGTAGTGTTTGCTTTGGATACTGTCAAGATTGAAAATCTTCCACCATAGGCCACTATTTAAATATATTGTATGTATATACACACAGTATATAATCAATGACAGGAAGGAATTTTGGCACTCAACGGGCTTATTGCATTATTAAATGGTTACTCCAAATACCTGGCAAGGTTTCATAAAATAAACACAGACACAAAAATGTGATGCTATTGATAATACTGATAATATTCTTATGCCAAGCAATGACAGTAATACCGATGTAATGCGCTCACCGCAATTTACAACGGCTTCGAACGAGGCTCAACCAATCATAATCAAGGACCAAAACTAACTGTTTTATAAACTATTTAACTGCATACCTCCCAGCCAATCAGAATCAAGCATTCGGACCATGGGTTTATAAAACGAAAATAAAGCCTAGAACGCAGCGAGGGTGATAAATGATGACAGTTGTTTTTTTTTTTGTTTTGGTTTTTTTGTGGGGTGAACTATCCCTTTAAGATGAGCCAATTTGGCGAGTACTTTATATGCCGGTCATTCCTGTCTAATCCAGGGTTGGCGGTTGTGTAAATATGAGGGGGTGAGTGTGGGAGCTTGTGTAGTGGGTGTGACGGTGGCTTTGGGCTGAGGAAGGTTGAGCCCTGCATTCTGGACGCAATGATTGTGGATCAGGACAGGGTCACTGGCACACAGCGGACAGCAGGGAGAGTGCCGAGTACTTCCGTCAGACAGAGGGTTTAGGCCAGCCAGAGGAATGCAAGATTGTTTTTTAAAACTCTCTCTCTCTCTGCTCTTTGATTGCAACCCTTCAACCCAAGCAACAGCACTCTATTTAGTACATATTTTACAGTGGCTCGATCCACGCTGGTATTCTGACCGTAGCAAAAGCGCTTGCTGAACACGGACTCTGCCAAAGCGAAACATTTTTGCTAAGGCTTTGCACACTCAGATGGTGATTTGTTTAGGGAACCACTGTGAAAGTTCACCCAGAAAGAAAATAAAAGACTTCTTTGAAGTGATTAATGACATCCTGATGTGGATAAAATATAATCTGAAATACATTTTCCATTAAGGAACATTCTTCTTTGTTGCTTTTACACAACGTAATTCACAACTGAGTTCAAATGCAGAACCTGTCTGCATGTCTGACTCCCTTCCCAGGCTTTATCTGAGCTGGATTCAAAGTCAACATTTAGGTGTAAATCCTACCAAACTGCACAAAAAATGAATAAAAAAATAAATGTTGTTGGTTTGATTAAATACCCTTTCAAATCAGCATCATGAGGAACCAGCGTTTTCTTCTTTTGTGATACAGTAAGAGTTCAGTTTAGTGTTAATTAAAACATAGCCTTACTGCAATATCCAGAACCCATTCCCAGTCCAAAAATAAAAATTAGATGCAAAATTAATTTGTTTCATGGATTTTGGATGTTAACATTAACTTTTGACCACATTTATACATCAATGATGCCTATTCTGCCAGAACATGAGAAATAAGATAGGCCTACATAACACTATTTTATACATTCTTCTTGTTGTTTTCCCCCTCTCTCATTGAATATCAAGTTTGAGATAACGTATCAGGCATGGATACACACCAAAATATAATCATGCTTATTTTGGCCCAATTTCAAGGAACTGTCTCTAGTTGAAATGTCTATTCTTGATATAAACAATTCAATTCCTACTAGTAACATTTTATATTTTTGATATCTGAAAAAGCATTTCTGATATCTAAAATTGCTTTTTTACTAGTAACAAATCACGTTCATGATATCAGAAATAACATTGTCACTAGTGAAAATTTTAGTATTGATATCAAAAATGATCATTGTTAGAAGCAATTCAATTGTTGATATCAAGAATAGACATTTTAACTAGTAACAAATTAATTCTTGATATCAAAAAATAAAGGTTTTTACTAATAGTAATTGTATTTCTGATATCTGAAATTGGTATTTCAACTTAGAAATCAATTCTTGATATCAACAATTGATTTTAAACGGCAGCCATGGTGACATTTCACTAGTGAAAATACAATTACAGATATCAACAATTATAATTTTTACTAGTTCAAATTCAATTGTTGATTTCAAGAATTATCATAGTGAAAATGTAATTGTTGATATCAGGAATTAGCATTGTTACTAGTTGTTGGAAATGTAATTCTTTATATCAAAAATTGCCATTGTTACTAGGAGAAATCTAATTCCTGATATCAATAAGTATCATTTTAACTAGTGAAAATGTAGTCTTTGTTATCAAGAATTTAAACGGCTTGCCTATTGCCATTCAATAAAGCACTTGAAGCTACTTGACATGACAATAAGTGGCCAATTCACCAAATAAGACTAAAAAAGTGAGCATACATGTGCGTTGCTATTTTCATACGTGCTCATTAAAATGTATGTAGCAATAATAATACATTTTGTTGCATGCATATTCGTGAGATTAAAAACCTTATATAAATATATTGTCTTCTATCCCTCATTGCATCAGCTTTGACAATGAAAAAGGGCCCGTCATTTCAATAGGCTCACACCATCTATTGCAACAGTCTTCTCTTTGTATCAGTACTGGAGGATGGACAATCTGCATAATGTTGCCATCGCTGGACCGCATGAGTGCCAAGCGTTAGGATTTCTGCTTTTGAAAGGCCTGGGTCAGTGCCTAGCATTTGTACACCCTCTGCGTGAGACTGGCACAGTTGCAGTGTTTGGAAAGCTTTACTGCAGTTTGCCAAGTAATCAGTACTTTGTCATGTTCTACTGAACATATTTTATTTTAAAAACAAAAAAATATATAATATAATTAGGGCTGTCAAAACGATTAATCGCGATTAATCACATCTAAAATAAAAGTTTGTGTTTACATAATATATGTGGGGCACTGTGTATAATTATTTTAGATTTATAAATACACACACACGCTTGTATATATTTAAGAAATATTTTCATGTATATTCTGTATATGGATTTATATATAATTTAAATATAAATATTTTATATATAAATAATATTTTTTTTCTTAAATATACATGCATGTGTGTTTTTATATATATACAAAATAATTATACACAGTGCACCCACATATATTATGTAAACACAAACTTTTATTTTGAATGCGATTAATCGCGATTAATCGTTTTGACAGCCCTAAATATAATATATATATTAGAATGTATATATTATAAAATGAAGTATATTAAAACAAGGTTAATTTATTTGAGAAGCAAATATTTTTTTTAAAGACAGAATATATATCTTACCCTCACTGTAAAAAAAAAAAAAAAATATATATATATATATATATATATATATATATATATATATATTCATGATTTGTAATCACAACATTTTTCTTCTTTTGTCAAATCAACTTAGATAATTTATGTAGTTCAGATAACATAATATTTTGAGTTTCTAGTGATTAAATTAATCTCCTTCATTGTATTAACTATTTTTTTTTTCCATTTCAATGAACTTAAAATTTTAAGGCAACCAGGTTACTTTTTTTAAGTTAAACCAACAACACAATATGTTTTTACAGTGCTGCTATATGCCAATGGAAAAGAAACTAAATTCAAATCAAAATGTGCAGAAAGTACATTATTTTAGACACTAGCTGTTTCGATTTTTAGCCGTGAAAAAGCGTACACTTTTGGTCAGTTACTCAACACTGCACAGTTGGCACAGTGAGCCAAACTCGGGATTCTTGGGCACTTTTGCTTTGCTCAACGCTGCCAGCGATTGCAAATGGACCGCCTGGATACAAGAAATGGCTCTCTCGCACGAGAGGGGCGTAGCTGTAGATTGCATCCCCATTAGTTTGATGGAGCCCCGTCCAGGTGGGAGGACAGCTGTCTCTGCGAGGCGGGCTTCCAGAACACCCTGGGTTCGTGCGTTACCGGATGGGCAGTGAGAGTATGTACAAACATGCCCCTCCGCTGCGATGTCCCTCTGGGGAAACCTTTCATCGTGTGATAGTATCACAAGCAAGCATCTGACAGCAGAAATGGCTTTGACAATTAAATGGACATTAAAAATTGACCTTATTATTCACTCGCTCTCACAGCGTGGGCCTGTTCAGAGAGAAGTACAAATGGACCCGTGGCGCTCGAGGGGTTTGCTAGAAACTGTGTCCCCATAAGTATTTAAATGGATGATGTCATTGTGAAGCTCTGAGAATAGCTGGAACCGCATTAAAATTGCATCGAAGAACCCAGACAGTTTAGTCGGCGCATTTAGCTGTCTGCTGCAACACAGTTGAATACTTAATGGCACTGAGACGTGTAAGGTGGAACTCTATATCAACCTGTCTTTATATATGGACATCTTAGGGAAGATTTTTTTTTTACAGAAATGATACCGATTTGATATAGCAAGCTTTGCATTACGTTTATGTTCTCATTCAACGCATTCTCATCCTAGGGCGTCATCTAACTGACGCTTTTGACCATACGTCTAAATCTGACGCACATGGCAACCTTTAGCGTCAGTTAGATGACGCGGGTAGTGTTAGACCACTAGGGGGCGCTTCTCATATTGACACTAAAGGGTGACATGTGCGTCGGATGTTGACGCATGGTCAAAAGCGTTAGATGGCGCCTTGGGATGAGAACGGGCTGTATCATTAAACACTTAATGATACTATTGGATTCCATATTTGTTAAATACACACACATTTGTTTCATTGTATTAGTTGCATAGATTTTGCACAGACTTCCATTGATTTTATATCAGGTTAATGATATGTTCTATCACCTAACCTAACCCTACCCATCACAGTAGCATGTGCAAAATAATTACTACAGTAAAATGTACGGAAGTGTACATTTTCACTTGAAGAAAAAAAAAATCTACTCTGTTTTTATGAATTAACAAATTAATTATCTCAGAATTACGAGATCATTTTTCATGGAAATTTTTTTTTTGCTCTGTTTTTCTGAATGAATTACTTGATTATCTCAAACATTAGGAGTAATTCATTAATTCATAAAAACTGAAACTTTTTTTTCAAGAAAAATATATCTCGTAATTCTGAGATAATTAACTCATTAATTCGCCAAAACAGAGTAGATTTTGTTTCCTCAAGTGAACGCAATGCGTAAAAATGACTGTAAAAAAAAAAAATCCATAAAAATGTCCTCACGATTCAGTTGTCAGTTTTCACACACGCACACACAAAATTGTACTTGCACAGTTCAATCAAAACAAACCCAATAAGGTAACACTGTTCCTTAAAACTTTGTTGTAAAAAAAAGCTGTTAAAAGTTAAAAAGTGTTAGATTTGTACCTAGAATTTTTTTATATATTGAGATTAGAAAACTGGCAGAAAAATTGGAAGAAAATGTCTTTAAAATTCACTATTTTCCATTTCTTGCATTACATATTGATATGCATTTGCCTGTTCTTGTAAATGTATTTATATAATTTGCCTTCCTATTATCATTTCTGTAATTGTAACTAAGTGCCAATGACTGGTTTGGGAGCCACTAGGTCACACAATCAGCCATGATGGTCAAGCGTAAAATTGCAATGACACAGCAATTTTTTCTATTGGTTTAGCATTATTCTATAATTCCAGAAGAAACAATGAGGTCAAGTTAACATTTTGCATTAAGCCTCTACATTCATGATCTATATCTGTGCAGTTCCGGTTCAATTAGTAATTC
Source organism: Cyprinella venusta (assembly GCA_038021265.1). Lineage (NCBI taxonomy): Eukaryota > Metazoa > Chordata > Actinopteri > Cypriniformes > Leuciscidae > Cyprinella > Cyprinella venusta. Next base: position 33,984,468 of record CM075867.1, on the reverse strand, counting down.
TGTGTGGCTAATATTGATTGTGATGTGTAACTGCACACATCTGCTGAAAGGTTCTGCTGAATGCCCTCCGCATCATGGCTAAAATTAAACAGTTATTAACAAATATGCCCACAGCAACTCAACAATATACATATTTTCTTTCTGATTAGTTACATATTAAGGAGATGAATTTAGGTCATGATGACTTCCTTCAATGTTCCTGCAAAAGTTCATATGATCTCATTATTCATACTTGTAAGTTGATTCGATATAGTTATTTTATCTTTAGATTCAAAAGAGGTCTTATTTATTGGTGTATTTAAAAATAAATTAGATTCATTATGTTCCCATGTGTCAAATGTGTCTACACTAATTTGACATTTTAATGGCTTCATTCTGTTCTGTGTGATTTTTAAAGAGAGAATCAGAATAATTGACAAAACACGATATTAAATGACCACATCAACAGTGTTTTACTAATGTTTCATATTTGTTGAGCCCGAACGATAGATAAATTCAGCCAAAGAGCGCATTTGACTTTACTTTCATTAAACCACATCTGGAATTCGTCTAAAAGTAAATTAGCCATTAAAAAGGTCTTTCTAAGACAAATTTTCACCATCATTTACCGATAATTGAAAGAGCAGCTAAGGCAGGGGTTTAAACTTTTCCTCAGCCAAACCCCAATTGGCCTCAATTAATTTACTTGCAATTCCCTCTATGGTTAAAGTAATGTTGAACATTCAAAATGCATGGATGAATGGATGAACAAATTCATGAATGAATGTTATAACACATATTTACATAAATTAGCATAAAAAAATAAATGAAAAATTAACCTGGTAATTAGGCTTTGATTTATTATTAAACTAAACCCTAACTGACCTATATTTACTTAAAATTGTAATCGTAATGTTAAAATCGTAAAAGTAATGTTAAAGGGCATATTGCAGGTTAGAGGACCCAACGAAGGTTTTGAACCAAATGAATGGATGAACAAATTCATGAATGGATGTTATAACACATATTTACATAAATTAGCATGAAAAAATAAATAAATAAATGAATAATTTACATGGTAATTAGGCTTTGATTTATTATTAAACTAAACCATAACTGACCTATATTTACTTAAAATCGTAATCGTAATGTTAAAATCGTAAAAATCGTAAAAGTAATGTTAAAGGGCATATTGCAGGTTAGAGGACCCAACGAGTCAATGTATAGAAAAATAATGTAGGAACTATTTTTTCTTTAAAATATACTTATAAATATTTACTTTTAATATTAATTTTGTTATATTTACTTTTAATATTAAGTAATTTGAATACTTTTAATATACTTATAAATATTTACTTTTATTTTACTCTGAATGAAGATATTAATCAAATATGAATATGAAATATGACATTCGAACCAGTCTTCATCGTAAAGATTTGTCTCTAAATGTGGTCATAAGTTGTAGATGCTGCCAGTATGTTAACATCATTGTACAGTTTAGCATCTATCCAAACATTAATGATATAGATATACCGTAGATGTATATAAAAGTGTACATAGATACACTTCTCACACAAATTTGAATTAGATCCCACCATTCCGGCAACAGAATATAGCTGGAGTGCGTAGCTAATTCATTTGTGAGGTATGAACTTTTATGAGGCATACTATATTGTAGTATTTCCTTACGTCTAATTGACTTTACAACGTAATGGACAGGGTAATCGAAGGGCAATTTCACTCATCTCAAGGTCAGTTTTTCTTCTTTAGTCACACACTGCAAGACTGACATGAAACAATCATAAAAAAGACACTAGTCCTGTTTCATGTCAGGATCCTTTACTAACTGGATTTGCAATGCAGCTGCGACTGAACGTGTAGCCTCACGAGTCCAGAGGAAGATAATATAATCCCCCCACTTTGTTTCTGGGGCTCGGGTTCATGGGAAGAGGGCAGTGCCAGAGTGGAACTGGCCCGGAGACAAGACTCCCCTTCGATTGGCTGCTTTATTCCTCTAACTTCACATAGCACACCTGAATACACAGATTTATACTCATGCTGAATCTGGAATATTCCACTCAATGTATACTGACATCATTACAGCTGTTCTGCATTTTGAAAGAGGCGAACAGGTCTTCAAACACTCCGAGGGCTCTGATCTCTACCCGTTCTCTTCGTTTCTCAATGTGCTGGGTTCGTTTCTTTGCTCTCTCTCTCTCTCTTTTTGGCTCTGTTCCAAAATGTGAGCTGCCTTGCTGTCTACTGCCTACATAGGTAACAGCATAACTGAAATCATGGTAGCAATTCTGCCTTAAAAGCTGGATAAAATTAGATACATATTTTAATGATGTGCCTATCTTTTAGAATAACCTTCACTTCGAGTGTGTGATGCCTTTGTAGGCAGCACTAGACTTTGGAACAGAGCCATTCTCTCCTCCTTTTCTGTTCTTAGTTGCAAAGCTAATAGAGAACAGGCCGAAGCAGAGAGCCACAGTTCATTAGTGTATGGACCACTAAATCGGGGTTAGTTGTGTATCGCAGTGAAAAACAGACTGAGGAATGGGGGAAAAAAAGATCCCGAATGGAATCATTGCGGATGGGTCAGAAGTTAAAGGGTGGTTTTAATGTTCTGGCATCTGAAGGATATCATTCACCATCATCAGAAAAATCAAATCATAACTATGTCATCCATCTCACTCCATTGTACATTTCGTAACACTAGCTCACTTTGAATTTTGGAGGTGGTGGTAGGACCCTAAAGTCTGGCAGTGATTCTCGTGCTCGAGAAAAGATGACGCATCTTCAAAAAACCTTTTGTGATAGTGATACACCACCGTTCAAAGGTTTTGAAGTAATGTATACGTTTACAGGATACATTAAATGGATCAAAAGTGACAGTTAAGTCTGTTACAAAAAAAAATCTATTTCAAATAAATGCTGTTCTTTTGCACAAAATGTTTGTAACATTACAAACCAACATTGTATCCGACAATAATTACAAACCAACATTGTAATCCAACATCGTATGCTAGTTTTAGTCACTGAGAACAGAACGCATTTTCGTCATGCTGCGTAATGTTTACACTGACAATCACAATTAATTTGCTCAAAATTATAAATCACAATGACTGCTGTCATTTGAGAAATTCATTTTTTACATTTCGTCAGAATAATTGCACTTATTATATCACTTATAAGCACAAATGCATTGTTTATCTTATTAAATTTAGTTTCCCGATTTATTTTAGGCTATGAATCATATAAATGAACACATTAAAACAGTGGAGTTCCTAGTAATTCCAAATTGCGAAGAAACTGAAATTGCCAGTTATCCACATAAAGTGCACTAAAATATCTGAAAACTGAAAATGTGCAAGGCCGTTGCAAGATTTTGAAACACTCTTAGCTTCTACCACTTCTGTTAAAGGGATACTCCATTTATTTGGAAATAGGCTCATTTTACAACTCCCCAAGAGTTAAACAGAAGAGTTTTTTACTGTTTTCAAATCCATTCAGCTGATTTTCTGATATTTAGAAGAAAATCAGTAACCAAACCGTTTCTGGTCTCATTGACTTCCATAGTATATTTTTTTCCCTACTATGGAAGTCAATGAGACCAGAAACTGTCTGGTTACTGATATTCTTCTAAATATCAGAAAATCAGCTGAATGGATTCAAAAACGGTAAAACTAAAATGTTTAACCCTGAGGGAGTTGTAAAATGAGCCTCTTTCCAAAAAAAAAGTGGAGTATCCCTTTAATTGCCCTATCAGATCTCAAAATACACTTATCAGCTTTGTTTGTGGATCTATTACGACATTATACAGTAAAGTCTATAAAATGAGGCATCTACCGTACAAGATATATTCAATTGCCCAGAGACTTTGACAGCACTGAACACTGAGAATCATCTGTGGCATAGAGCTAAAGCAACCCGAATGTGATTTCAGCAGCTAAAAGACCAGCATGACTTGAGAAACATCAGAATGAGACGTTATGACAGGAACCAGCTCACAGGTGTTATATTTTTCCATAAGTGAGCACACTGTTCCCAGTGAAATAACGCAATTGTACAATGCCATGAAACTAGAGATGCCTTTGCTTACCGGTCGCTGTGGTAACAGAGGAGGCTTTCCTCCGAACAGCCGATTCATTTGGCAAATGTTACTTCCCACAGGACTACGGTATGCAATTTGCGTAGATGATTGGCACTCTTATCAGAGTATTGTATTAACCTGGAAGAATGGAAATAAAAGCCCTTCGCCTCATATTTTTATGTCTGAAGCTTACGTCATTTTTGTAACTCTACCCCACCACAGTTGGAGATTACTTAAAGGTCAAGTGTGTAATTTCTGCAGAAGTAGAAGTACCAAACAAACACTCCACCCTGTCAAAATTGCCATGTAAAGCTAACAATATGATCAACCCGTATGGTATCTTCTATGTCAGCCGCAAAACCATTTAATCGGCTTCTGTCAAACATCATTCTACTAGCATGTAGAACTTATGGTCCCTCGAGTTGGCCAGCATGACCACATGTTCAGAGTAACTATAGTGCTTACAATAAAGTATTCTTGCCTCATCTCTCCCTCACTCTCATATATATATATATATATATATATATATATACATACATACATACATATATACATATATGCATATATATATATATATATATACACACACATATACATCAACGCATTCTCATCCCAAGACGTCATATTTAACAATGCGTATACATCCAACGCACATGGCACCCTGCTCTAGTGAGCTTGCGCTACGCTGGAGTTTGAGCCAAGTGGAGCGGATAAACAGTCCGTGATGCGCGCGGTTCAATCGAGTTTCGTTCCGCTTTTGGCTCTCAAACATTATCGGACATTTATCGAACTCGATATTGATATCGAGTATTGACAATATTGACTCGAACTTGATATTGACCATGTGTCTGACCAGCCCGGTCTCATCCTTTAGCGTCACATAGAATACTATATGACAAAACGGCGCTACTACGCACATGGCACCCTTTAACGTTAATATAAGACACGAACCCAAGTCGTCATAAATCCTTTAGCGTAATATGAGACTATACCCTACCCCACACCTAAACCTACCCATCACAGCACGTGTTATATTAACAATAACAGGTGCCATGTGCGTAGTATAGCGCCGTTTAGTCATATAGCGTTCTATATATATTTTAGTCATATAGCGTTCTAAAGGATGAGAATGCGTTGGTCTGACACACAGGTGTCTGATGAAGGGCTTGGGCCTGAAACGTTACACGTGGTGAGCAACGATTAAAATTGCTAAGAAGCATTTTCTGGTGTGCGGATTGTTTATTTTTGACTTGTTGGGGGACCATCAAAATAAAGAATTACCTGTAATTATAGCAATTTTCTTTTTCTAATAGGCAACAATTATAAAAAAAACTATAAATAGTAATAATCTGTACGCCAACAAAACAAACATATAAAAAAAATGCAAGCAAGCTCACGGATATTGACACCAAAACACATACTGATAAACGTATTATTTGCCACAATTGTATTGGTGTTTGAAACTCTTTAGGAAAGTGAGCACAAAACATGATTTCATTTATATCGGCTTTATCATCACTGCAAATGTTATTGAGGAGAAGCTGCTCTCGGTGGTGAGTCATAGTTTACAAAGTGGAATTCTGGCCACGATCCAGCTCTTGTTGTGAAACTAGCATACTGGGTTCTAGAGTGAGCTAGTGTGAGAGGTGAGCTCTATGCCAGCTCTATTGTTCTGTAGCAAGGAAGGATGAGGGTAATGTTGTCCATAGCCCTGATTCTACACAAAAGAACTGGCTTCTTTCTCAGGCTCCTGGTAGGATGTCTTTCAGGGTGAAATGAAGGTGGCTTTGCTTTAGATGACTTGTGCCTTTAAATCTTAGGAAATTGAAAACAACTGTATTGCCTGCAAGGAGATGGTGGAGGAAATGTGTTGCTAAATTTACTCACCCTCAGGCCACCCAAGATGTAGGTGTCTTTTTTTCAGTAAAAAAGTAAAGAGGATTTTTAGCTGGTAAAGTCCTTGGTGATTGATATATTGCAATATAAGTCAATGGCCACTGTCACTTTGAGAGTCAAAAAACATATACCGCTAGGCTACAGGCAAAACAAAAGGAATACCCGTGGCTCCCAAAGATATACACTTACCTAAAGGATTATTAGGAACACCTGCTCAATTTCTCATTAATGCAATTATCTAATCAACCAATCACATGGCAGTTGCTTCAATGCATTTAGGGTGTGGCCCAACACACACAACCTTAAGGCGGATGGGCTACAACAGCAGAAGACCCCACCGGGTACCACTCATCTCCACTACAAATAGGAACAAGAGGCTATATTTTGCAAGAGCTCACCAAAATTGGACAGTTGAAGACTGGAAAGATGTTGCCTGGTCTGATGAGACTCGATTTCTGTTGAGACATTCAGATGGTAGAGTCAGAATTTGGCGTAAACAGAATGAGATCATGGATCCATCATGCCTTGTTACCACTGTGCAGACTGGTGGTGGTGGTGTAATTGTTTGGGGGATGTTTTCTTGGCACACTTTAGGCCCCTTAGTGCCAATTGGGCATCGTTTAAATGCCATGGCCTACCTGAGCATTGTTTCTGACCATGTCCATCTCTTTATGGCCACCATCCTCTGATGGCTACTTCCAGCAGGATAATGCATGTAACAAAGCTCGAATTATTTTTAAATGATTAAGGCAGTTTGGAAGGTCAAACACAGTATTAGTCTTCCTTATAATCCTTTAGGTAAGTGTATTGATGTATTATAAATCATAACGATTGGTCTGTGCAAGAAACTGAACATTATTTACAACATTATTAACTATAATCCACAGCCTCTGCGAACAGTCCTGAGCGCATTCATGGCAGTCTTGAGCGAAAGCTTCCTGATTAGGCCTACCCTACGCTATCTCACGACCAATTCATACGAATTCGACGAATGATTAAAAAGTGTCTAATTCGTACGACCTCACTCGTACGAATTTGTACGATTTGTCTAAACCCACGTGATGGGTAGGTTTAGGGGCGGGGTAAGGGGTAGGTCATTCGTACGAATTCATACGAATTGGCCAATTCGTAAAATATGTACGATTTAGCAAAATCGTACTAATTCATACGAGTGAGGTCGTATGAATTGTTACGATTTAGCCACTTTTTAATCATTCGTCAAATTCTTACGATTTGGTCATAAGATCGGGTTGGCCTACCTAAATTTTTTGGTAAAAGTTACACCAATTTATTAGGGTTTACGGTGTAGTAGTGAGGTTGCACTATAAGAAATGTATGACCCATATTTAAACAGAAAGACTATTGTTTTTTAAAAAAAGTGGTGCTACTAAGTAACTTTTTCCCCTTGCTCTCCATTCCGGACAAAATCGCACTCATTCAGTGTCAATGTGTCTATCAGAAAGACTGATGGCAGAGAGGGTGATGAAAGAAACAGCTCTGGGCCAAGAGTCTCTGTGGAGATTCAGCATACAGCGTATTTTGACAGATGGCCTTCACTCTACCAGCCTGATATGTTAAGAGCATACAAACAGAACTGTGTCCTCAGAAAGAGGCCATATGATGGTACTGTTTATATCAATGTGCAAAAGCAACACTATGTAGTTTTTCAACCTTCATAATATATTTCCAAAACCCTTGTGATGGTACATCGACTTACAATAGGTTGAATGACACGTCTGCCATAGTCTGACGGGGTCTGTATCGCTTTTACTGGCACTATACGTAACTTCGGGGGTTCGGTTAGCAACCAGATCACAAAAAGAACTACAAAATTCGACTGCTTTACGACATACCTCACTTCCCCCACTAGCCCCCACTTTCTCAAATTCCAACATGACATCATGACTTTTGCGTAAACATACACGCCACTTTCGAGTCAAGTGGCGTGTTATCTCTACGCATTTTGAGCTATCCGCGTGTATGTCTACGCCATTAACGTTCGCGTCATTCCGCGTGTCCGTACACGCTGTCAAATGTCCAGTCATAAATGCCATTAACCCCAGTGACGGTTAGGTTTAGGGATGGGGTTGAGGTAAGTCATATATTTATATAACGTTAAGTCAACGGCGTTCATAAACACGCTGAAAAGCAATTATGCGTCTTGATAGCACGCCAAAAATGGAAATACGAATTGGCGTGTCATACACACGCTATTTCATGAGATCAGTCTGCAAATTCGGACATGAGAGTCATAAATAAACACACAGGATTCAAAAATATTTGTTTTGCACATATATACACATTTTCACACTTTTGATGCTGTCACACATTTTTGATGCTGCTAATGCAACATTGTTTGCTAACTGCCACAAGAGGATAAAGAGAGGAAGAAGAAGAGAAGGTGTATGCACCAACTCAGCATGTGTTCAGATGACAAGCAAGAGCTTGCTAGTAGCCTATACACTGAGTTTTGATTATTTTTTATGACACGCTTCTCTAATTTCACAAAAAAATTAAACAGGTATTTGTCACAGTGAGGTCACCGCATGTTAATGAGCTTGCAAAGAAAATGACAGTGTAGAAAACAGCTGTTACATTTTACTATTTTCAGAAATTCAATTTCCAGGAAAAAATTCCAGTATAATGATATTATGATATGCACTGTCATTGTAATTAATCATTACTGAAGTTACTCAAACCACTCACCATGTGATGGTGATAGATGATTCAATATCCCTTTTGAGAGATGAGTTATCGTTCTATGACAGCTTTGCTGATGAGGAACTACTTTCACCGACACCAGGAGTTTTCCACCTGAGACTCAGTATAAACACACCGGAGTCTGGAAAGGTGATTGTCACTGCAGTCAATATTAATGCCCAGTGAAGAGAAGTCATTTTCTGTGCACAGACCTCATAAATGTAAGAGAGAAGGTGAAATGTATGATTACTAGATAAAAATGATGACTGGATCATGCCATATCCCTGTCTTTGTACCTCGTTATCTCGAAAATGCACGGTAAATCTAGCCAGAGAGATAATAAACACAAGGAGACAGACTATTTGGAGAGAAATGAATAGGAGAAAGTGTAAAATTCAATGAGACAGCTGTGAGAATAAATATATACATATTACCAGTCAAAAGTTTAAAAATACTTTTTTTGACATGTTTTTGAAAGAAGTCTTTGATTAAAAACACAGTTAAAGCTATGAACAATAAAATACAATGAAAGCCTAATACTGTGAAATGTTATTACAATTTAAAATAAATGTATATATTTTAAAATGTATTACAACATTTATTTTCAAAATATATTCAGAAAGATATAGAATACATTTTAAAACATATTCTGTAATATATTTTAAAATATATTCCTGTCTTCAGTTTCATATGATTTGCTGTTTTGGTGCTCAAGAAATAGTTCGTTGAATGTTGAAAACTGTTTTTTATTTCCTGCTTTTTTTGTGGAAGCCATTATACAGTACATTACCATTCAAAAGTTTTACTTCCAAACCTACTTTCAAAACTTATTTAGTATGATTATTTTCTATGAATACCTTAAAAAATCATTCAGCATGATTCATAAAATGCTTTATTTCCCATAAGGACAGAGATTTAGAATTTTGTCCCCATAATTTATGGGTTTACAAGGTGCCACACACGCATAATTGGAATAAATAATAGAAAATAGCACTACACAGGTCAGTACATTAGATGTTTCTTCTCAGGTGGCCAAAGCGTCAAAGACGGTTAGGTCTAATTGGTGGAAAAATTAGCTGCATCAGAGCAGAAAGATGTACTTCTTTTTGTGTAAATCTGCAATCAAAAATTGATGAGTGGAGGTGATCATCTAAGTGAAGTGAGATGGTATGAAATATATGCCTCCAGCTTTACGACCTGCGTGTTCCTGCACTGCCGCCATGTTTAAGATTAACTTGACTACTGCTTAGCAACAACGTTTTAAAAACAAACAGAGTAAAATGGAAATGGTCCCAAAAGCTGTTATCAAGCCCCAGTTTTCACACACTTAAAGCCCATTCTGCTTGGCCCCATCACTCGCCATGTCCTCTCGAGTGCTGAGAGCTTTCAGTCTCAGCTTTCCAAAACACCTTGTCCATAGACAGACAGGCATGACCAATCAGCACAACAGCAAGAGACCAGGGTCCGACCAACCGAGGGTACTCACACATTAGAGGGTGTTTAAGCAGGTACATGGAAAGATTTCAAATTGGAAATACGTCTCATATACTTTCTACCCTACAACTAAATGGCATTAGAAAGGAGATGCTTTGCATTGGGTCACAAACTGTTTGCCTTCCCTATATGTTGCGTTCGCTCAAAAAATGTTTGTGACTGCTAGAGGACGCAAAAAAAATTGTGAGGGAACGCAAAGGTATTGCGAGTGAATGAAAAATCTGTCATGGTATTGTACTGGAAAAAAAAAATAATGTTGGTTTAACTTTAAAAAAAATGAAGTAACCTGGTTGCCTTAAAATTTTAAGTTCATTGAAATGGAAAAATTGAGTTAATACAATGAAGGAGATTGATTTAATCATCAGAAACTCAAAATATTGTGTTATATGAACTACATAAATTATTTAAGTTGATTTGACAAAAGAAAAAAATGTTGTGATTACAAATCATGAAAATATTTTTTTTTTTTTTACAGGGGGAAGGCAAAATGTTTGCGAAAGAACACAAAAGCATAGAATTTTTCCTCCCATCTATTTTTTTTCCCCATCACCATGTACATTTAGGGGCTCCATAGGATTTGACAAAGCAATGGAGTCATTTTTGTTATGCAGAACTTTTTAAACTTAAAGTCAATTTTAAAAGAATATACTTTTACTGAAGAAAAAGTATTTTCTGCTCTAAAATCTCTGGACAGTCTCAGGCACTTAACCTTAATTATAATATTTATATGAAGTAAAAAAAAAAAATAAAAAAAATAAAAAAAAAAATATATATATATATATATATATATATATATATATATAACAGAATGGAAATGAAGGGCTAAAGTTAATAATTGAATTACATGAGGACATCTAATTGAAGTTCATTTTTTTACCATCCATTTGAATGTTGATTTCTGTAATGTTATGGATCAGGACTGAATGTTTTAAAGTGAAAACCAACTACTTCACCAGAGCATTACAGAATTCATCAAATCTATTGCTAATACAATCTGTTATCATTCCTATTCATCTCAAAGGCAGTTTCTTGGCTATAGTGCAGGGCAAGAATGTGAATGTGCAACCTGTGCAAAGGAAAGTTCCACAAAGTTTTGGAGCCAATCACCTGACCTATAAATGCAATATGACCATTCTAGAACTGATGATATAAACAAAAAAAAAAAATCCTGAGCTGTGACAAAGTCCATTTAACGCTTTTAAGAGCTGCACAACTTTGGAAAACTTGGTTTGTTCTAATTACAAGTCCGTAACTAGCAAGCCACGTTTCTTAACACGAAATAGGAAAACTTGGTGTAAACGTGGGTGGTGGTCATGTGTTCAAATTTTATCTGATGTTGCCAAAGTCCAACAGCAAAATGCTGTGTGTGCATTTAAAAAAAAAATGGATTGGAAGGAACAATGTTTTTTGAGTTCTGAAAGTTGTGACCTCTAAACGAAGCAACCTGCTTCTCAAATATCCGTGTTAAAAGGTTAAAGAGGCTGTATTAAAGAAATACTATCATACGGACACATTTCTGTCCAACAGGCTCTTAAAGGTGATGTGCGAAAGCATTTCAACGCCACCAGGGATGAAAAAAAAATCTCTCCGCTGGCCCTTGTAAATGCCTGGGGCAGGAGATGGGAAGTGAGAAATGTCAGAGAAGCCTCAGGGAGAAAGCACAGGTCCTTTCACAAATGGCGTAACACAAATCACGACGCTGCCGAGCAGAAGGGAAAGCACTTTTCTTCACCTCACCATCAGCCTTGGAATCCTGCTCTTTTTCCAGATGGCCTAGCAGACAGCACGAAGCCTGCTTCCGCCAGCACCTCCAGCTGTCCGCCTCTGTTGTGGGGGGAACGGGAATCACGCAGTCGCTCACAGGAGACTAATCCGTAGCTCGACGGAACATTCCCCAGCAAACAACTTAATTGTTTTATTATGAATGGAAGAGGGTCCCATGTCACTCTCGATCTCTCAATCGTCAGGGTGTTGATGTGGAGCATTGTCAGCTGGGGCCGTGCGGGGACGGGGATTGCACGCTCCGTCCAAATGAGTTTGAGGTCCGTGCAAAGGTTTATAGGAGTCAACGGTTCCACACAGCCACGGCGGTGCGTTCTTTCCTATATATATGTATATTATGTCTTTCAACTTCTTTGGCTGTAATTGGAAAATGAAGAAAAAGAAAATAACAAGCTCCACATAACCGACCACATTAATATGCGATCCAGACAAAAGAATGCAAGAGCGATTTATTACCTCGCACAGTTTTTTAATTAATCGACTCGCAGGAATTTGCACAAAAAAAAATGCAAATGAAAAGGATCTGGCTCGGTGTGAGCGCTCTCGTTTTGGAGTGAGGCGAAACGCATTGCGGTCGAAACTTAATTTCCTTAGGGGTGCAAAAAAAGACATTGTAATTTCTGAGCTGTCACGAGCATTCGAGAGTCTAAATGTGGCACTTCGCATATTACTGTATGTGATGTTTTTGTACATGCAAACTCACAGTGCCTTATGAAAAGTGTTTCATAAACACAATGGAGCCTAATTACAAAGATGGGTGAGGTGCAGCTGGGGTTCAAGAGCGGTGACCCTACGTGTCCAGTGGCATGGAAGAAAATCGCTCAACGCCACCCAAAGCGGTTGAGGTCTGCACAATGTTATTTACATTTAGCGTGATCTACTATTGCTTTCAATTCACAGAGTCAATAAAACATTACATGCATGAATAATCCTGGAGAAATGCTAACTTTAATTCGGAACGGCCCAAGTATACATGCAACGTCTATTTAATACATTTTTCTTGACCCATCCACACCCAAGCCACAATGAAAGCATGCAAACCGCGTTTGAAATCAAATTAAATACAGTGAAATGTAAGCCCACATATGTATAGATCTGAGACTGCTCTCAAATTTCAATCATGTTCGTGCTGCAGCCAGTCACGTGACACAAAAAACCAATGGCGATTGGTGTTGAGGTCTCCAAAGGGATCGTTTTTGAATGCTATTTGAGAGCAACAGCTTAAAAAGAGTTAAAATTTTCTGTTGAAACTGTATCCCATTTTGAAATGCTCATGACATATGTCACAACTTTATCTAGGCTCAACTTTATAGTGAATTTGTGCATTGCTTGCCTCTGATTTGCATGAAGTTTAACATTTCCCAACGTTTCGACACGTTGTCAATCCCAAAATCCCCTGTGCAAGTCTGCCACTTGCTCCCTTGGAGAATGTCAGTTTATGCATCACTTTGTATCAATGGACACGTATGGTAAGATAGATGGTGGAAATTAAAGCAAACTCAAACCTTATCAGTTTAAATACAGGATTTCAGAGCTGAAGAACATCAGATGAGCTCTCTCAGATGGGTCACGTGCCAACTGTTATAAAATAAGAGCTGTCAAACTAGCTGCTCTTTAAAATCGGCCTCCATGTCCAGTCACTATATGTTACCAGAGGTCTCACATGCATGTGTTTCCAATCTAACCTTCTATAAGAGATCGTCATTGTGCATTTACCACATTTAAATGAGAAGATTTTAGACCATTCCGTATCTCAAATAAAGCAATAAGTATGTGCTTGTCATGGTAATTACACTAAAGCATCCTTTTCTGGGGTTAAGAGTGCACCATCTCATTTCGGTTCCTGGAACATGATTCTGAGTGATAGCAGTGGGCTGGATCATGAGCCAAGCATCTTAAAGACAACCTCAATCCTTCCATCCAGCAAATGGGCAAAGGTCCCAGCCAAAACAGCTGCTGTTGGATGCCTCATTTGGAGGTTAAATAATTGGCTGCAGGTGTTCAGCCTCTATGTGAAATCCAAATCTTTTAACAGTCCCCATTATTCATGAGAATCACACGTCAAAAACCACACTTACATCTTATCTTGGGGTCAGGGAAATAAAAAAAAAAAGTATGTTCCATTATAAAGACAACCATCTTATGAGACCTATATTACTGGACATGGAGGCCGAACTTAAAGAGCAGCTAGTTTGACAGCTCTTATTTTATAACACTTGGCACGTGACCCATCTCACAGAGCTCATCCGATGTTCTTCAGCTCTGAAATCCTGTATTTAATCATGTCATGCTCTTTCTTGTAGAACTGATAAGGAGTTTGTACCATACTGTATACCAACCCAGGGTGTTATACTGTGGAACAGTAGCAACAATGATTTAAAATTATGTAAAAACTTATTGCAATTGAAATATATGTTTTAAAAAAGAATCCTTGATGGATATGAGCTGGAACAGTGATTTTCTTTTTTTTCGACCTTGGGCAAAGTAAACCTTAGGTAAGTTAGTTTAAGTAGTTAAAATATTATTGAAGTGGGGATAGGACAAGAAAAGTTATTCTAACTTCTTCCTACCCCCTTTGAACATGATTGTTGTTTGGACCATCTGTAGATGATCTTTTTTTATGTTGTTGTTGATTAACTATTTATCTTTATTTTTTATTCAGTTTTTGCTGTTGTCTTATGTTCAATAAAGAGATTACTACTACTATGTAAAATAAAGTGATATATATAGAGAGTTAAAAACAGTGACAGACATCAGCATCTACAAAAACACTCAGGGATTCCCGTGCAAGAATCAGTAAATTGTTGATTGTCGAAACGGTTTGAACAAGCCAATTAATTTAAATGATTTCCCAAAAGTTACAGACAAGAAAGAAACATTGCATTTGGTTACTGTCTCAGTCTGCTTGGCTACAAAGCTGCGCAAGAGCATTTCTGTTTTGTCATGCTATGCTGCTACTTAACCAACATTACTAAGCGACTGATATGTTAATAAAAAAATACGGTTTTGCTGGTCTCCCAGCTGGGACAAGCTGCTGTTTAACAGTCAACCAGCTGGACTTAACAGTTGAGAAGTCACTAAAACCCTTCTAAAACCAGCAAGCCAGGCTTGAAGAAATCAAACTAGCTTAGCATCACTACTTTTAGTAAGGTTTAATATGCATGAAATGCAACTTCTAAAATAATTATGCCAGTTTTGCTTTGTACTGGGTCAAGGGTTTTGGGTGTCAAGGGGTGTTCTCTTTGCATGTGAAGACAGGTTAAGCGCTTTCGAGGGCTCAGGGCATAAAGGGGGTTGGACAGGTTAATGAGAAAAGTTCAACAAAAGTCCAACCCCACAGATTGGATCATCAGCGAGCGCCCAACAGGACCGAGAATTCACAGAGTGCGGAGAGGTAGGAAGTTCAACAGTTCAGTCCTCTTAGCTTGGCATGCCACCTTCATTTTGAACTCCCAGCTTCTTCACATGGGCCCCATTTACCTCGTTTTAATCAGCCTAAGTGTGGAATCATCTGCGGGGAATACTTAATGAGCTACTTCAAAAGAGCTGTCTTCCTCACATCTTACTTGGTGAATAACTCAAACGGATCAGCGATGAGAGGGCTATCCATGCGGACAGTTGCTAAAAGCACAGAACATGAGACAATGTCGGTTATCAAAGCTGGGGGACGAGTGTGAAATCAATTCACTCACCTGTGACCTTTTTCTCCCGAGGACTATTGTAACTCTCGGGGCAGGCGAGAGTGGTTGCCCCACAGGGTAAAACCCTTTTATGGCACAAAATAATGAGATCGCAGTTATTCTTTCTGTGTTATGTCGCTCTCTCTTTTTCGCCTCGTCGTTTCCCTGACAAGCTGATCGAATCATGGCCCTTTTTTTCCCCCTCGCTCCCTACTCCTCCTCCTCTCCCTAGAGATGTTTGCCCAAGATGTGTTTCATGCATATATTTGACTCACCACAGAGGGAGATAAATACATCATTTAGCTATGAAAATATAACTGAGGAATCTGACAAATACTTCCCCAGGCACTGGAGGAGGCATTGCCACGTCGTGGGGCCGACTCACTCTGGTTTGCTGGTTAGGGTCTGGACCTCCTCCAAGGCAGCCATGGGTAATGTCCTACTTCAGGTTGTTGCTACGCCTGCCCGAGCTCCACATATCCCTTGGTTAAGGGTGGGTACGGCTGATCAATTTCAATTACAGTTAATATAAAAACGAGGGATTGGAGCGGCCAGCATAAAGCGTTCGAGAAAGCACCGAAATGGGATGCTTCTTGCCAGGTCACCGTGACCTGACTTGCCTCCTGCTGTGAACCTTGGAACGGTCATCGGTTTTCAAGAGGACATGTGCGCAAGCAACATCATGACACTTTTCGAACTATAGCCAAATGGTTTTGATGGATGGCAAGGTTTTAAAAACCTAAATATGAAGAATCCCTGCTTGCTGGACTAATGGAGCAATAGGCAGAGAGACAGAAAGAGAACTATTTCAAGTGCTCTGGTATGAGGTTAGAAGGCCAGTTGGATTGTGTATCATACTGGTCATGCTAAAGACAGCAGCTGCAAAATTACAGTAGCGTGCTCTCACCACAACTGACTGCGCTACACAGAAACAATTAATCAGAGGTTAACCCGACAAACCTCACGGAGGATCTTTAATTTGTTGTACCTAAACTCCCCTGAAAAAAGACCGAGCGCAGCAAAGCTTTTTCTAAAAGTGAGTGCGTTTACTGCATGACTGTGCCAAGGAATTTCTCGAGATATTCTGGAGTGTGTGTACGTAAAAATGCCTCTGCGTTTTCAACTTTAAATAGGAATGTGAGGATTTAGGTTGGTGCTGGAAAAACACACACCCATCTTGACCTTGTACTTCGTTTACATCCCTTCTGAAAACAAACGCAGCTTAAACCAGCATAAGCTTGACTCTCAGCCTGCCCTGCTGACTGGTTTATGAGGTGTTTGGCCACTTTGACCAAACTGACCAGTTTAAACCAGCTGGATCAGCCTAGACCGATAAAACTGCTAAATTGATAACAGGCTGCCACAACATTTTTCAGATTCGTCATGTAAACTCAATTTTTTTTGTGGTTCTTTGAAGTCCTTAATTAACAACTTGTAAGAAACTTAACTCTTTCCCCACCATTGACGTTTCCATCATTTAGTAGCCAACGCTTCCCTGCCCGGCTTTCTGTGTTTTCACTGTTATATGGTAGGGGGGCGCTATTACACATCTTCTGAAAGAGTAATGAATCTCCAACATTATTTCACGACCAATTTGTACAAGTGAGTAAAAGGTGGCTAATTCGCACAAATGAGGTCGTAAAATTCATCAAAAGACGTGAAGCAGCAGAAATAAGCTATGTAAGCAGATAAAATAACATGATCATCACTATTAAGCAGCATGTAAATCAAAACTGCCTAATATACTGAATGAAACGTCCATTTGTCCTACAGCTTTCAGTCTTCAACAAATGTTGCTCAGATGAGCTTGGGAATAAAAATTAAATACAGATCAAATTAATCAGTAGCCTAGTCTTCGTGAAAAGAACACCAAACCGGTAATCTCAAACGTTTCTAATGTGGTATTTGTATATATTAATATGTATAAATGCACATGCAAGCAAGGTTTTTCTTTAAGGATCTGCAGGATGGACAATTTTAATTATAAGGCTGAAGGAAAGAGGTTTGAAAAGTTTTTGTTGCACAAAGTACTTTTTTTTCATGGAAAATTGAAATAAACATGGCCCTTTGAAGCTGCATGGAACAGATTACATTAGAGTCAAACGTTGAGTATTATTAGTTTTTGTATTTCTCTTTTTAAAACAAAAGCCTGCGAGCATGACATCATATCCTGTTGCCCAGGGGCCTGAAGTAATTTGCATGCTTGAAGTCTAGCGTGACCGTACCTTTAAGATGAAAGCCTTTGGTGGACTAATTATTGGTTAAGTTTACATTACATAACAGCACCAATGGATAACCACTGTAGCTGCACGTACTGTATGCTGCGCAGTATCCTGCTGCGGTTGATTTTCAACTAAATTAAGACATTTTTAATGAATGGAGAAGGATATTTTAATTCCAAATTAAGAGTCAATGATTGGTTTCAGCTGACAACAGTGGAACACATAAACTTTAGGACCATTGTTAATCAAAATCCAAACAAAAGACCGGTTATGGCATTTCTTGTACACTGCGCAAAGCTGAGCTGAAACATAATGCCACACTATGCTTCATAAATCTCCAATATAGTCATACAAAAGAGAACAGTAATCATGGCCCCAGTGATTATGGTCAAAAGGAAAAAATTGAAATAAGGAAAGGTGGGAAGCTGAAAAGTATGCAGTAAAAGAAACTGGCTCTGGATCAATGATCATTTTCTTAAGTCAAGATATGAGTCCATGTACAATGGCTCGGTTTGAAGGATTCAGTTTCAATAGGATGGGGGGAAAAAGGCAGTAATGCCACAGATTTACAACCTGTTGTTGCAATGGCAAATCACCAAGCCACAACTGAAAGGAACATTTGAGTCGATATTTTTTTACTTCCAGTTTTGAGTTTATGTTGAGTGAACATGCTATCTGCTGTTCAATGTGTCCCCCACAAGAAGTGAAAGAAAGCCCAAAGGAAAAAGGTGATGTCATTCTTGAAAAGAAGAAAAAAAAGAATGCATCTGAATGTGAATTGTATCAGGGGAGGACAAAAAACCCTCTTAATCCTTCATTTGACACCAGGGAGGCTTGCCTACACTGTTTGAGAGAAGTAAGTTGACTAACGTCATGTCTAGATTTACAAAAACGATTTAATTATTATTTCGTCTATCCTGGTAAATTTGTATTACACTGTAAAAAAAAAATATTTTCAAGATTTGTTATCACAACATTTTTTTTCTTTTGTCAAATCAACTTATTATTTTGAGTTTCGGATGATTAAATCAATCTCCTTCAATGTATTAACTCACTTTTTCCAGTTCAATCAACTTAAAATTTTAAGGCAACCAGGTTGCTTAATTTTTTAAGTTAAACCAACAATATTTTTTTTTACAGTGGGTCAAAACATCAGCTATAAATGGAAATGTCAAGATCCATCTGTAAACACTTAAAAAAAGTAATGCCACAAAGTTGCAGAAGTTCAGGAAGAGTCACTTTGCAGCTTAGTTTCAATATATGCACTTTGTGAACTGATTTGAGTTTTGCTAAATATCTCAATTTAATAAAAATGTGATTCCTTATCACACGCCCCATTTAAAAAGCTTTAAAACTGAATAATGCATCTTAAATAGATTGATTACTTAGATTAGTTTAACAAGAATGAAATGATGATGCATTGGGTATTAAAGCAGTTTAATGAATATACCATGTGACTAATTAACACTCTGTTTCGGTACAGGAAACTGTTGGCGGTGGTTGACAATGACACTTTCCTGATGATCGTCATCAGTGCAGTCAACTATGGTACCATCTGTTCGACGGCGTTGAATTACATTACAGCTTCATAAAAGAATTACACTACCGCTGCATTTCCAGCTTTCCTTTGACTTAATGTTTAACCTGAGTCACAACGGTTATGTAACGATGAGAAAATTACAGGTATAAACAAGACTTTTCCACTTTACTAAAGATATGAGGTCATGTCAGAGTGCGAGAAAGATTACCACTCATTATCTCAACAAATTAGGAGCTACTAAAAGTGTAAAACCTATCTTCTGTGGTTTCTAGCCAAGACTGAATTATTTAATAACTTCCTTGACGTTTGTAGTTCCTTACTGCAACTAAATTTAAACATTAGTTTGGAAGAAAGCAAAACCCATTATCTATGCTGGAAATCCTTTCTGGGTGTTTTCACTATTAGATTTAAAAGGGTTTAAAAAAAAACAGGAAGAAAGAAATAAAATCCAGTCTCAAAAAAGAGCTTAGAATAATCCTTCTGAAGGTTTTATTCTTGCTTCTGTGAGCCCTCACTTTATAAGTGGCCTTGGTTCCAGAAGTATTTTTCTCCATTCACAGGCATTTTAAGGAATTCTTTAGTAAAAGAACTAGCCCAACAAGATGAAATCACAATAAGTAAAAAATAAATTGTGGAATCCACAGAAATGCTCATAGTAGGTGCATCTTGAAAGGTTTGAATAATAGTTCTATTAAAAATAGGAAATAACCAGAAATGTTGCACCCTATTGTAACTATTGGGGAATAGACTTACTTACTCATGTCACACTAAAAGGCAATTTAAATAAAGGGTTATATGAAGACTGTGAACATGCATATATACGTTCTATGGACATAACTCTGTTCTCTTCAAGAACGGTAGAAAATTGAGAACTTTGATTGCCTTCCAAACCCTGCAGGTACAGCAGCTTTTTCTTTGCAAGCACAAAAAGAGGTTTGAAGTAATCCTAGACCTACCCTTTAGCCACCTACCCTTTAGATTAAAAAAAAATAAATGCCATCACACCTCTGTAACTAATCCGGTTGCAAACTTCAAATGACCCTTTGCAAAGATCAACCAATCTATGCATAAAGCGCACACTGAACTGAATATCTGATTCAGGGTCACATTTGGTTGGCTGTGAATGGCAGGCCCTTCCAAAACCTACTAGGGGATCTATAGGCCAAATGCAAAGTCAGTCGTTGATGCATGAGTCCTTTAATCAGCTTCTAATGCCTTATTTCCAGTGATAAATGGGACGTGTCTTGCATGCAAAGCATAATGTGATAAAGACGAAGTAGTTAAACGTATGCGTATGGAAAGACCACGAGCGTAAGGCCGTGGAAGATATCCAGTAGATAAGGAAATGTGAGGGGAAAGATTGGCATTGTCCCTGGAGACATATTTACATAGATCAGGACAGAATGTGTCCCGGCCACGCTCACCGGACGAGATAGTAGCAGGCGGATTACGTCACAGCTATCTGACTAACAGTACGGTTACGGTTACGGTTAAGTTCTTGCGTGAAACATGAGTCAGGGAATATAAGGAGGAGATAATCTTCAAGGCTCAGTGTGTGTGTTATTAAAAGCCATCGTGTAGGACAGCCCACTTATGGCTTGTGAACGGTGATGTGTGTAATATTTTCAATGGTAAAACACTTTCTCTTATGCCAGGTTAATATGCAGAGACAGCTTTAAGTAAACTATTTTGTAAGTTGATTTCCTTGGAAAAATAACACTGTAGCTCAGGTGTTCTCAAACATTGCTTGGTTTGTTCGAGTAGCCCAACACAGCAACTCTGATGTAACCAATGGTACAGGTTTGGAATGGGAATTCCTGTTTGTCCAACCAATGGAAGACAGGGGTGTGTTCTGAAACTTATGGTAACAGGGCCTATAATCATAAAGGGACAGTCCACCCCAAAATAATGAAAATTGTCATGTTTCTCACCATCATCTTCAAAACGCACTGTATATCTTTCTAAAAAAAGTGTCCAGTAGCAGTTTATCTGCATAAGAGTATTAAAGACAATTCAACTGTATGTATTATACCTAAAAATATCAATTGAAACTACTGCGGAAACAAAGACACCTACATCTTGGATGCCCTTGAGGTAAGCTAAACACACCAAAAATTAATTTCAAAGTCTAATTTCAAACTATCCCTTTAAGGCCCTTTAGGTGCCTAACTATCCCTTTTCGGCTTGGCTTAGCCATACAGTTTAGGACAGGTCAACTGAAAATGAACAACTTGAGGTCACCAAAAAAGATAGTAATACCAGAATTTTCAGACCGTGTGAGGAAAATGGCTTATAAATTTAACTAAATGTTTACTTAATTAATAAAAATTGAAAAATCCAGAATGTTTTCTGAGATGGTCGTGTTTAGGGGAAGGGTGGGGAGATTATAGGAGGAGAATATAAAGTTTATACCATATAAAAGTCATTATGTCTATGGAAAGCATGGAGGCCCAACGTGTACGTGTGTGTGTGTGTGTGTGTGTGTGTGTGTGTGTTTGTGGCAATGATCCATTAAATTGATCAAGTGCACAATAAAGACTTTCTGAACTTGAACTTTCTATTCATCAAATCCTGAAAAATCCAGTTATCTTTAATCCTGAAAAAAAGGTATCACAAGTTTCAATGAAATATTAAGCAGCACAACGGTTTTCTTGAGCAGCAAATCAGCTTTGGATCACAGGAATGACTTAAGAAATATGAAAACAGCTATTTTAAATTGCAATAATATTAAAAAAAAATTACTTTATTTTTTATTAAATAAATGCAGCCTTGGCGAGCATAAGAGACTTCTATTTTAAAATGTAAAAAATAATAATTTATTTTTTAACTGTACTGTATATTTTTTAACTGTACTATAACTGTACTGTACTGGGGGTGGTGATGGCGCATTGGATAAGACACATGCCTTTGGTGTGACCCGGGTTCGAATCCTTTGGAGAGACCCGGGTTCGAATCCACTGTGAGACACCAATGTGTCCCTGAGCAAGACACTTAACCCCTAGTTGCATCAGAGGCGTGCGACCTCTGACATATATAGCAATTGTAAGTCGCTTTGGATAAAAGTGTCAGCTAAATGAATAAATGTATGCATAAATGCATCATCTGCCAATAGGAGTGCAGACAGTGATCTGGCATCCGATTCAGGAACAAATACTAGCAAACAATAGCATTGAGATTCAGTGTGGCTGAAAGTTGCATACATTTTTTTGTTCCAACCAGTGCTGATATTCCCATTCAGGCCGCCACTCAACTGAAGCTCAAAGTCAGCAGTGCCTCAGGCTGATCCCACACTTCCTGCCTCAGAGGTCATGGTCGCCTTGCACTTGATTCAACCAGGAGAAGATGTCAGGGTAACAATCGTTTTACTATGATGCCACAGCTGAAGGCAACAACCACTGCCAATGACAACACAGCATCATTTTAAAAATGTCAGTGTTGCTACAATCTTAGCTTGCACGCTGGTAATAAATACTGTACGCTGGTAATAAATAGCTTGCACGCTGGTAATAAATAGCTAATGGCCCACGGCATCCTCAGACTCTCATACAGTTTTCAATTTACTTTCCACCTCATTTAGAGAACAAACAAACAATAATGATAATCAACTAACTTCTTTGTTGACATCATTGTTAGGCAATAGAGTTAAACAATGCATAATTGAAATAAGCTGTTCCTGAGCAAAAAGCCAAACAGGAAAATATCTCAGGATTTCATTTGATCAGATTGTCCATATTTGCCACATCAGCTGCATAAGCACATTTTGTATTCATTTCAACGCAAGTCTAAAAAGCCTAATAAGATATTATTAGTGCATCTAGCGTGATCTGAACAAAGCCCAAACCAGCAACATTGACGCTACCGAAATGAATGATGCTTCAAATCATGCGGTTTGTTAAGGAGAAAAATGCGGCTATGTTTCAAAGAGATCAAAATAATATTTCATAAACTTACACCGAAGGAGTGAATGGTGCCATATATGAATCAGAAAATCATAAAAACACATAGCAAACACCCTATAGCACAAGGAGTCAGATAGAGACACACTAAAACCCACAAATAACACATTAGCAACCACACAGCAACGCCCTGGCAACCAAACACAACACTTTACCACTGTAAAGAGGCTGTTTTTATTATTACACATACGTTTTATGAGAGCATCCCATATGTAAAGACGTTTTATGATTACAAGGGCCTGCACTTTTTGAGATGTGTGCTATATAAACAATTCAACCACATTTTCCGTATCAAAGTCCCGTTAACATTGATAATATATATATATATATATTTATCATTGGCCGAGCATTTGAACTTGGTTTCAATCCCAGTTATTCTGGGGAAAGCCATTGGCCGCAGCAGTAAAGCATTCATCTGCCATTAGGATCCCAGCTCTGTAAATCAATACAGGATGTTGGTGGGTAAAAACCCTCTGCATTTAATTGCACGATACATTTTATTTTTATCTGCGTATATTGTATGGGGTATATTTAACTACACATTGAGTTGATTTTAGATTAATTCATTTTGTGACGAGCAAACTGCGGCTATGAACTCTGTCCAAGAGAAGGAGGAGGACCATGGGAGTAATTGCATGTATGCTGTAATTGAGAAAATGAATAACAACTTGCGGATTCCACAGCCTCTTGGAAGCAGTCGTGCTTACACAAGGCGAAGCATGTAGTTAGCTTTAGTTTTCATGTTAATAAGCTCTGACAATCGTGCACCGAAATGAAACGTACAGATTATATTAGGCATGTGTGGCCACATTTACGATGAAATCGCTTCGAATTATTGGATCAAGAGGATTAAGGGATTATTGATGCAGTAAACATTGTGTTACAGGTTTTAAACAGAAACAATGGGCTTAAGCGATCGTTGGGCGGTTGATGCGCTTCAAATTGCACAACGAAACGTTGTAAGGTTTATGTACGAGAGGAATCACAGAAGAAACTAGAAGGAGAGCGGTATAGACGCAGGTGGAGAGGGTTATTCAGAACAGGACGTGTCTAAGCAGGTCTTATCTGGCTCCACATAATTTCATGGTTGTTTGAAACAAGTGGGCCATGTTCGGCTCAATCATTGGGATTCCTGTTCAAAAAACACTTCTGTGATGTGCCGAGAATGGAGTCAAGAATAACTTTTTTTTTTTTTGGGTCCGCTTATTCAAATTTGCCATAACAACGCAAAATCACAATGCAAACCTATTTTCCAAAGCAGTTTTTTTTTGACTTGATGTTTCTGCATTGTCACACAAACACAATTCAAAACAATCAATTTGTCGATCTGCGCAATGGGGCTACATGAAAATGTGCCAATATATTTTACATATCCCATTTGTAACATAGAACCACTGTATATTTATTATGTACTATTATAAAAAAATACACCAAAAATAGTAAGTAATATTGTATTATAAATGAATATATATATATATATATATATATATATATATATATATATATATATATTTACATTGTCACATTTATATATATATATTTTTTTTTTTCTTAGTATTTTGTCATGTTTTCTGGTAGAAATATATAAAAAGTCATATATATATATATATATATATAACCAGTTGACATGTGGTTGCAAAGTTTCTTACAGTAAGTACACTGGACCATCGAAATAAAGTGAAAAAAGTCTGTCAGTGAGCCAAGAAAAATAATATTAAAGAAAAAAAGAAAAAATTCAAAGAAAAAAACAAGATTATTTTTCTTACCCCACACTGAGATATATATTTTCTTTCACTTTTCTTTTCAGAACATAATAACTTCATTTCTTGAGTCATTTTTTGCATCGCAAGTAAATGTCTCTTGAAGAACATTAGGCTATTTTTACTGGAAAAATAGAAAATCATTTTTCTGCAGTGAATATTTCTAAGCATTTCTAACTATATTCCTTTGTGACTAATTAATCCCGACTCTTGGACAGCACACTCCCAAGTGTCTTCTTTCAGAACAGACCACAATTGTGCCTGCAGTACAAAGCATTCGTGAGCTGCAACCATTTCAGTTTGGGTATATCATTTCTGGTGCTGGAGTTCAAAAGGGGGTTCAGACAAACAGGTTGAACTGTTGTAATGTTACTGGCTGTAAATGGAGTATTAAGTATTGAACTGCCATCAGAGTTAAATAACTTCCATTTTTCTAGAAGTCTGGCTGTTTTTACAACAGTGTAGCTTTACCAAACATTTTCCAACAAGTCTTTTTTTATTGCATTGTATTGTACGCGCAAATCGACAGCTGACGTAATAATCAAAATCACTGTCCTAGACTCTCTCAAATAAAGCATTGAGAAGTCTGAGAAATTCTTATTCCGAATTTAAAATCGATCGAATGTGTAAATTGGCAAGAAAAAACACATTCAATGGCGATAGTTAAACTTAGCACTTAAAGGAGTAGTTCACTTTTAAAAAAAACATTTGCTGATAATTTACTCACCCCCATGTCATCCAAGATATCCACGTCTTTCTTTCTTCAGTAGAAAAGAAATTAAGGTTTTTGATGAAAACATTCCAGGATTTTCTCCATATAATGGACTTCATTGGGAACCAAATGAGTTTCAGTGCAGCTTCAAAGGGCTTTAAACGACACCAGGCGATGAATAAGGGTCTTATCAAGTGAAACGATTTCGGAAATAAATAAAAAAGTTTATGTTTTATAAGCACAAATCTTGCTTTGTTCTGTGATGAGCGTTCGTGACTCTCCTGTTCAAATTCGTTCATCAAAATGAACAAATCTTTTTTCGAGTCATGACTCGAAGGGTCCTAGATAAGACCCTTATTCATTGTCTGGTGTCGTTTAAAGCTGCACTGAAACTGTCTTTTGGACCTTGAACCGTTCGGTTCCCAATGAAGTCCATTAAATGGAGAAAATCCTTGAATGTTTTCATCAAAAACCTTAATTTCTTTTCGACTGAAAAAAGAATGACATGGACATCTTGGATGACATGGGGGTGAGTAAATTATCAGCAAAAGTTTTTTTTGTTTTTTTTTTAAAGTGAACCATTCTTTTAATCCAATCACATGCCTGCTAAACCGTGGGGCCTTTACGATTAAAATCAATGAGCACACTTATCATCATGATTGTTATCTTCCCAGAAATGGAGAAACATTCTACTCCAGTAAGTAAATGTGTCCCTGTTCCCAAATTGTTTTACCATGCATGCTGCACACCAGTTATGTGCACCCATGACTATGAAGATCCGGAAAGTTTACACAAATGTCAAAGGTTCTTCATGGGACTGTCAATGCCAGAACCTTTATTTTTAGAGTGTGATGTAAAATGATGAATTATATACCCGTAATGTAATAATTATACACTACAAATTGCCCCCTTAAGTAGCTTAAACACAGTTAACTACTGTGTAAATGGATTGACTGTAGGGGTAAGTTATGAGCACCTTCTCCAACACTGACTGGCTGCCCTGTATACGAAACTTGTCATATCTCATCTCATCTACACAGAGTTAATTTTACACATTTCAGGATCCTCGAAAGACTTCCAGACCCTAGAGACAAACAGTCACTGCTGAGAATTATGCACTGGTTAGGAGCAGATTAAAACATCACAGCTGAAGTATCCAGATAAACATCAATCCAAACCTCACGGAGACATATTCTTGGTAAACACCCCAGAGATCCATCAACGCTGAACTTGCAAAACCAGCCCAGCCTGAGAAACCACCGAATCACCAAAGGTTATTTACAGAGTGCTAAAAAAAAAAAGAAGTATTTTTCTCAATCCCCGTTGTTATGCCTCTCAGTTTGAATCATTGTTGCGGTCTCCAGTTGACGCATGATAACTGCTAAGCTTCTGAGAACGAACCCTTTGACCTTATATGCTGAAGCCCCAAGGCCTTGAGTGTTATGCGGGCAACCGTTTTATCAAAAGTGCGATTACAATCCCCTGTTATGCTGAGAAATATTTTTGGAAGTGGTCAAACTACTGTCCTGAGAACTCAAGGTTATTCACTGTTCTCAAGACATTGCAACAAATTTGTTGGATCAGTCAACAGGAGTGGAGATTGAAAATAGGCTAGTCATTTCCTTTCCCATTCCCCTTCCTCTCCTGTGACCTTAAACAACAAAATAAATCCACGAGGATTTATTCCTGACAAAAGCGGGATGATATACGGTCGATTGATGAGCTAGTGATATTTATAGGATTGTTACCTCCAGTCCAGCTCTTGAACTGCATGAGGATTTTCATCTCTGTCAATGTGTTTATAAGCTAAGCTTTCCAAGACTGATGGATCGAATTAGATTTGTTGTGTGCGTCTCGAAACATTCTTGTGTTCGGTAATGTAATATAAATAAACCCGACCTTGACCGTCCCGGGGGGCGGGAAAAAAAAAAAGCAGCCGCTGTAATGTCTTAAGTCAG
Source organism: Cyprinella venusta (assembly GCA_038021265.1). Taxonomy (NCBI): domain Eukaryota; kingdom Metazoa; phylum Chordata; class Actinopteri; order Cypriniformes; family Leuciscidae; genus Cyprinella; species Cyprinella venusta. Next base: position 33,956,693 of record CM075867.1, on the reverse strand, counting down.
CTACAGATTACACAAAACATAAATTTGGTTCGAGCCACGAGTTTAGCTTTTACAGTACCTGCAGTCGGATTAGAGAGTGAAAATCACAGCCGCTCCAGGCACAGCTCTATAAACTCGACTCATAAAACACAGAGCAGACTAATAATGGAGGCATGAGTGGGGTTTGCCCTCCACTCTGCACCATTTAAGTAATATACAACATGTCAAGGACTGACTTAAATCACGTCATGTAGAAAAGACAAAGAAAAAACTGATCCAATGCGAAGTGTACAGTGAAAACCAGCATATAAAATTTCGGTTCTATAAAAAGTTTTGAAAATAAATTGCAGAAAAATCGATGAGAAATATTTCATTTTAATTGAGGATTTTTGGACCCCGCCTTAACATAAAACCTCCCCTGTTGATTCGAAAGGTCATTATTTTATGCATCCTATGAGTGTTTTTTTACACATTGCCATGAAACAAACAAAGAAAGAAGCATTGTTTTTTTTTAAATGACATGTGTATAATTATGAGGCCTATAACTCATGTGCATATAGTGCCTCGTTGTCTATAATAATGTTCTTATTGGCTATGGTTGAACATCATGAAAACATGGTATGTGAAAGACAATACTAGCCAATCATAGAAACTACTACAAGCTCTACAATGCTTAAAAAAAATATTCAAATGCACATGAAGCCAGGCCAACAGAACACAAATGCATATCTTACTTCATGCAGCAAACCGTAAAGTAGTAGTTCACTTTAAAAATGAAATTATCCCATGATTTACTCACCCTCAAGCCACCCAACCCAATCACACGAAATGCGTCTTTATAGCACGCATGTGCAATGTCGTGTAATTTATATGCTAAAGTGAGTTTTTACATGCATATGATACACATTGGTTGGTTAGGGTAGGTTTAGGTGTGGTGTGGGGTGCGTGTGTATTACACGCAAATGAAATGCGAAAAACTGCGTCTAATATGGACGTAAAAACTCATTTTCGCGTATAAATTACACGACAATACACGATGCGTGTTATAAAGACGCATTTACGTGAGAACGGGCTGAGCCATCCAACGTGTATGACTTTCTTCTTTCAGACGAATACAATCGGAGTTATATTAATAAATACCCTCACGTTTACGAGCTTTATAATGACAGTGGATTGCAACCATCAGTTTGAAGCTCAAAACAGGATGGGTACATGGTGGCTATAAAGGGATGGACATGGTCAGGAACAATGCTCAGGTAGGCTAAACGATGCCCAATTGACACTAATCGGCCTAAAGTGTGCCAAGAAAACATTCCCCACACCATTACACCACCACCACCAGCCTGCACAGTGGTAACAAGGCATGCATTGAAGCAACTGCCATGTGATTGGTTGATTAGATTGCATTAATGAGAAATTGAACAGGTGTTCCTAATAATCCTTTAGGTGAGTGTGTATATATATATATATATATATATATATGAAAAGCATTTCTTACCAATCCTAAGCATGAACACACAACACATATGCATGCATATTTTCATGCAGGAGCTTCTCAAATAAGTACCATTGCAGAACACTATTCATGAGGCACGTGGTTTTGAGGGGTCAGCAGAGTTCAGCAGGTCATGCTAGTGTGAGAAAAACGGGCGTTGAGTATTGATCTCATCCCTGCAGCTATGTGGTTTTGTCAATAATCTGCGTCTGAGATACATCCTGTCCAACCCAACCCTCTGTCATATTAATACAGCCCACTGTTCCAAAATCAAATCAGCTGCTCTTCATTACAGCTGATGCATGTCACTGTTTTGATTTTGAAATACTTACTCATAAGCAAGTGAGTCATTTAACGGTTGATTTCCTGAAAAGTCCTGCTTTGTTTTTTGGAGCGGCCAATTGTGGCACAACCAATGGTGTGACTTTAGGGCAGGCTACCTGCTTGGCTGACCAATGGAAATTCGAACACTAAAGCTTTGTGAAATCCTTCAAGCTTTAAGCTTGAACTTTTAAGATTGCACCCAGAATCCAAAATTAACTTTTTATAACTGTCTTCTCTTTTTTTTTCGCAGCCATGAAATTTAGCATTTTTTTGCATAAACATCATTTATCACAAACATTTTTGACAGCATTTACTAATCTTGGTTAATGGTACTTTATACATTATTGTTCATTCATTTTCATTCATAATACATCACCTTGAATAATGTATTATGACTTCATTATTATGAAAAACGATAATCAACGTTTGCGATAGTTAGATTTTTACATTCAGTAACATAAACCGAGTTTAAGTATTGTTCAATGATCATTCAGGACAACTTAACATAAACAAATGTTAACGAATCGAACTTAATTACAGTTTTTCTTTAGCAAATGTCTTTCACTTAGATTGTTCACATCAGTTACTACACTGAAGATCATTTCAAACCAGCCATGTGACAAGTATCAAGCCAATTTTTCCTCTCATTTGGCGCTTTGGCGAGTGTTCATATTGGACCTTGGCTGCACCTTTTCTGTCTGCAAGCATTACTATTTCCTAATGGGCGATTTGTGAAAGAAGTGAGTCACTGAATTTCAATTATCCAGCAAAAACCAGGATCTTATCAACATTACATCATGAAAACGATATTGGGGAAAATGGCTGGTAAAAAAAAAAATCCCAACTGACACGTGAAAGAGGGACAGGGTGTCGTTTATGAGAAATCAAGGCGATCCATTAAAATTCCATTCGAGTGATGTATTCCACGTGTCAATTGTACGTTATCTGCCAATTCAAGCACGACAGGAAACATGCACACTGGGAGGAGATAACATCATCTTTTTTTACCACCAATGAACGGTTGACCAGAGAAAACAAACTGTAAGGTGCTGTGGAAACTGGTTAAAATCCACTTGTCAAGGTTTAGAGTAATTGGAACACATTCCTTTCCCGTTTATACACGTTTACGTGTTCATTTCAACTCGGTTTGTGTATTCATTCACGCTCTCCTCCTGCACACACATCCAATCATCTTCTGCAGGCTGACAGGTGGAAAGTGACACATGGCTTTTTCACGAGACAAACACACACACTGAGGATTTCCACTTTCCGAGACAGAACCTGCTTCCTATGGACACCTTCGAGCAAATCGCTACTTCAAGGATTAAAACAAGTCATCGAGTTGGGTTGTTTTTTAGCATGGTTGTCTTCACAAGGATTTTCCCTGCAAGGACATTCTTCATTCCGAAAACACAGTCTGGTATTTGTTTTGACTCATCTCTCAGATTCACTCCCAGTGTCTGTAGCTCAAGAAAATAGCTAAGGTGCAGTGGGAGTGAAAAACCTTGAGCAAAGGGCTAGAACGGTCTGATGCGTGTTATCTACGTACTTATAAACATGTTGATCCTACTTACTGTGTGATGCGTGCACCATAGACTGTCAGGATAGATATATTTGACAGTATTTGACGTTTGATTGGCTGTACTGTTGGCTACCTTGTTATCAACCAGAAAAACTTTGAACATAAATCAATTCAAAATATCTCCAAATGGACAAAGCCTTCAGAAAGTCATTGGTTTTAAAAATCAGACATGACTTAAGACCAAGTCTGCAATGCCACCCATTAAAGGGGTTACCCAGCAAACAAATTTAGGTTCTGGGAACGTTCTGGGAACCAAACACTAACGTTAAGGTTAAGGGAACGTTCCTGGAACATTCTCCTTACGTTATAAAAATGGAACCTAACAATAACCTACACGGATCATTCCTATAACGTTCTTGTTTGTTTCCCAAAAAAATAATCTCATGGGACCATTGGGGAACGTTCTGTGTTTGTTGGGTATATACATGTCCCTCACAGCCTTGTTAAATTAAATACACCATCCATCCCAACCAGTGAAGGTCCATTGGGAGATCATGCAATCTTTGCAAGATTCATAGCTAAAGAATATTTCACAACCCTCTTTAGGTTAGAGGTGCATAGAGTCATTCGAGCACCATAGCATCACCAGACAGAATTGCAGAAAGAATGATTATTTTCAATCAGGCCACCTAATGGTCAAACAAACAGGTAATCTATGTGTTGGGTCAAGCAACAGTGTTGGTTTTAAATGTGTTGGGGTTGTTAACTTACAAATGGCATATAGTAGGTTTTGCACATTAAACTGGCTTAAATACTCCACTTTTTTTTGGAAACAGGCTCATTTTACAGCTCCCCTACTGTTAAACAGTTGGGGCCAGTTCTTCAAAACATTTGATCTGGATCAAAATGATCCGGATTTGGAAATCCCATTTTTTCCAATCCAGGATCAGGTAATCCATCTTACTTTTATGCCGGTTTTTCAAAGCAACACTGGACTGGATCACCCTGATCCAGATACACAGTTTTCAAGTTTAGCAAATCCGGATTACCAGTGCTCTAAATGGGACAACATATCACAATGTGGGCTACCAGCTATGTAAAGAACAGGTAGAAGAGCCAACATGGGGTCACTTTATCACTGTTACAACGGTTACACAAGTCAAGGGCAAAATATAAATTAAAGTATATAGACTAAATGATACAAATGTATTATTTGACCAATTTTAAAGTTTTACTACATTTTCTTGCTGAAATCCACCTTGAAATCCTACCCCCTGTTGGGATCAGGATAATCCTGTTTTTTTGGATCCAAGTTATCCAAATCCCACAGACAAGTTTTGAACAACACAAACTGAAGGTTTGATCCAGATTAAAACTAGGATTGGATTCCGTGATCTAATCTGATTTCAGATTCCTTCTTTCCCTTTTGAACAACCCATTTTCAAGATTTGATCCAATCCGATAACCAAAATCCGATCAGCTATACCTTTGAACAACTGGCCCATGAGTTTTACCGTTTTCGAATCAAATCAGCCGATTTTCTGATATTTAGAAGAATATCTGTAACCAGACAGTTTCTGGTCTCATTGACTACCATAGTATATTTCCCTACTATGGAAGTCAATGAGACCAGAAACGGTCTGGTTTCTCATGTTCTTCTAAATATAAGAAAATCGGCTGATTTGATTCGAAAACGGTAAAACTCAACTGTTTAACTCTGGGGGAGTTGTAAAATGAGCCTATTTCAAAAAAAAAATGGAGTATCCCTTTAAATGATAGGTACATTACATGTACATTTTTCACCTTTTAAGGAGGCGAGATGAATCCTGGTTGACATGCTTTTGCAGAGGCTCAATAAGAAGATTACTGCCACATGCGGGCAAAAAATAAAGTTATCCGTAGTGATTTCATGTGCATGATTAATGTGACATCTTTGACCTACAATTCGTAACTCTCGTTTAAAATAGCAAACCTTCAGTTCAAACTAAATATAAATTGTCAAAACAAACAAAACCGGTATTGTAGCTATTTTTTTTTCCAATCCGGAAAGTTCCACATTAATTCCCACACAGGGACTTTCCAGTTGTTGTTCACTTCCTCCAACTAACTAGGAGGCTGTGTTTCAGTAGAGCTCACCTTTTCAAAAAATTAAGAAACTGGTCTGTCTTCATGTCAATTTGAGGAAAATCTGATGCCCCGCAGCAATTATCGGATTCTTCCTTCGTCACACTTGAGAATTCCCCTCCTGGTCAGTGGTTTTTCCTTTTCAAGTTCATGCCAGGCAACAGTGATTCAGATGACACCCGGGAAGGATGGGGACTTTTCCAGCTCCGTTCACCCTCATGAAAAGACCAGCCACCCTGGGCTTATCAGACAAGTGCCCAACCTGAAGAACATGGTGCAATAACAAAGGAACTTGGCAGGAAGGCCACTGAGAATTGTATTCTGTGTTCAGTCTGTTTGCATGAACTGATTTATTGCAGTCAGTCTTGCCATTTGATTTTTTTGTTTTTAATTCAGTTGCTAGTGAAAATAAACTAAATATATCTACAAGAAGCATTTACAAAATCCAGCAGCAGGAAGTGGAAGCTATTGAACTCGCTGACTTCGGTGTTCATAATTGAAATATCAAATATCCCAAACTTTTGTTTGTTTATGATGTCTCACTATAAAAAAAAATATATGTCATCATACTATTTTTATACCCAATAGGACCAAGGGCACAGTAGTATCTTTATAAGTACTAATAAATAGCCAATATCCTAATATGCAAGCTAATAAGCAACTAGTTAATATTGAGAATTGATTCCTAAACTGAAGTGTTACCCAAATTATATTTGTTTTAACTTTTTTTAATTTGCAATAATTTTCTCTCAATGATAAATTGATGCTATTTCAGTTTTCACATGTCAAATATGACCTCTATTACGACTCATTCTCCAGACTCATTATTAATTTAAAGAAATATTTATGCAAATTTGGATTGATATTGTTTCTCAAAGCCAACTCAACATTAAATCAAATCAACTTTCTTTATGTAGTGATATTACAATTTTGACCAATATTCAGTCTCCTAACTCTAAAACGTGTTTCATTGATCACATTACAGCTTAGAATTGACAACCATCAGTTCATATTCATTGCCCATTGCTCAGAAAAAAATAGATTTAGCATACAAAACTAGTCTAAGAAAGCTGAGAAAACACTTGACAAAGACCATATTTACTCCATTCATGAGAGTCAAAACTGCTAATACTTTTCTATTTCCAAAAACAACTCAAACATAGGATGCTTTCTTCAAACTTTTAATAAATTATGGATAAAAAATATATATATATATATATCTTCTTGCAAGCTATGTTGTTTTCCTAAAGCAAGCCATATATACAAAGGATAACTCACATTTATCATTACATTTTGAATAGCAAACCCATATAACACCATGCCCAAAGATTGCATGGAAAATAAATTAATTCAAAAACTCAAGACAAGCAAACCGCCAATCCATCCCTTTTTATACAAGCAAAGTTTGGTGAGTTTTATAGGGTTAAAAAAATTATCGCATTAGGGATAATACTTAAAGACCAGAAGAAAAACATAAACCTTATAATTTCCAAGATCCAAATAAATCTTTTAGAGAACACGATAAACGCTGTTTTCCCTGAATTCCACAAGTCAACGCACATTCATTAATATTCGAGGCGTCACCAGACCTGTTACACATGGCCACACCATTACACTGATACAATAGAGCAAAACATTCCTCACTCCAAGACAAAGTGTTGACAAGCGCAGTGTGGGATCACCCATGGCTTCCTTACATGTGTTTGCTCATTCCTTACGTCATTATTCTATTCTTCTGACCCCCTTACAGAAAGAGACACCAGAGACGGTTGCATTCATTATTTTGTCATAGACAATCGGGCTTGAATGTAGTCAGTGTTTGTCCTTGGGTTTAGTTAGAGCTGAGGCTTTAGACCACACCAGGTCAACTGTAAAAGAGATTTTAAAACTGTTGAAGCGTTCCCTTGATTTGCATCATCCACCTGTGCAAATAGCAAGCTGAAATCACAATCGCCCAAACTCAAGAGTTTGTGACAAATCAGTGCCCTCTCGATATTTACTTCATGATTATGCATATACGTCACATTAAACCCATTTTCGCCATCCATTTCAGCCACTATATTTGGAAGAAGAGGATGTTGATAAATACAAAGATTGTCAACTTCAGAAACTGAACCACATCCAATGTTAAGCAAATCCAATTACTCCACTAAAACAGCCAATTCTGCACTAAACATCATTTGGTGTTCGATAAAAATGGCAATGTATTAGGTAAATGTTTGTATCAACATGCATCGACATATTAACATACAAGTAAACACACTTGCTGAGATTTAGGATGACCAAATGCTAGTTTAAAAATTGGCTACTGAAGATTGATTTTTATCAACTATTCTGAAAAATTGTGCGGACATGTCAGTACTTAGAAATCCCATCAGCAAATATGATCTCAAAAGCGATCACATGTAGAGATACAAGAGGTTACAAGAGGTAAAAACGATATAAATACTGTTCGTTTTCTCACACAAACCGCTTGTTTTGTGTCTTGGGCCATCAATGTGTACTTACATTTATGAGTCATTAAATCATGTTTAATTTGGACGTCTCTGTGCATGCTCTTTGAGGTGGTGATCATAGGCCTCCATTATATGACTGACAGACAAGAACGGTTTGACCTAAAAATATCAAAATTGAAACTACTGCGGAAACAAAGACACCTACACCTCTTGGATGCCCTTGAGGTAAGCTAAAACATATCAAAAAATTATTTAAAAGTGGACTATCACTTTAATTTGATACTTTTGTATAACTTCTTTGTAAATATGGCTTTTAAATACAATATTAAATGGTTATAATTACTCATTTTGTTCCTTTAGAAATTGAAAAATAAAAATCTGTCATTAAAGGTACTGGTACTTGGTATCAAATCAGTGGAAAAAAAAATGTTGTAAAAACAAAAAAAAGGTAAAGTAAACAGGCCTATTTGATCTCAAATGACTTAAAATGTGCTCATCGATGCATAATGCACTATTTTGCGCAACTCTTAGTCTTCAGTGATAACTGGAAGCTGTCCGGATGATGTAAATGATTGATTCCTGCATGATGTGGTCTGATCTAAATCATTTTAGCAAATTATTTCGATGCTGTGTGGTTTGGCTCTGTGTAACGAAGAACTCTTCCATTACCGATCGCAGTTGGACCACAGCGCCGCTCCTCCTTGTAAACGTCTATTCTGCATGCCTCACTCCGCCAGGGACAAGGAGTGATGTCATCTGCTTGATCAGAGCGAGGCTGCAGAGACACGAGGAAGCCCACCATGGTTGTCCAACGCATCTCTCCCATACTCTCAGTGATCGCAATTGTACGTCATCGACTATTCCAGAGGTACAATCAATCAGTGAGGTAGAAACCTGCTAATATGTTCCATGCACATCATGACTGGTTGGTTCGTTGACAGGGAGATTTCAGCTAATTACAAAACTGTGTTGTTATACCCTCAGGCACAAAACTAAACCAAAAGTGTGATACAGGGGAATTTCTTGACTGGAAACAGGGGGAAATCGCTTCCAAATAAGGAGTTCCTTTCTGTGGAGGTACTACAACACACCCAATTGACAAAAGCAAGATTTATATGTTGTATATACACACGTTGAAACAGTATCGAGGTGTTGTATAGAAACAACCTCAGAGGAATTTCCATTGAAAAGAGGAGACCCTGTAGGTGGGGTTATACATCACACACGATTCCATAGTTAAGACTATGGAAACATGAATACAAAACAGGATTCACTCAGGCTCAACAAAAGTCTCAGGGTGCGTCTCAATCAGCCTCCTAGTTCAGTCCGGCCACAGGGAGTCTGCCATTTTAAGAGCAGTCTAAATGGCAAAATCTTTCCAGTGCACTGAAAAGTTCGCTCTCTAAAAAGTCCCACAATGCACCATGAAAAAGAGGGAGCATAGATGCTCACTGCTCCCATATGTTCTGAAGCTCAAAATTTAAATCATGTGAGCCAACTCAATACACATAATGATAGATGTTGTTTTTTTTTAATACAAACCATTGTTAAATTATATTTCAGCATAAACATACATCGCTAGACGAGTAATGCACAAGCTAACATTTACGTATAATTTACCAAAGAAAACTTCGGGATGACCATGGCACTCTTTCGAATTAAAAAGCGTTTATTATCAGATGGCTACGGTATAATTTATTTGTGTCTGAAATGCTGCACGTATATGTGACAAGTAAACTATTTATCATAATGTACTTTAAATAACAAAAAATGTCAGAGAGATAGCAGTGTCCCAATATGTAGTGAGCCCTATGCCCTTAATGTCATTACCAGTGCCTGAATTAGTGTAAAATAGTATTCATCTAATAGAAACAAACCTAATAGTGAGCCGGTGTCACATTGTTGTCACATGACATCCAGTTACCATCTTTAGGAAAGAAAAAGGTTATTTTATTTTATTTTATATATATATATATATATATATTATTACACATTTTTATCCAATAAAATAATTGACGAAGAAAAAAAGATGTTGTAAATAGATGATGATATTGCTTCTGGTTCATTTGTCATACTGGAAATAGAATCTTACAGTCCTAAAAGATAACATGTTTTTCCATGTTATCTCCATGACTGAAAGTTAGAAATGTAGATCTTTTTTTTAAGTTATTTTATAAAATATTATTGAATGCATTTATATAAATTTAAACAATACCATAAAACATATATATGTAGAGTTAAACCATTAATAAGCGACGGATATTACATTTATTTTAAAAAAGTTACATTATTGGGTTACAAAATTACTGTCAGGGGTTAGGGTTAGACACCCTGAGTGTACACCCTGAACGAACAGTAGATAAGGATTAAATAAAGACTGAAGTAATTTTTTATAGCCTAACATTAGCTTTCTACTTCTGGCTAATGTACTTAGATTTCAAGATACACAAAACGTGTTTATTTGTGTCTATCTTGGTGAACAAAACGAGTAATTATCATAAATTTTTTGGTCACAAAGCTTATTTTCTGCAATAATCCCCCTTTGTTGTAAGCATTGCTCCATCCCTGTAGCAATGCTAACAACAAATTATGCTAACAATTCTAACAACAAATACATTGCTAACATTTACCTGCTAGCTAACTGTATGAATTTGATCGCTTATACTAATCAGAAAGAAATGGTTAGTTTGTTTAGCCTGTAAGTTACAGTCTGGCTTTGATTAGCTAAAAGTGTTTGCTGACTGTTCTAGCCTGGATCACTCAACATTCGCCAGGGGCAAGGTCAGAAAAGGCAAACACTGACTCAGCAGGGTTGTCATGTTTAAAACGTACAATTTGTAATTCCAAATTGCTAAACATTTACAACAAGAGTTGGTTTACTGTTTGGTGTCAGATTACAACCCTTCTGAGAAAGACATTGTGAGCTAGAATCATTTGAGCGCACTTGTACAAAGATAATGATGTAGCCATTATGTTTAATTGGTATTATTTTGAACTCTAGATGAATGAACCCACAGTGCCAAAAGGTTAACTTGTCTAAATCAGACCCATTTTAGAGGATGCACTGTTTTATAATTCTAAGAGAAAGGTTTAAACACTGGCCCTCAAACTCTACTACTCATATGTCGTCTTTGGGGAGGCGAAGGGTGGACCTTTGGTGCGATCATGATTAAATACAACACCATTCAAGCTTTATATCATCACGGTGAACACACTCCCTCTTCTTAAACAATAACAAAGAAGAGTCAGATTCGCTTACGTCCGTTGAGAAAAACAAGCGTTTTTTTTTTTTTTTTCCACAACCATTTACGCCATTCAGACACTGATATTTCCATGACTGTTCCCCAGTTTCATCCATGAGTCACTAGAGGTCAGGTGTGGGAAGGTTAGTCATGACCCTGGCATTAGTTTGAATGCCAAAACACTGTGATCTCTTCCCGTATGCCCCCCAAACCCCTTTGTTGATCCAACCATGAACCTCCACAGACACTGTCTCACTTAGCTCAAGCAGAGCTGGTTACTGAAACCACTCTCTGGGACTATCACAGGTTTAACATCTACTTCAAAATGAAGGTCTGCAGTCTGTAGTCATAAAAATGAGCTTGTTAGACGTCTTACTTGAACCTTCTCCAGACTGGAGGAGCTGATATGATATAGCCAGGTGTCTTTTTGAGGTGCTTTGGCTTCAAGAATAATGAAAGGAAAGATAAATATGCACCTCTCAACTATTGTCTCCAAACCTCCTTGGACAGAAAAGGACTTGTTCTTTGCATTCATAATGTAATTGTGGTATCGTTCCACTGACAATGATTTGTCGGTGTAGCCATCTCTGGAAACCCAATCCTGAGGCATCCGAGTTCTGGAAGAAAGAAAATAACAGAAATATCCTGTTGCCTGTCAGAGAAGCATTAGCCAAGGCCAACACATAAATGCTCTGTAGACGTAGCTGACTGACATATAACACGCAGACGCCAAAGCAAACAGAATCACTACGACTATCATTCTGGGATTTTGCCTACGTTGGTGAAAAAGAAACAGCCTAGACCCAAATGTTTTTCTAGGCCGGTTTGTACTGATTTGGCACTGGTCGAGAAACATGGACGTTGGTTAACCAGGTCTTGTTGGTTAAGTCAGGAGTTGATGCCAAAGGATCCTCATATTTGGTTATGCATGGGACTCCCTAATATAAAACAACACAGTCTCAGCCCAAGACGTCATACAACTGACGCTTTTGACCATAAGTCAACATCCGCCGTTTTAGGGTACCCTTAAACGTTGGTTAGATGACGATCCTGGGGCGTCATCCAACTGACGCTTTACCTTTAAAGGGATACTCCACTTTTTTTTTTTTTTTTTTTTTTACAACTTCTCCAGAGTCAAACAGTTGAGTTTTACCATTCTCAAATGCATTCAGACGATTTTCTGATATTTAGAAGAATATCAGTGAGCAGACAGTTTCTGGTCTCATTGACTTCCATAGAAGGAAAAAATGTACACTATGGAAGTCAATGAGACCAGAAACAGTCTGGTTACTGATATTCTTCTAAATAAAAAATCGGCTAAATGGATTCGAGAACGGTAAAACTCAACTGTTTAACTCTGGGGGAGTTGTAAAATGAGCCTATTTCCAAAAAAAGTGGAGTATCCCTTTAACGCCAGTTAGGTGACGGGGTAGGTTTAGGTCTGGGGTAGGGTTAGGATTAGATAACGTCATCTAACCGACGTTTAAGGGTACCCTAAAATGGCGGATGTTGACTTACGGTCAAAAGCGTCAGTTGTATGACGTCTTGGGATGAGACTGCGCTGTATAAAAAGGTAATTATATCTAGTTTAATTCAAAAAATGAAAACCCATTTATTTAAAACAAAAATGATTTTTAAAAAGACAAGTTGTTCGTGATATATTATCATTGTTAAAGTGAATGATATATTGTCTGGGAAATATTTATAAATGTGATTTGTATTTAAGTATTTGCTAAAGGCAACAATGGATAGACAAAACTCCCTTGATGGAGATTGCAAAGCCCTGGTTTAACAAGTATAAGAACAGTTACAAAGATGATGCAGTAAACAACATTTGACACTAGCTCACATTGATATCCATCACAAAGTGCCAAATGCTCTGGAAACCATCAGAAAGATATTCCGCCCACTCAAACTCTCTATGCAGCTGTGATGCACTGCATATTTTATCACTAAAATGTGGAGCACATCAAGAAAAGAAGCAAATCATATTTGATTGCATCCAAATCAAAAACCCAAGGTGTGGTCAAAGCTCTCAAAGTTTGTGAATGACGCACGAAGAAAGGTGACTGAAGGGTGCTTATTCTCACTCACCAGCGGCGTGCCTGAACCCAACGGACTTATCTGATACATGATTGCCATCCATATCAGCGTTCACATTTCAAGATCTGGAGGTCCAACGTGAGGACATCGCCAACTACAACGGAGGTGGAAAAAAAGTACACTTGGCCAGTGTTGTAACTAACGTGTCTGTCTTCCTTCGGCGTCCTGGCAATGGAAGAGATTATATCCCGACATGTTTTAGCTTGCAGCTTGCCCAAAACCTGGAGAGAGTGCACCCACATACCCAGTACTTGGGTTACAATGAAGGCCTTGGCTCAGGCTTATACCCACCTCTAGCACTCTCCAACAGTCTTTTCTCAGTTTCTCTACACTTGGATGTTTATTTGTTTTCTTTAGTCTGCACATCTCACTCATCAGAGATGTAGATCTTTCACTTATTGAAATGGAAACCTATAAGAGAATATGCTAGACAAAGGGCTTATACACCAATGGAAAGACACATCCGTGGCACGTGTTTGGGAATGTGTGAGGATTTTTTCTCAAGTAGATGGCAAACGTGAAAGTGAATGGGCTGAAGTCAGGGTAGAATTCAAACCAGGCCTGAAAAGGGGTAATCTAAGCTACTTTTAAAATCCTCCTATGATGATTCAATGAGATTGTTGGATCGACAAATAACCACAGTCTTAATTGTGATCTCTCAATAAATCTATCATCATCAAAACATCCAGAAGGTTGTTGTATGTTTTCTACATTATTTCATTAAAAAAACGTAATGAAATGCTGGAAGTCCACTCTTCAGAGGAAACTGGCGGTCTTTTGTTTCCTTTGACCATAGGATCATAATGGGTGACGGTGTATGTTTCAATGTTGTCATTTCCTTGGTATGCCTGATCTTCATTTCATCCTGTACAAATCAACATCAAAGGGAGTTCCAAATCCTTCAAATCTCTGGAAGAAAAACTTAAACTGTGCTTGAAGGTACAAATGATGAAAATGATTAATATATTGGAACCCTTTTTTTAAGAGTGTATAGAACCTTTTAGGGGTTCCAATATGTAGCGCTGATAGAATCCTGATTGGCCGATTGATAAAAATCAAGAATCGAACCGTGACCTTAGAATAGAAAATGTAATTGAATCGAAGGTTTGGAGAATGACTTCTACCCTACCTCTCCTCTACCCTGACTTTGGCCCATTGAGTTTCCCGTTTTCCGCCATCTACTTGAGAAAGAATCCTTACACATTCCCCATCACATGCCACGGATGTGTCTTTCCACTGGTGCATAAGCCCTTTGTCTTGCATATTCTCTTATAGGTTTCCATTTCAATAAGTGGAGGATCTATATCTCTGATATGTGAAGACTAAAGAAAACAAATAAACATCCAAGTGTAGTGAAACTGAGAAAAGACTGTTGAAGTATTCTTTCTGACCCGAGTATTGTTTCTGACCTGGTCCATGCCTTTATAACCACAATATACACATCTTCTGATGACTACTTCCAGTAGAATAACGTGCAGGATGTCACAAAGCTCAAATAATCTGAAACTGGTTTCCAAATGGCCTCCACAGCCACCAACTCTCAATCCAATTGAGCACCTTTGGGATGTGGTGGAATGAGAGATATGCATCATGGCTGTGGTGCCAACATAGTTTTTTGTGCTCAAACTAATTGATGTGCTCAAACGACTAACAGTAGTTTAGAGATTTATGACAAACAGAATGCTTCAACCAAGGTCAGAATTGTATTTTTACAATATATACAAGTGGCAATAGACACATACACTCTTAGAAGAAAAGGTTCTATATATGTTAAAAAAAAGGTTAAAGGTTCTATTTCTAAACCTTAAAAGGTTCTATCAGCGCTACATATTGGAACCCCTAAAAGGTTCTATACACTCTTAAAAAAGGGTTCCTCTGGGTTCTATATAGAACCCTGGGGTTCCATACTTGGCCAATAGAACCTTTTACCAAAAAAAATGGTTCTATATAGAACCATTTTGGAGTTCCATATATGAAGCGGGGGATGGAACCATTTCTGGTTCTAAATAGAACCATTTCTTCTAAGAGTGTAAGACTATTCTATATTTAATGTGTAAACAAAAGACTTTAACTAACTGCATCTCAATCTCTGAGCAGCAATGAGCAGTTTATTGCAAAGGCCCACCAAATCCAAGAACACTTCAAATCAAATAGATAAGACAAGCTTACTGGTTGGACAAATATTAACTTATTTGAATGGCCATCGAAATTAATATATCTGTAAAAAACTAGACTGATTATGGCTAGCTACCAACCAGTTATCCAGCTTAACTTGTAAGACAGCTACGTTTTCATCAGCTATGTTGGTAACACTTTACAATAAGGTTCATTAGTTAACATTAGTAAATGCATTTACTAACATCAACTAACAATGAGCAATGCATCAGTTATAGAGTTTATTAATCTTTGTCAATGTTAGTTAACGCAAATACAGCTGTTCATTGTGCGTTCATGTTAGTTCACAGTGCATTAACTAATGCTAACTAATACAACCTTTGATTTTAATAACGTATTAGTAAATGTTGTAATTAATATTAACTAAGATTAATAGATGCTGAAGAAGTGTTGTTCATTTTTTAGTACATATTAACTAATGTAGTTAACTAATGAACCTTATTGTAAAGTGTTACCGCTATGTTTTACTGGTGAACTCAATCTAGCATAGAAACACAAGCTGTTTTTTCTGCATGAGAAAAGATCTTTCAAGTAATGGTTGGTCACAAAATGTTTCTTACCAGGGGAATTGTATCATGACAGAAGCATTTATTGTGTTTTTGGTAAAATCATTTGGATTGATTTGCTACCATTAGTTATTGCTTCTATTGGCAAAGCAATGAACTCCCAAATGACTAATATTTGCAAGTGCAAAGCCGATCGCTGAAAAACATTATTTTTTTCCCAGTATTCAAAGCTTGCGTTTGCATAAAATAAATGAAAATCACACATAAGATGTGACAGGGAAACATAGCGGTTGACTTTAATGCTTTGCTGACACATTTTACAGTCGGAATGAATCTCATCCTTCACACTTTAAAGATGAAAATGAGGGACTCAGCGCTTTCCTCAGTGACTCATCTCACCGTGTCATGGCCCGTTTCCCATCGACTCCCTCAAGCTGAGACTTCAATCCATAATGCCCGCAAACTGCTGAGCATCACAATAGCACATTAAAACTACCCACGAGGCACTTTGAAGCTGGTGAGTGAAGCTTGGCCGAGGATGTTCACAAGGCCAGGCTGATTTTAAGGCTGAAGTGCCTGGCACACATGTGCATCTGGAGTCAGATATACAGAGAAGTCCACGTCTGAGACAAACCAATGCATCTAATGACACTTCAGGTACTAAACGGTTTCCTTTAGAAGAATCATTTGATGATAAACATCACTGAATCTTTAACTCTCTTTAACCCTCTGTTGCGCAAGCCCAACTACCCCTTTTTCTCCAAGTCATGATGCCAAATTGTGCTGTCAGAAACCGAACCTGCTTTTCATCTCTTTTCAAAAACCAAAGCCAGGCTTCTATGAGCAACAGCACTTAATATTGTGTCAGCCATTGTGTTTATTTCCATGAGCGGTATGTGTATTCAAAACACCAAGACCTTGCTTGAAGACTTGACATGTTAGTGTTCACTTTACACAACTAATAGTCTATGAGGTGGTAGCTAAGGTGCTATGACTGATTCGGGCCTGAATTCCCTGCAATTATGATCAACTCGCCCAGCGCAAAACAATGACAAAAGACAGCAATGCGGCTTCTAGTCACGCTACGACTCCACTACCAAAAGTTGCTCATTACTGGACAAGCTTTAGTTTGAGAACGTCTGTCACGCTACTGAAAAATGAAGTTTAAATGATTAGTTTCAGTCAGTCACTCCCCATCACTGCTGCACACAATACACAATCAATGCATTCAGCTCCGTTAATGAATTCCAACAGCCTCTTAAAATCCCTGAAACTCAAAAGCAATTGCCAGGCTTCAGAAGCAGATGTCCTGCAGGTGACCAGCTGCACGGGCCCAAATGTTTATTATAAGACTGAGAAAGTGTCTCGCAAGGTGAGGGGTCAGGAGTGGCAAACGGCATTAGGGGCCCCCTGTCATGACCTTTTAAATAACTGCAAGGTTATGTGACTCTAGGGTTAATGGTCACATGTTGGGGTCAGGCATGAGGCTCGACTAACGCTTTCTGACCTGCAGGGTGCTGACATGTGGGTACACGGACACCCGTCTAATACAAAAAAGACACATGGCCGTTGCATGGGCCGAGTTATTAAGAGAAACTGTGGCAAGAGCTTGGAATCACAAGTCACGCTGGTAATGACAGAGGTTTTATGAAAGCCAGATCTTTGAGTAATGTCGCTTTCTGTTCTCTGGTCCAAAACGTATTTGTCAATTCCAAGTGGCTTCGGAGAGCTGAAGTTATTGCAGCAAGGCTTTTCTCTCAGAGACCATCCAAAAGTTGAATCATCCATCAAGAATATAGGTCATTAGAACTAAGGTGTTAGCTTCAGGGGTGTCCAGAACTAAATACTTAAGGATCAGATCAATCTAAGCCTGGATGATGCAAAACCTGCTCTCACTGACAACACAATCCTGATCTATGATCAAGGCGCTTGAGCCTTTAGTTGACCTTCCCTGCAATTAGTATACTGTAATAATATAGTAAAGCTACTCTTTTTGTCCGAAAGTCTGGTATAAAAACAATAACTGCTTTTGAATAAACTAACCACAAAATACAAAAAGATAAACTTACAATTAAAAGAATTTTCCAGTACAAAGTAAATATTTTCCAGTTCAGTTACATTAAGGCTCTTACAATGGAAGTAAATTAGGCCAACTTTTGGAGGATTAAAAGGACAATTTTGGAAAGTGAAGGTTTGATAAAAGGACTAGATGTTGCAATCCCTAATGTGGCACCACTTCTACTTCGGAAGTTCTTGAAGGAAATTCGCCTCATGAAATTTGGTCGCATATGCGAGTGATTTACTTGCATTGTAGAGGGTTGTTTTCACAGAAGAAATGGGATAAAAGTTTATAGTTTGGATATAAAAAAGTGCCAGGTTTGCATAACAAAGCCCAATCACAGCGAAAACTAAAAAAAATAAATAAAATAAAAACGTGATGGGGAGTGCTTCAAAGTCAAACCATGGACTAAAAAAAACAACCCACCACAATAATTCTGCGGAAAAACTGTGAACTTGGCAACACTGACTAACATTGTCTAAGGTAGTAGCATCTTTTTGAAAGTAACTTGATGCTTCAAATAACAAATAATCATTGAATCATTCATTCAAACAGTTAATAGACTGCCACAATTAACATTTTGTCAGAACCTCTAGTAAATTACATGTTGTTTTTTCCATGAAATGGCATATGTATGACACGCCAATTCGTATTTCCATTTTTGGCGTGCTATCAACATCGCTTTTCATCGTGTTTATGAACGCCATTGACTTAACGTTACATTACTGTATATAGAAATATATGACCTACCCCAACCCCATCCTTAAACCTACCAATCACTGGGGTTAATCTGATTTATGAGCCTTACTCTTCCATCCAAGGGAGGGAAAAAAGAAATAAAAAAATTCGCTCCCCAGATGTATATCTACATTTTGCTTCGTTTTGCTCAGACATTTAACGGCGTGTACATACACAAGGAATCACTCGGACATTTAATGGCGTAGACATACACGCGGATAGCTCAAAATGCGTATAGATAACACACCACTTGACTGAACGTGTATCGTGGGAGAATCATGATCTTTTTTGAAGCAAAAAAAATAATAATTATGTATGATTCTCAGTTTATCCAGAATTGTGCAGCTCTAGTTGGAAGTGGGAAAGCTACACTATTCTGAAAACAGCTGAGACGCTGCCATGCTACTGAAAAATATAGTCAAGTTAGCAGTTAAGTTCATTTACAATGCACACTGTAAATCACTGCATTGCAGCCTACTTCTTATTAGTGGTGCTTGCAAACAACAATGCAACGAGGTCCTAGCAACCACATAGCAGCACACTAAATCCACACAAAATACCTTAGCAACCGCATAGCAACCACTCACAAATCCCTAGCATCTTGTGATGAGCTTTTTCAGAAAATGTAAAAATCCTATCTTTGTCTTTGCCTCCCATTTCTGCAAATAAATCAGATTTAAAGCTTACATTTGACATCAACATTTTTAAATCCCATTAAAAAAAAGGCTGAGTGTCATCATGACATTTGAATTAAGTGGTCAGGGTTTGGCTGGTTAGCACAAGCTGTTCAACACTATTGACTTCCTGCCTTGCATGTACCATTGCTTCCTTCAGGAAATGCTAGTTTAGCGATTGCGCTGCTTACTTGTGTGCATTGCTGTGAGAAAGTAAGTGAAAAAGACAGAAAAGGGAATATGAAGATGAATTGCTCTTGATTTTGGCTCGGCTGTGCGCAGTGCTGATATCATCGCTGCATGCATACAATTACATGCAACGGACACATTTATTCTGAAGCGCGCTAAAAAATGTAGTAATACTTGGAGAGAAAACTAGCCCGTGCAGTGATTTCACTGTGGACGACATTCATTATCTTACCATATCTGAGGCAAGATGATGTGTAACCACTAATTGGAATCTCCATGGCAACTCATCACAAGCTTAGCTAATGTCAGATCTGCAACATAAATCTTTCACAACAGCTCAGCTCTGAGAGAGAACAGATGCGCTGTAAACAATCCAAGACAATCCAACCATACTGAAGCAGTCCTGATTCAGTAACATCAACATGAGCTGTGACCACATGGACCATGTATATTTTCTGGGATGTTTTGATTGCACCCAGTTGCAAATTGATCCTTTGTAGGCGATAGTGTTTAGGATTTGTAAAGTTTCTTGTGCAATGTAGGATTTACAAGGCCCAGGCGATGCTCACAGGGCCAAGGCTAAATGATAAAGAGTTCTGCAAAGACATGTTAGACAAGCAAGTTTAGATTTGTATCCCAAATGAGACATTTATTTAAAACAATTGACCCTTCGCTAGGCCGCACCTCAAAAAAACGTTACTGACCGGTCCAGCCGTAGCAACTGTTGCCGTCTGCCATATTAGCAGACAAACCAAGACTATTGCGAGTCATACCATTGTATAGGCATGGTGTGAATTACAGGGGGGTTGTTAAGGGTTTTCCCATATGGGGAAAAAATGCTATGGAAGTCTAAGGGTCCCATCAACTCTTTGGTTATCTTCTTTAGTGTTCAGCAGAATAAAGAAATTTATACAGGTTTGGAACAACTTGAGGGTTAGTAAATGACAGAATTCATTTTTGAGTGAACTATCGCTTTAACTATACAGTAGTAACAGTATGTGTATGCATTATTTCATGATCATCCATTTATCTGTGAAATGGTTAGGAATCACCACATCTTTGGGATGTGGTGGAATGGGAGCTTCGTGCCCTGGATGTCCATCCCACAAATCTCCATTTATTTATTTATTTATTTAACAGGGACAATGTACAATATATGTACAGTACCAGATTTAGCTAAAAGCTAATTCTCATCTGCAGTCCCTGGGCAGGTGCCAAAAGCGTACAAAATATTACAATAAAACCATAATAACCACCTACAATACAAATACAAAATAAACAAACTATTATCATAAGAATTTTACCATACACTCAATAAAAGCATATTGACCCCATTCAATGTCTCATAGCTCAATGACTACAAACCTGATTATCCTTCAACCACGTTTTCACACTACCTTTAAAATTTTTTAATGTACTGCATTCCCATCAACTGCAAGATGCTATCCTATCAATACGGGCCAACATTTCTATAGAATGCTTTAAGCACCTTGTTGAATCAATGCCATGTATAATTAAGCCAGTTCTGAGGGCGAAAGGGGGTCAAACAGTATTAGTATGGTGTTCCTAATAAACCTTTAGGTGAGTGTATATGTTACATGATAAGATTTATCCATGTATAGTTTATGTTGGTCATAAACTGAAAGTAAATGGAGTGACCTTTTCACATATAAATAGCAGAGGGCTTTTTCCCACTCAGATTTCATTTAACACTGATGATGTCATGAGTAAGAGAACAGCAACAGACATAAGGCAGTATCTTACAACAGTATCCTGCCTGCTGTTTTGGCCAATACACAGTATCTTATGTACAATGTTTTTAAGTATAGGCAGTTTTAATAACTATTGTACAGTTGGATGCATACTGGTTGGATATTAACTACATACTTTTGTTGAATAAATGAGATCTAATTGAATTAATATTCATGAACTTGGCTTTAAACTAGGTAAACAAAAAAAAGCTGCCCCCTGAAAGTCAATGTGTAATTTGCACACTGGGTATTGGATTTAGAATTTGAATTGAATTAGCCAAATCCCACAGGAAGTGGAATTTATTGAATTAAAAAAAGTTTCTAAATATGATCAAAATATATAAACTAAAACACAAATTTCTAAAGGTGTCATCCATCTATTCATCATTGTCTGTGTCCACAAGACCTACAAACCAAGGTTTTTCTTTTTTTTTTCCAACAAAGGCCAACAGTCAAATCTTGACAAACTTACATTAAAAAAAAAAAGTTTAATGTAATGTATATAAATTTTGATTATTTTTAATTAGTTACATGCAAATTCTGCATGGTTAATGGTTATCACCTCAAATACATCAAATAATTATCAATTCAAATAGAATAATCATAATAATAACTCTATCAGTTTTTACCACTTGACAGAAATTTCAGTTCATTATTTATTTTAGCTTGTCTGAGTTGGCAAAAGAAACCAAGGGGCGGAGCTTAGCGAAGGTTTATGTAATTAAAACTTGCCTTTTTTATTATCGAACAGGCCTTTGTAAAATCCCAAAGCCTTATAATTTATGCCCCGAGACAGAGTAAATAATATGAATATAATGTTGGGATGACTTGCCAGAGCATTACATTCTAGCATGCTTTTTCTTCCAATGTACAACTGACAGACAGATGTTGCTTCTCTCTCACAAGAATGCTGATCACTTGTCAGGTTTTCCAGCACAGTGTGCCAATGCAATCGCATTTCTTTCAAAGTGCACAATACTTCAAACTTTTTGTAGGAATTATCCTTCACATGACATAAATCATGCACAATATGCTACTGATCAACTCAGAGCTATGTCAGGAGCAGACTAAAGAAGCAGTGATATAACCTCAAACTATTTAAATCTCAATATTCCAGATGTTTTGGTGCCTAAAAGGAATGACTTGACATTTTATTTGGTAACAATATCTCCTAAATGTAAGGCCTTATACAACTCGAATGGGCCAATGATGTAAATAGTTGCTAAGTGAATTTTTTTTTTTTTTGCATTTTCCAACACAGTCTCATGAAAATGCATATCTATACCACGAATGTCATTTCTCGTGGCATTTATACACCAAAAATGTTTTTTGCGTGCACATGCTACGCACCAAAAAACCCTGGGGTAAGTTTAGGGGGGAGGGGGTGGGGAGTTCATGCATATTATACGCCATAAAGTGCGTACCATATGCACGCGAAAAACGCGTACCATATACACGCAAAAACTGTTTTTGGTGTATAAATGGCACGAGAAATGACATTCGTGCTATAGATACGAACTTTTATGAGATCGGGCTCGCATTTTCTGTGCTGAATGAGAGGTGAAATCCATTTAAAAATAATAAAAGTAGTTAAACGGATTGGTTAAAAGGAAATTAGAGCATTAGAATGACAAAATATTCAATAAACAAACATGCAATGGTCCACACTAGCTTACTTAACACCTATTTATACAAGAAGGTGAACTGACCAGCCAAAGCTTTTTATGTCCAATTAACTTTTACAAATCAGAAACGACCATTCAGGTTGACTAATGCGTGCCAACCGTGGCAAATGCATGAGCTGAGAATTGGAATACACTTGCAAAACATTTAAATGGTAAATCAATGGCCTGTAAAAAGATGGCATCGATCCCAATTCCCACATCACCTGGACATGGTGAGAGAGAGAAAAGTCAATTCAGAGTTAGTTTTTTTTTTCTGTGGCCCTTTAACCTGATTTGTCAGAAACATAATTCCTATCTGCTATTGCCATAGTAACAAAAACTTGTCACCATGGCCACGGCTAAATTAATACAAAAACATGCCAAAATACATTGGCAAAGACCTCAGTGACAAACATCAGTGACTATGGCTACAGTCAATGAGTACAAAAGCTCCCTTCCTACGGTAGGCTGTGCCCCTATAGGAACTGCCTGGATGCAGTTTGCTTCCCAAAGCTTACACATTCTCCTGGTGGGAAGAGGGCAAAAGCAACCAACAGGGAAGCCAGATAAAATCTATGCCTTCGAAATCTCTGAAAGCCCATTCAGGGCCGAGCTCAACCCTGGGTTTCTGAATGGGGCTGTTAGCAAAGCTTTTCTAGGAGAGGTATGTCTAGCACATGTTCACTTTGGCCTTGAATTTTCCAGGAATTTGTGGGTTATATCAACTCATATGAAAGCAGTACATGAATAGCAATAACTGTTTAGCTGCAAAATACACTTTAACTATAGTTACAAAACAAAAGTAACAGTTTGGTGTGAAGCTAAAATATTCAAAAGTCACTCTATATGCTTGAACTGAAGAAACTATGTTTAAAAATATATTTTGCTTGTTTTAGATTGATTTGGGTCATTTATTAACTGGTGGGAGAACTAAATCAAGTGAACTGAGACCTGCTAGGCCATCTTAAACCAGCTTAAGATCAACAACCCACCAGAGATAACACACACATATTTGTACAGTTTGGTAATACAAAAAATGTATTTCATTTCAAGGCCTTATATAAATATTTTTAAATGCATGAAAAAGAGGGAAAAGTTTACATTTGAAAACTCAAGAATCCACTTTTGCAGATGTTCAAAACCCATTTTACTTTGGCAATTTTACATGTTTATAAATGAAACTGATTTTGGTTATTGAAAACTGAGCCTTACATATCAAAACGGAGCCAGGTTACTGAAGGAGGGAAAGACTAACTGCTTTCTATTGTTTGAAATAACATGCACCAATGAACCGCGCGCAATAAGCCCAGGAAAAGTAAAAAAGGAGCATTTTTGATTTCATGTTGACTTGAAAAACACTCACAAATTAAAGATGTGAGGGCTAATAGTTCAGAACCGGGATGGTCGGGTGAATATATTGCTCAGGTTGCAAAAATAACAAACAGCTTTGACAGTAGCGCCGAGACATCTTCCCTGGGAGCTGAACTAAGGAGCCAAAGAGTTTCATTCACCAAGCTGAAATTGCACATAAATTACCTTGAAGTGCTTCATGCTCTCCTTGACTGTGTTTCTCTGGTTCCACCCTGGCTGGCAACTCTAGCAGCATACTAAAATCGGAAAATAAAAATGGTAATGAGAGAAACCGTATCCTCTTCCAAATAAAATCTCATGCTAAGTGAACTTTCTCCACGGCTGAGATGGAACCGTAGTGAAACGAGCGCGTTTAAGTGGCCTTAATGTTTACTTGCTTATCAGTTCTGTCGCAGCAAGGTTTGTTTTTATAATTACACCATAATTAAACCGGTCTCATTAAGACAAGCTCGAGGAAGAAACAGGTCACTGCAAGGTTTATGGTTGACAAAGTTTGGTCAAGAATTTGCCTTAACCCTTTGCAGAGACGGGAGCCTCTCGTATGCGGGTTCGAAAATGAGGGCCCTTGATAAACATCCTTCTTGCCGCAGGAAAATTTGCAACATAATTATATACTCCGTAAAGCCTCCGTGTCCTCTCTAGAACTATTTGAGAGTCTCTGCAGAGCTGTAGACGCAGTTGGGATCCGCGACCAAACTGCAATTCTGACTGGTCATAAACTAGAAACCAAGAAGCAGACGATTCCCCTACAAATGGCTGCCATGTTCGACACAAGTCCCAGCATTCCCCTTGGCTGGGTCAGTGAAAGAGAAAACAGAAACATACCACTGGTGTGGCCTCATTGTGGTCAAAGCACAGCCACCTTTCTGAATGGGCGAACACAAGACTCTAACAATACATCCATTGTAGTGTGTGCATGGTGCATATCTTTTGTGGGGTATAGTGTCAGACAAGACAGATTGCTAGAAGAAAAAGCAATTGCGCTGAAATGGTGACGACATTATGAAGGACAGCAGAGCGTGTCAAACATGCATTGGTTTGTGGAGGCCAGGAGTCTGACGGGCCTAGAGGAAAGAATGCAGGGCACAGTTGCCTGGTTTGTTTCTCCTTGGGGAAATAAAGAGTCAAGATGAGCAGCAAGTGCCATGAGAGGCCATGTCTTAAAGGAGTAGTTCACTTTTAAAAAACTTTAGCTGATAATTTACTCACCCCCATGTCATCCAAGATGCCCATGTCTTTCTTTCTTCAGTCGAAAAGAAATTAAGGTTTTTGATGAAAACATTCCTTCAAAGATGGACTTCAAAGGGAACCAAACGGTTCAAGGTCCAAAAGACAGTTTCAGTGCAAACTGCAAACCGTTGAAAGGGCTTTAAACGATTCCAGATGATGAATAAGGGTCTTATCAAGCGAAACGATCGCTCATTTAAAAAAAAACAATAAATAAGTTTAGGTTTTATAAGCTCAAATGCTCGCCTTGCTCTGTTCTGTGATGCGCATTCGTTTGTTTGTTTTTTTGTTGTTGTTTTTGTTTTTTTTTAAATGAGCGATCGTTTTAGTGCTGTTATCAGTGAAGTTTAAAAGTTAAAGTTATCAGTGCTGCTTAATATTTTTGTGGAAACCAGGATTAAAAAAAAAATATTTATTTGAAATAAATATTACTATTTTGTCTTTGCAGTTATTTAATGCATTCTTGATACACATTTAATAAATTAATAATTTCTTAATATATATATATATATATATATATATATTAAGATTCATATACTTCATATATAGACTTCATGTATAAGACTTCAAGACTTCATATATATATATATATATATATATATATATATATATATATATAAACCCAGAAAAGTCTGGACCCAAATTCCATCTGGGGTCCAGTCACAGCTCTTACATTGAAAAAAAAAAAAGCGCCTTAGGCACGTTATAAGTAGGATAATCTTCAGTCAGGAATGATTTAGACAACCCTGTGCTTTTTTTAAGGTCAGGAAACGTGGGTTAGCTGAGAACAAATTCTACATGCGTTGTCTGGAAGAATATATTGTGCCAGCAAAAACCACGGCTTTGACCTCTAAGAATGTGCACAGTCCCTGGGCCAAACATTCCAACAGACATCAGAAATGCAAATGAAAGACAAACAATGTAATATTGATTTTGCATTAAATGAATGATCTTTTTCTCATGCTGCTTTAACTTCTCCGCGTACTCTGATATTGTGGGAAATGATGGTTGAGAGGAAAGGATCAGAAAGATCATATGAAAGCATTTAGAAAGACACTCACGCATCAGAAAAAAAAAATGTGATCTATAAATCAGCATCAGCAAAACTTATATAATCTTAAATATTTTAGCTGGACACCCTCAGAAAGCAACCTGCTTTGATCACCATCAGTTTGGGGTTTAATGCATTACTAAGAAATGAATTGCTGTAATTTGATTAGAAAAAGAAAAGTAAGGGATTACTCTTAGTTTTTCTGTAATTTAATTAGTTTAGTGATTGCATTAAATATGTTAATTCTATTTAAAACACTAGTGGATTTAACATCAAAATGTATCATCTAATGATGAAATGGATGTTTTTAACGTAAATTTCGTTTAAATATTTTGCAGTTCAAGAATAATTTATGAAATTTTATATTTATTTCAAAGAATTAACATATCAGATTCATGTCTATCCTTGTACTGGACAAAGTTGATGTGGGATTTAGAATGTAATAAGTACCATACTTTTTGAGACCAATTAGTACAATGCACTAATTATACTGCTAAATATGTAATTAATTTGTATTCTTTCCCAACTTTGATCACCATTACTGTTTCAAAGAATAGTGCGCTGCCTTTTTGTCAACTATATAGAATACGTACAGTAGCAACTAAAATAAAACATCATAAGTTTTAGAAAACGTGCATCATACAAATAGCACTTCTCACATAATGTGCATGTTTCTTTATGTCACATAAACATATGTCTGAGGGCTTTACTGGGTGCCTGAACATGAAGGAGAGCTTTAGAAAAGAATTAGCTGTGTGAGTTTAAGACATCCAGCGGACTCATTGTCTCTATGATGCTGCTTCTATTCATCAGGCAAGCCATGTAATCCCAGGAATTAGGCTGAGATGAACTATGGAAAGATGGATCACTGTGGCCAGTACTACTGGCCAATCCTAAAACATCTGGACAGTAACTATGGCTCAATTCTACACTTACATTTTGTGTAGAACTAAACTTAGAAAAGCCATCAGCACCTCAGCCAGTAGCAACTCAACCATCACAGACTCAACCAGTGTGGTATACTATCTGTTTGACCAACCAATGAAAGTGTTCAGAAAACTAATACAAACTAGAGTTGGCAACAAAAGAAAAATAATTGTGACACTTTGAGTGGAATTGTAAACAACTCTTATTGGACATTGTGTTCACAAGCTCATTGGATATGTCTGTAATTGGCTACAATGATCAATGAGAGAGAGGTGCAGGTGCAATCGGTATGTGAGCGAGTGAGAGAGAGGGGGGGGGGGTGTATCTGTATATGCATATACACTCACAATCTCAAAATCTGATGAGACATTCAGATGGTAGATTCAAAATTTGGCATAAACAGAATGAGAACATGGATCCATCATGCCTTGTTACCACTGTGCAGGCTGGTGGTGGTGGTGTAATGGTGTGGGGGATGTTTTCTTGGCACTCTTTAGGCCCATTAGTGTCAATTGGGCATCGTTTAAATGCCACGGCCTACCTGAGCATTGTTTCTGACCATGTCCATCCCTTTATGGACACCATGTACCCATCCTCTGATGGCTACTTCCAGCAGGATAATGCACCAAGTCATAAAGCTCGAATCATTTCAGATGACAATGAAACGTTTCTTGAACAAGACAATGAGTTCAATGTAATAAAATGGCCCCCACAGTCACCAGATCTCAACCCAATAGGCTTTATGTCGAGCGTCACGTGACCACACCGGAAAACGGGTCTCATCGCATCCGCTTGTCAGAGAAAGTGTTAACGGCCGTAAGTACTGACTACGATATCTATGGATTTGTAAGGTAATCAGCTAACCTACCTATTTCACTTTGTTATTGGCGTTTTATTCCATTTAAATATCTAAACGTTACTGTGAAGAATAAAAAATATAAAACGTTTAAATATCAATCTTCACATGTGAGGGATATTGGTTATGCTAATCTTTGCTCGCTCCTTTTAAGTTATCTTGATTAAAACCGCAAAAAATTTCATGAAGCACATACAAAAGATCTGGACCGGAAGCGATGAGACCCGTTTTACAGAGAATGCGGAAGTAAGTTGTGCATAAAGCCTATAGAGCATCTTTGGGATGTGGTGGAACGAGAGCTTCGTGCCCTGGATGTGCATCCCACAAATCTCCATCAACTGCAAGATGCTATCCTTTCAATATGGGCCAACATTTCTAAAGATATATATATATATAATTATGAGTAATTATAATTATAATATCAATATTTTTCCTTCTAAATATTAAATGAGTTGAATGACTTCTCTAGACTTGAGATTTTACTTCGTTATAACGACCAGTGTGATTACTGAAATGTTCTTTTCATGTATTCTTTAATGTCTCTATTTGTTATCTGAATGAAGTAACAGTGCTTGCTTATTTAGCTTGGCTTCCAGAAATGAAATAGGGACTTGCTTTGTGTTTGAGAATGGTCTTCAACATGTTTAAACATATAGGGGTCATTGAAGCCAATAGTTTAAGGGGCCATTTCTTTGTTAAAGCCTTACTTTCCAGTTAGACTAAAGTTGAGAAAAAGAATGCATTACCTTTTCCGAGAGGACCCTCCTGTTTATGGTTAGAGCCTGGCCAAATCCAACCTTGAAAAAGCTGTGTGTCGTTGTGTTAGTCTTTTTGGTTACAGGTTAAGGAACCACTGGCATTATTGGAGATTGGCTGAGATGTTCTGGACAGGCTGGCGCCCAGCAACCCAAATCTTTGACCTGGAAAGTCATAACAAGCCTAACTTCAGGGTCTGAGTGTCAGCAGCATAATCGATAGAGATACGCTTCAGTCTATCTGTATATGTGTGGAAAATTACTGTTTCTCAATTTCTTAGCCAATGAGAATCATTCAACCTGTTAAGCAATGACATAGCTTAGACCTTGGAAAACAGTTGAGGTTTGCGACAACGGAGACGAGAACCCTTGCGTATGCATAGTAAACGTATAACCTGTGGGGAAAATGACCTTTTAAACCTTAATTTGGGGAAAAGCCATCAAACTTTTTCATATTTTACTGCTGTTCTTATACAGTTTTTATGTCCCGGCGACCAGTGAAAGTGCAGTCCTGACTCTCTGCCCATTCATTTAGATAGGAGCCTGGTCTTGTTAGTCCGAAATATGTGCCCGGAGGTGCTGCCAAGATGGCGCATAAGTGACATGACTTGCCTAAA
Source organism: Cyprinella venusta (assembly GCA_038021265.1). Classification (NCBI taxonomy): domain Eukaryota; kingdom Metazoa; phylum Chordata; class Actinopteri; order Cypriniformes; family Leuciscidae; genus Cyprinella; species Cyprinella venusta. Next base: position 33,926,888 of record CM075867.1, on the reverse strand, counting down.
AGGACTTTGACCTAAAGTCTGGCTTTGCTAATTTGAAACAAGATAACATTTGAGTAGATACCAATGAGGTTTATGTGATATTACATCAATTACATATAACATCTTGATGAAATAAAACCTTCATATGTTATTTTCAGTCAGACAGGGAAAGGTACATTGTTGATATAAACTCATAATGAACATTTAGCAAGCTGGTTTAACTGTGGCACTGCTCAAGCCCTCTGAGTGACAATGTCATTCGTTTTTATCCTAGCCATAGCAAGTGTTATTAGCTTGGGGAGGCTATTATAAAACTAATAAATAAAGATGACAAAAGCACAAAATTACTTTAAAAAACAAAACAAGTATAAAAAATAAAAGCTATTTCAAAATATGAATAAACACTATTAAAAATAATACATTCTAAAATAAGACCAGAGCAGCTCACCACACACACACAACAGCATTGTACAGTCTCACAGCTACATATTAACATACATGTTAACGCTTGAAATCATTAGTTTGTGTAAACAGTACGACGCCCACAAGGCTGACTGAATAAAAGACAGATGGAAGCATTACACGACGAGAGACATTAATTTACCAATTAAGGCGTTTTTCATTGTGACGCAGACATGATGGAGTGCGAGAAAATTCCTACACTGATGTTCACAGACCACATCCTACTCATAATATTTGTACATAGACACCTTTCTTCCACTGACAACATTTTTCCATCGATTTTTCACCATGTGGGCGACTACATTTCCAAGCTGAAGAAATATTTTCAAACATCCTAAATATTCAAACACACAGACAACACAATGAAAACGTGATTAAGATTGAGAAAACATATACTCACAGAGGGTTGTGCGTTTGCTTTCCCTCCGAAATGAAGTCACTTCCTGTATGATGACGTCATGAGGGAAGGGACTGTTGTTATTTATAAACATAAAAGAATAACAGGATGGAAAGTAATATTGAGGACGGAAAAAAAAACTTTAAAATAGATTACCAATTATAACAACATTTCTGAGAAGGTATGAAAATATTATTTTAAGCATAGGCTATTGATTTGAGAAAGAAATAATTCCTAATGATTTTTACTGAATAAATCATCAGTTTTTCATGTTAAAAGTCTCCGACCATAAATAAATAATTTATGTGAAATACAGGGATATCAGTCACTTAACTGTTTCATTGTGATAAAAAAACGACAATATTTTGTATTGTATTACATTTAATAACTGTGTATAAATATTATCTTTATACAATATAAAAATCTACAATTCAAAAAATAATGTTTTTAATAAATTGTAAAAGATGACCTATTTTTAATAATTGTATCCCATATATTAAAACAAGATATGCAACATTTTTATAAAATAAAAAATAGTTTATAAAAAAATGATAAAAATAAAAAAATTATATATTCAAAAAAAGTTTATTAAAAATATTTTTAATATTTTTGTAAAAAAAAAGTAACTTATTTTTGAGACAATACTTGATCCTTTACATTAAAACATATGCACAATATTTTTTTATAAAATAAATACGTTTTCAAATTTATAAAATTTGAATATCTTTTCAAATAAAAATTTGAAAAGAATAAAAAAAAATAAAAAGATTTTTATTCTTATTTTTTAGATAACATAAATGACTCGATATCATCAACCATAAACCACATCCATGTGATACTGTGGCGGTTAGTAGCGTTCACACCAGTAATTTGCAACAGTTTATCTCCTCATTAGTGAGCGTAACAGTTCCAGCTTGTTTCCAGTAACTTGTGCACTCTGCATCCATTAAGTTTGTTTTATATCCAGGCAGGGATAAATACACTGTGAGTGAACCGGGGCAATCTGATATCTTATACGACTGGAAAACAGTCCCGGTTCAGGTCCAGAATGGCAGGAACTAAAATGAAAACAGGCATAATTCAATGAACAGCAAAACATCTTTGCGGACACCATGCGCAACCAATGCCAGGAAGACGTGCACTGTGGACCCATTAGCGTAAAGATGATGACATCAGTCAAACAATTCAGACTTATTTGAAATATGATTATCAAAACAATAGCCTACAGGCCTATACAGATGATGTTTTCTAAACATGCACAGAGACAACGGGACACTAAACGTCACGTATCAAAACAGCATGCGCATTCTTGACGGCTGATATTTGTCTCTTCAACTCCAGAGTGTGAGATGTGTACAGCAGCACTGTGTAAATCTCTAATGAAACATCAGCGTCTGCGGGCCACGGTGAGCCTCTTACCATTGCTAACAGCTCCTTCTAGTGGTCAAAATCTCAGAGGTGAAGTAAATCCAACAGCGAGGCCCACACCGTCACTCAGCCTTGTGGGTAAAACAAGAGACACAATGCATGTATGAAAAACAAAATTAAAATATCACATGCAGTCCTTTAAACTTGGTATCACACATCTGACAAAGCCATTTTTAAGCAAAACAGAGCAACTCATTTTGCCTCAGTGATGAACTTTACATATGGGACATGTGCAAATGCCATTTTGGAGCGCTCTATAAGGCAAACCAGGGACATGTAAACAACAGAGGGACACGAGTGAACAATCGTGTCTGTTAAATCTCATCTTTTTCAAAGTGTGGTTTCAGTAGTTCAAAGTTTGGAACAGGTGGGTGTAGATTGCCTATATTCTTCAACTACCACCAAGACCACTGTAATTAAAGCTCAAACGAGACTTGGCATGACCTCTCTGCATGAGAGAAAAGAGACTCTAAGCATTTACCACAGTATTTACCACACACCTCAGCTGGTTTTAATTTTGCACTGCAGTGATTTGTCTTCATGGTTGCAGTCAGTAGCTATTCCTGCACATGTGAATGTTGCTTATAAGTTTCTACATGTTTCATTTAGAAACATGGAATCACTATTGATTGCCACTCTAATGAGAAGAATTGGTAGCTTTTAATTCCATTTGTGATGAAGATTAAATTACATATTATCTGAGTTAGCGGCTTCTCTTGTCAAATTTGATATGGCATTCAAACAAACTCTCTATATTTGGGAAGTTGACACATTCAAGTGTGTGACTGACACTTGTTAGCCTTGTTTAGAATGAAAATATGTATATTTTCACTGTTTGGTGATTGAAAAATGGCACAGTCGTTATAAAAACATAGGCTACATTTGATTAGTGTAGTGCAACTGGTAGGTTGTATAAACAGCACACTCTGTACTTCACAGTCATTTGAACAGTTTGAAGATAAGTAATAGATTTCAAAACGACTTGAATTTGTCGAAGCCAAACATGAGAATGCTATAAAACAGTTTGAGACACATACAGCAAAACAATACAGAGTTACAGACGTTGAAACAAAACACTCCCCGTTCTCCCTTACTCGTACATGTTCTCTGCGCTCACTAATATACGGGTGGTGCCTGCAGCAGCTAGAGCGCTTCTAATCGTGCTCTTGTGTGTGTGTGTGTGTTCTGCATAACGCATGTATATGCGAGGAAGCGTCTTTATCATGTCAGATCCATGTTGCCTTTGGTCGCGTTTTGTCTTGAATCTGTTGGAAAGCCGCTGAGCTTCACGCACGAATCTGACGTTATCAGCCACAAAGTGCACGGACGATCTCCGAGGATCATATCTACGATTTTGCATGGATTTGTGTTTTGCTCTGCGCTCTTGGCATCACTGCGTAAAAGACTGATCCTATTGCCGAGGGGGGGAAAAGGCGCTGGCGCTGCGCCACGATCTGGCAAGTGCGCCTCCCTTCTCCGCTGTTTGGCTTATTCATAGTTAGGGGTTTGGGTTTGGCTGTTTTTAAAAAGGCAAGCACTGCTGTGAAGTTGATCAGTCTGCTCAGAAAACTTCCAGAGGGGAAAGTGTTTTGGAATCGGAAAGTCCAGAATTTCAGTGCGCAACCAATTGCGCACAAACTGGACTATTGGAGAATACCTGTGTGATTCATTTATTTTATGTGTATTTATGTGAAAATCCACCGGATTGTTCTTTATCACGAGATTTTTAAGAGACTGTTTTTAATTTAATCGTTTTTTAAAACACCACAACCAGTGCTTTCACTTCACATGCGGACTTTTTCCTTTGAGTCGAATCTGAGCCAAACGTTCATGCGTTCTCATATCTAGTTGTGTTTTTTTTTTCTTTTCTTTTTTTTTCTTTTTTTTGCGCCATCGGACCTCATTCACTTTGACACGAATTATGGCTCTTCTTGTGCTGGGTACATTTCTGACGGCGTTGTCCATCAGCGGAGGCTCTTATGTGCCGTGCGAGCCGTGCGATCAGAAGGCGCTCTCCATGTGTCCTCCGGTCCCGGTGGGCTGTCAGCTGGTGAAGGAGCCCGGCTGCGGCTGCTGCTTGACTTGCGCTCTGGCGGAGGGGCAGGCATGCGGGGTATACACCGGTACATGCACGCACGGGCTGCGCTGCCTGCCGCGCAACGGCGAGGAGAAGCCGCTTCACGCCCTGCTTCACGGCAGGGGAGTGTGCACGAACGAAAAGGGATACAAACCACCGCACCCACCTATTGGTAAGTTAACTGGAAAGCAGTGCGCCTTTGTTGCACGGAGGCATTGTTGCGTTGAGATCGTGTGTCTGGTGGGAACTTTGTGGCTTGCGCTGATCCAGTTTTATTGCGTGCGCATGTTCCTGCATGAGCTTTTCTGTGTTGTGGCCGGTCTTTGCTGCTCACTGCTATTTTCCATCATATTCCAGCTCTGCATATTGTTAGGATTACCTGTTTGTGTTTCATCCAAAGTCAATCATTAACAAACGATTTTCAATGCAATCTTTACGCTGCAAATGCATTTACAAAAATAGTACCGCGATAGTACCGCGTTTTATGGAAATGTACCATGGTATTTTTGCACATATAATGTAAATATGCCACCATTCTGTTATCATTGTATTATAATCTGGTACTTCCACATTTGAGTGCTGCGCATTATAAGTATTAGTGTAGACTATTTTATTCAAAGCCAATATCAACAAACACAAGCCTACAACTAAAAAAGTACCATGTTTTTGGTCATGTACTATGGTACTACCATGCTTGTTGGCATCTACCATAGTATCATCATGGAATTGTGTTGGACGTACTTGGAGATCCAAATAAATGCCATGGTTGGGCTCTCAAATAATGGCAATACTACCACAGTACTTTTTTTGTAAGAAATATTGTCAAATCAAAAACTGTACTTAAGCTACTTATGTATGTGCACAGAAACAAATCTGATCTATAAACGATAAACTAATATATATTCTATCTTGACAAAGTTCAAGGCAGCTCTGATGCTGCATTTCATTGGCACAGAAGCAAAGCAGCATCAGACTCACAGAACTGCATAATTCAGTATGCTGCTCAGAACTGTGTAAAGAGCCTCAAGAAAGATGCATAACTCCATACAGTCTTGCTTCGTGATTAGTTAGTGTTTGATTTGGCAATGGTGCTCTATTGAATTAGTGACTCCTCCATTGTTATGATCACACCTCTCATCATACCCACGTCTCATGATATTCTTGATTGAGATTCTAGGTTGCTCTGAATTTAGGTCTAAAGTCTGTGGGTGGTGTTGAGGGATGGATTACCGTTCAAATATTAAATCCATGGGAAGGAGAGTAGCTGTAGTGTGTCTAAAAGCCCTCATATCTGCAAAAATCGCATGTTAATGAAGAATAACCGTGCACAGCATGCATATTTATTTCTATTTATGTATTTGGCAAATGCATTCAAGTCCTGCTTTTTTCTGGAATCGAACCCCCAACCTTGGTATTGTTAGTCCAAAGCACTACCAGTTGAGCTACATGAGCAAAAATGGACTATGTGGTTTCAGTTTTATATATTTCAGACAAGACAGCACATATATCATAAAACAGATGAGGTTTAATTCAGCCGTGGGTGTTTGTACACAAATACAACCCCCTCGCACACAGGTGCACATCAGAAACCCGTTTGTCTCTATCTGAAGTCCTCTGATGAGCGTGGTTGCTGGTTTACCCCTTCTGTGATTGCAGTGGGCACACAGTCGAGCCCTTGTGATACAGCAAAATGTCTGTGGAGCCGATCTATCAAGAGCTGTTCGTCAAGCATGGGGATGAATTTAGAGGAACGCTTCTAGCCTCCCGTGGTATTCGGTTTCAGCCTGGTTTTACTAGCTGGGCAGGACAGACAGAGAGAGAGAGAGAGAGAGGGGTGGGGTGGGGGAGGGGTGGTGGTGGTGGTGGTGGGGGTGGTCAAGCGTCCTTGCCCGCATTAGGATTCAGAGCTTTTTGGCTCGTGCCTTCCTGATCCATTTTTATTCCCCCTCAGTTTCACAGTTATGCAAACATAAAATTGAAATACAGGAATCATTTCTCACTCAAGGAACAGTCTCATACCTCCATGGCCTTGAACGCTGGCACTCGCGATTTACAGATTGAACGTTTTGAGCCAAGTACAAAAGGTTATGCCTTGCCATTGATGGATTGGCAAATTCTGCAAATGTGTCAATGATCACATGGGAGGCTTTCTGTTTGGACATGCCATGTGGATCTTGGATGCTGTTGCCAACAGATATGTCTACAGGCTACTTTTCCGTTAAGTCTGTTTTAGCAACGATTGCACACCACGGTCTGAATCTAAGAGCGTGCGAATAAACAAACGTAAACGAATCGGGCCAAAAGAAGTTGGCTGTTGTATTCGGTTACTTCTGTATCTCTGATTTATGCGTTTTATTTACCCACCAGAGACCTTGCCGTAGCTAAACAACGATTACAAGGGAATGGAACGCAGTTGTTCTTCTATTGCCTGTCTGTCATCAAATTTTTATATTTTACGCCACAGGCCAAACTTCACACAGAAACGTATACTTGCTTGCAACATCAGACCGACATTGACAGATATATGGATCGCTTCACCGAAAAGGATCTGAATAGATCTCTTGCGCTTTTTTGAAAAAGAAAATTTGAAAATAATCTGCACATTGGTTACTTTTAACCATAAGTCTACCGCGCTCATATATCAAGTGCCCTGTCATCCTTTGCAGAGGTATGCAAGCAGGGAACCTATTTAGCATGCTTGAATGACTTCTTCCAGTAAAGTTTAACAGCAATCTGCCCAGCGTGTATTTGTCATTGGCACCTGGAAAGCTAGTGAGTAACAGCTGTGAGGAAAATCAGCTTGCACAGTAGTCTCGTCTCTGTCAGAAACGTGATTCCCAGGCTGCGACATCCTCACGCTGGGCCCTGCTTAAATAAGAACACATGTTAGGCCGACCAAAACAGTGAACGCACAAAAACAATCTATTTAATCTATGGGTTTACGGGCTCGCGTTTAGAAAATTAAACATACAGAGTGTGAGCAGACAGCGGGGCTGTAACCATGTGGCTTAGCAGAAGACGCCGACCTGTTGAAACCTCCTGTCATGTGCTTCGGGGTGGTGGAGGGGGAGCCGCAGTGTCACGTTTCTTTGGGGAAGGAGAACAAAAGGTGCCTAATTTCTTGCCTGCAGCACAGGTTCAGATGTGGTTCCAAAGTGCTGCCTCAAATTTTGTGCCCTCCAGGATTCTTGAGAGGACAGATAAGATACAGCATCTGTTACAGTTGTTACATTTGGTTGTTGAGGATCATGGATCCTCAGCAACCCAAAATTTTGCTTGCTCAGAATAGCCAATTCATTTGAAAATGATTTGATAAAGCTCATTCAACGAGTAACACACACTTGTTGTATGTGCATAGGTCTACACACGTACAGTACAGAATGTATATGTGGGTGAAGTTACCCCCAAGTTGGATATTATGTTAATTAATATCACGCTAACTCTCTAATTGCTTTGTACTATTATGTGTACTAGTAGTCTCACATCATATAACACACCATGTGTACTAGTACTTACTAAACGAACACAACGAGTAGTTATGACGCTAAATTCTGAGCCGCAAATGAAACCAAGGCAATCGAGAGTTGAAGTAAATGTATGTAAAAAGCTTTTATTTTCATTCGCATTTTCACATTACTACTTGTTTCTTTGTCGCTCTCATGTGTAAACAATGTAAAGCAGTCCTGTCCACTGATAGTTATGCAAATATTTCCACCACAGTTTAAATGGTATAGCAAAATCTCTGGCTGACACAGTTCTACCATCATAACACCCGGTCGTACTTCCTACAGTTTAAAAACTACAAGGAATCCTTTATCGTTTTTGGCTTTTCAGTATCAGTTAAAAATCGTTTTTAAGGCCCATTTTACCTGTAGAAAATCCGAAGGTGTTTTTCCACTTTATGCCGCACGTCAACAATTGCATGTCCCCTTTAAAAGATTATATCGAATCTTAAGAATAAACAAGTTAATAAATAAAAGATAGTTTAGAAGAGGAAAGATTGATACTCTTGACGGAAAGATGCCTTGAGCTTATGGACGGTATCGCTCTCTTGCCATTGTCCGAGCTAATTGAAATCAGCGACTTCGAGTGATCCACTGATGTCCTGAAGAGCACCTCTTGAGTTCATGTTTCGGAGTGTTGATGACATGAGACACGGTCAGGCGACGAAGAGGTGCGCACATGTGCTTTCAGCCTTAAAGGCATCGACAGGTGTCATCACTTTGCATTGTCCTGACTCCTGAATTACAGGGGACTTGTTTGAATTGTAAGTTATACGACGGCTTTCTTGGTTGTAACTGATAGCATATTGCAACATGGAAACTTTTATCCCAAAGTGTTGCAATTACCCCGACTTTAACTGGCATTAGTTGCATTTCTTGGTATTCTTTCTGGTAATATAGCATGCTTATCTGCTACAGCGGCCCAAGCATGTTGTGGACACGGTCCAGGCTTTAAATATTTAGCAGTGGAGTCTTGCCAGGGATGCCATGGTTGGTCTGTGACAATGAATGCAAGACAAAGACAAGCCCGGCAGAATGGCCTGCTTCAAGAACGACTTTCAAAGGAGAGCTAGTCTGAATATTTAACAATAGCAAGACCTAATTCTAACCGTGCATGCTAATAAGAGACTGAAGGACATGGTTTGAGGCCCCGAAGGATTTCAGAAGCACCTTGTATTTGCATTTCTCGGCTTGTTTGGCTGCACGTTCTGAAAAAGAAATCAGACTAGGTGACGACGCAACTCAAACGGGGATCTGCTTTCATCGTTAGCCCCCAAGCTGTAAGAAACCGTGGATATTCATGAAGTATAATTGCCCAGCGGACATGTAAATTATTAAACGGGGCCCTATCAGATGCATCTCTTTTGGCCAGGCTCGGGTCCCTTTATCTTAATGAAAAGTTTTGCGAGACCAAGAGGAGAGACACCAATACCTCTTGAGCATTCTTTCCAAAGCTCATTTGAATAGACGGGCTTACACGTGATACGTCTGGTTTGGCCTGGCTCCAGGATCTTGGCTGTGTGTCAGATGTTAAACACAGACCCGCTAAACCTTTACAAGCTGGGGACCACGAGCATGGAAAAAGTGATTTTGGTCCTCACTCCGAAAAGCCTGCAACTGAAAAGACGAATTTAGTGGTTTACAAACTCTAGTCACTGCTGATTTCTTAAACACGATGCTTTTGGACCGCGCGCAAAGAGTAAAGTCACGAAAACAACCGTTAAGGAATTGTTTTTGCCAACCCAGTCATCCTGCACCCTCCCTTTTAAGTCTACATTTCTAAGCCATGTAAATCTCCCTCTAGGCAAACTTCCCTGTGACATTTCCATGAGGTGATCTCAAATTCGGTGGCTTCGGGAGCCCAAACCTGCGGGGAAATCTGTACAGAAATTTCAGTCTGCCAAGTCATGGGTTGCAGGATTGATTTCAAAGAGACAGCACCATGCTCTGATTGTAACTCCAGAAGCCAGGAAACCAATTCCTGTAATGACCAGGCACCCGCCCCATGCGTCTCCAGGTCAGACAGACTCTTTCACCACCGGCCCGCTCCAGAACACCCTGCCCCAGTCCGCAGCAATGTGAAGCACTGGAGCTCCGAGGGAGTTATCTCAGTCATTTCTCCTGGCTGCCTCAGCTGTCTGATAATGCACTCTTGGCTGTATGCGCAAAAAAAATACTTGGCAACCCCAACGGCCTTGACGTTCAGGATCGAATCCGTATGTCCATTCGAATTGATTCTCGAATGAAGCCACAATAAGATGCAATATCAAAAGAATACTTAGAATATCAATCTATATGTTTCAATAATCGCTTTGTTTCTGGAAGGAAACAATATAATATTCAGTAAATGATATAATTAAACCACAACCATAAACAAATACACTTCCTATAATAACTCCAATTGAAAATGAAATTTGGTATTGTAATTGACATGCAATTTTGTTTGTTGAAATGGGGATAACGTCAGTAGACTGGAGTACCTCAAGGATCAGTGTTAGGCCCTCTGCTATTCTCAAAAATGCACTTTTTGTTAAGTTGCTTTGAAACAATATGTATTGTGAAAAGCACTATACAAATAAATTTGAATTGAATTTGCCAAAAATGGCATTTGGCTAATATGATACATATTAATTTTTTAGATGATTTCATTTTACTGGTTTGGATGACTAAATGCCAATGTAATTTTATCTCCTGATATTGTATGCTTCGTGTTAATGATCTGTTAATCTCCTCTGGATGTACTATGTTTGGCTTCGCTCTGCATCCAAAGTATTTGACTTCAGTGGAAAGACAATTTATAAGTAGAGGCATGTATCCTGTGGAGTTTTACTATCAAACTATACGTGCTGCTTGAATGACTTGTTCTGCAATTTCTCCACATTTCCCCTGGACACATGTAGGACACAGCCTTAAATTCTTGAAGAAGAAGGTTGTGGTTGTCATGGTGTTATGGTTATTGTGACTTCAAAGTTCTTCAAGTACCTCTCTGAGCTGTTAAAGGTCCTTTGAAAAGTCGTTTCTGTTCTCACTCATGCACATGCGCTGCGATGTAATCAAAGGAATAACTCAGCTGTAAAAACAGAAAGCGCATTCAATGTTTAGGCAGTACACTAAGTGCATTTTAGAAATGGCATTAGAATTTTGAGGATTTTGTTTCAAGTTGTATAGGGTGTGATAGGTTGGGGGGGATGGTCATCATCTGTTGATCCTTCCCCCTCCCTTTGTAAACAAATGCATAGGAAACATTTGGTGAAGAAACAGTTGCTTTAACATTTACACTCTAGACACTCATTAGCAACCAGGATGTGTAAGAAAAAAGCAACCTAAACCACCTAAAATACAACATATCACAATAGTCGACCAGTTGTCTAACCACCGATTCCATTACACACCACTTTGTCCACAAGTTTCGGTAACAATTTAGTTTAAGGTGACATTACCACATGCATATTTACAACAAATAACTAACCCTAAACCAAACCCTAACCATAACTCTATAGTAAGTAGCTAATTAATAATAAGCAGTTCTTATTTGAGTAAGTACAATGCAACTACATCGTCTTAAAATAAAGTATAACCAAAGTTTTAAAAGTAAAAATGTTATGCTGGCATGTCTCAGTGGTCTTACAGCGTTCGTCACTGTCAAACTGACTGAAATGGCCAATCAAACTAGGTTGGTACTATTATAATTTCAATGATACCAAATTGTGCGACTTGTTAAAGTTTGCTAATGCATTTTTTTAGCTGGGCGGATGATAAAGCGATTGATAAAATCCCATAGATTTACACCAAAGGACCAGAGACAAGACTGTAACAGAGAATAATATACTAAAAACAATAGCAACGCCCTAGCAACCACTTTAGCATCATGGCTGTGAGTTTTGCACTCACATTTCCTTGCAGTAAAAGCCTAGTTAACGCGTATTGTTTGATTCTCTTTGTCTTAGATCGTGAATCAATAGAGCATGATGATACAGTGAAGCCAGACACGACTGAAGACCAGAGTCCTAAAATTCCCCTTAAAATTCCAGATGTAATCAACAGCAAGAAGCATGCTGCCGTGCGCAAGGACAAGAAGAAACAACAGGAGAAGCTTCGCTCACTGGGGACCATGGATTACTCCCCCCTTCCCATTGACAAGCATGAGCCTGAATTTGTAAGTTGTGTGACGCAGCAGCTGCAGTAAAATGATAGCTAGCCGTAAACACTGAGGTGATGATGTAACTCACAATGTGTTGGTCTGACGCAGGGTCCCTGCAGAAGGAAGCTGGATGGAGTCATTCAAAATATGAAAGACACCTCACGCGTCATGGCTCTTTCCCTCTACCTGCCTAACTGTGACAGGAAGGGCTTCTTCAAGCGCAAGCAGGTAAGACGGTTGTTTCTTTTATTGTCTAACATGGATATTTCAATTTAATATGAAGATAATGTCAGTCGATTTTAATGCCGGCAACGGAAAAAGTTCGAAACAAACTCACTGCAGAACCACTGTCGGCAACCTTTCCTGAATTATCAATGTTAATATTGTTTTGAACAAATCGGATAAGTCAATAAATCAAATGACTCACACAGGGTCACTATCACCACCAACTGTGTTGACGTAATTTGCATACAGTCAATGAAAAAATGTCTCATTGTCTCTTGAATACTATGTGATTCTTTTTTTATTTTTGGGCTACGTGAACCCAAACCAAATGATCAGATTTGTAAAATATTCATACATGTGACCACCCATCAGTTGAATTCTATAATAATGCAGTGATTTGCAACCTAAAATACACCATATCACACCAGTCGTCTAATCAAGTTTTTTTTTTTCTGTTCATTGTTCTGCTTGTTGTGAGGGTGATAAAAAGATTTAAAAGTTATATTTTTAGGCTGGTCTACCTCAGTGGTCTTACAGTCTTCGCCAATCTCAAAATGATTGAGATGGCCAATCAAATCAAAGAAGGAGGGCGTTACGGTTTACAGAAGTTAAACATGAATTGAAGTGAAACGCTTCAGTTTTAGTGGGGAGAAATTGTGAGGTAGAATGTAATTAGGGATGCAAACTACTCAACCTTTTTGTCAAATGTAACTCTTTTAATTCGAAGGTAAAGGCTCTCATTTACGTGATTCATATGACGAAAATATGACGAAAACAGTGAAAGCATGCATATTTTAAATAATACATAATATTTGCAAAAAATTCAAACGGAATTTTAGCTCTTTTACTCTTCTTTGTTTTTCTTTACTCCCTTTAAGGGATAGTTCACACAAAATAAAAAAAAAAAAATCTGTCATTAATTACTCACCCATTGTTCCAAACCAAAATCTTTGGAAAACAAATGAGTGGTTTAGTCCAAATTTTCTAAAGAGACACAACTGCTTTTTACAATAAACAGATTGAATTTAAAAGCAACTCAATTCATATGGATTAGTTTTACGATCCCTTTATGAACTTTTTGAAGCATCTAAGTGGTAGTTGCAAGCCCGTTCTCATCCTTTGGTGTAATATAGGTGACACCGTATGACATTTCGTCCAAATACTACACACATGGCACCTTTTAGCGTCAATATAACACGCAGAACCCAAGGCATCATACATCCATTAGCATCAATATGAGACGTAAACCCTACCACAGACCTAAATCAACCCATTACAGTGCGTGTTATATTCATGCTAAAGGGTGTCATGTGCGTAGTATTTTGACGAAATGTCATTTGGCGTCACCTACATGACGCCAAATGATGTTGTAGTTGTGTAGCTATCAATGGAGGGACAGAAAAGCTCTCAGATGTCATCAGAAAGATCTTCATTTGTGTTTTGAAGATGAACAAAAGTCACTCTTATGGGTTCAGATCGAATGATGACAGAATTTTCATTTTTGGGCGAACTAACACTTTAAATGCTTAAAAAGACCATTACTGGAACTACATTAAAGACCGCAACTCCCATGTTCATACATCAATGTTTTTTTTTTTTCTTTAAAGTCTACTGAAGAAAATGAGTTAAATAGTTGTGTTAAAAAAGTAGTTTCACTCAGTCATGTACACTTGAATTGTACACTTGAATTGACCGTCTTTTTCTAATTACATCACGCCACAAATATTTTGTGAATGCACACTGGTTCTAGTTGAGGCATTCTCATTGAGTTGGACTGCTTGCAGTTATATGACCCTTTGTCCCTTGTCCACCCTGCAGTGCAAGCCCTCCCGCGGCCGGAAACGAGGCATCTGCTGGTGCGTGGACAAATATGGCGTGCAGCTGCCCGGCACTGACTACAGCGGCGGTAACATCCAGTGCAAGGATTTGGAGAACAGTAACAACAACGAGTGAGAATCAACCCACCCTGATCACCAGACCTAGGGCCCACCCTCCTTGTCCTGTCCCACCAGTCTACCCGCCAGTCACTTTGAGATTTTGATGCAAAACGACAAAGAAACACAACAGCTATTACAGATACGAACAATCAGACTAAAAAGAAAACGTTAAAGTGAGATAACCCACAGGAATCGTTTTGACTGAGCGCTCATCTCTATCTCACTGGACTCAGCCAATCAGAGGAGCCCCCTGCTAGAGCTGAGTCCCGACAACAACAACGACAACAACAACAAAATGTTAAAAATATATACATACAATTATATATTTTTATAGAAGCTGGGGTTTGAGCACCATACTGTTTTGTTTAAAGTTAACATAAAACAAAAAAACTACAAAAAAAAAAAAAAAAGAATATATGGCATGTTGAATATTAACAGGGCTATCTTGGTCTTTTACATCTTCTGTTGTCAAGGTATCAAAGGAGATAGCAGGAACTCTTACTATTTGAATTAAAAAAAAAACATTTGTTTTCCAAAAGAAAAGAAAAAAAAGGAAAACACATGTTAGAGATCTGCTGATACAGTCATCTCTATCTGGCTTTTTTTGTCATGTCAGAGCACTTATTCATTGGGGAACCTGCTTGTGTGTGTACGAGTGAGCGTTTGCGTGCACACCCGCGTGAGCAATGAAATACGGCGATAGCTTTCAAAAAAAGAAATGTTTTTTTTTTTTGTCTTTGTGGCATATCCCTCTCAGAACGTAGTGAAAACCAGGATCCCATTAGACAAATCTGTTTCAGTGGCTCCAGACTGTGTAGCTTACCTAACATGCCAACCGTGCCTATGTAAACAGACGCTGCCACGCAGTTTTACAGCAGAGCAGAGCGATCCCGAACGAGAAATAAAGTCCACACAGAGAATCAATCGGTGTCCACGCCTAGAAAAGAAAGGGCCACTCTGGAATAGTTTGGTATCAGATATCGTGGCATCTGGGCTGAGTTAAAATCGAGACAGATGCTGTAACCCCTCGCGTTTGAACTTTGACGGACGTTCGCCGTGCAGAGCGGTAGTTTCTTTCTGTCTGTAATGTTTTATTTTTATTATTTTTTTTTTGTTATGTGCTGTTTCCTTTGACTTCATGGAGGTAATGAAAGTCCACTTATGAGCCATGTTCCTCGACCATGTGGTTTCACTGAAAATAGGTGCAACCTTGGTATATTACCTTTAACTCTAGATTATTGAATGTTTTCTTTTTTTGTTTTGTTATCCTTAACAAACAACCGCAACGATCTGGTGCTCGGCAAAGGAGTTTCAGCATTATCAGTTTGCATATTTCCATCTGACCTGTCACAGTGACAACTCGCTCATTTGAATGCAGGTCGGACCACTTTTTAAGCTCCGCCCACTCTGACTGTTCACAAATCGGTAATAGCTCTTTTGGTTAGCATGATGACACGTTTAATTTGTATTTCTGTATTTCACCGAACCTCGAGGCACGGTGGAAAAACAGAAGGGTGTGTTTCACCGCAGTGACGTTCAGTGTGAGTTTCTGTGTGCGAGTCTCAGTGCCTTCCTACATGCAAATACATTTGAATGGTGACGTGAACGTTACACAACAGCCAAGGGGAACGAAACGACCTTTTCATATTGACGAAGGACCTCGATTGCGTTCAAATATTGCATCAGATCAGATATGAAATCCGTTACGCTATATTGTATGTCAAGCAGCTATCAGAAATCGCTCCCTGCACCGAGGCTAAGATAGGGAGATCGTAGTCCAGCTAGCGCTAGCTCATTTACTGTTATTTCTCTTACGAATAAGCTGACGATTGATTTGACAGAGACTGCAAATGTGTGTAATTGCTGACGAGAGAGTATTTTCAATCAAGCTATACATCAAACAGGGATACTCACCAGTCGGCTCTTGAAGAGTAAGTGAAGCCATTCCCTGCCACAATGGGTCCGTCGTCCGGATCTTATTCCAGGGCCCGAATGATCATAGTTTCACTGCTGGGAGGGGGCTGTAAAAATAGTCACTGATCTATCCAGATCTCACCCATCATAACCATATGCATATTCCATATTTCAGACGTGGAGTTGAGTTGGTAGCTGAAAGCACAATCAAATTACGTTGCATAGAATTCCTATCCCGTGTGGGCCTGGCTGTAATTTTAAACAACCACGGGTTGCATGTCAAAAAAGAATTGCGAATGACAATTGGCTCTCGGATGGGAGGTGGTGGGGAGTGAGAGAAAGAGAGTGAGTTCAGGGCGTGCGGGTTAACCAGACTTTCGTAGGTGTCGCGAGGAGGCCGCAGTTATTGCACAATTCGCCTGGTAGGTGTCTTTACCACCGGGGCGAAATCAGTTATCAGAGTAATCCAGGTCCATGTCGAAAGCCCCCTCCCCCATTTAAAGAAAGCAGCTTGCACTTAATTCCTTACCTTGCCACACGTTCAGTGCCGTCTCAAAGCGAATCTCAGTTCAGGTATAGGAGCAGGAGCAGGCCTCGGACAGATACCCTGCCTGAGTACCTTTGACAGGGGCTTCGCAAGCCCAAGCCTGAGACCCACGTCATCATTCAGTGGGTTTTCCAGTAATACAACTCAACCAATCACAGTCTATTCTCCATCTACTCTTAATAGACTTTGCGTCTCAGTGATATCCGGGGAGAAGGAGAGCGGGTGAGGGCCTTAAGCGGTGATCTCACTTCACAACACTCAACACATACTGCAAAAATCCTTTTCTTAATCAGTATCTATGTCTTGTTTTCCTGGTAAAATCATCTGAACGACTTTATAAGTAGTTGAATTTACTTGAAAAGCAAAATCACATCTTGAATCGCATTCATAAATCGAACAACTTTTAGGGAAAACCAAAATTTGCGTCCTCTTATTTGCGTTTGAAACCATTTTGACTCACTTTCTTCTGTGTGAACACCAAAGGAGAAGTTTAGCGTAATGTCCGAGCTGCTCACTTTGTCAAGCTTCAAAACGAACAAACGAAGCACCATACAAGTCGTAGAAAGTTGTACGAGAGCTTTGTGCAAAATCTTGCTTGACAGCCGTGTTCACCGTTCACTTGTTCATAACGCAGCTGCGAATATCTTCTCGCGTGTTCCATGGAAGAAAGAACGTGATAATTCAAGACGTATTCGATTGTTTTATTCCAGTGTTGCTTCTCAAGTCAATCGATCTTGTTTTTAAAAAAAACGTCCAGATGCTTTTACTGAAAAACCAGACAAAAATACAACATTTTTGCAGTGCTTCACACTTCATAGTAGAATTTTTTTTTTAGATAGACAGTCTCGGAATCTGATAAGCAGGCACGCGACGGCTTTGGTCACAAGGAAACAAAATAAAGTGTTTATCTGAAAACCCTGAATGTTATAAGACGATGCACTGTGGCTGAAATTAAGTTTTACCTTGTTTCCCCAGGTCGTAGAATCCATCTGGGGTGTCATTGTGAGAATGGGAAAGAAATGTCATTAATGTGATTTTGATCCGTTCTGATTTGTAATTAGAGGTAAAAGACTATCGATTGCCAGGACGCAGCATGTTGCTTTTTATCTGCTTTCATCAGATTCCGAATCTCCTACTTGGGTAGACAGCAGTGTTCATAACTTACACTACAGTAGAAACGACAGGTTTTCTTTCTCTGAATGCATAACAGTTTTTTTTTTTCTTTATTGATTTTTGTTTTTTGGATGAGACAAGACTTGATGATTGACCACCTAAATGTGGCTTAAACTGGCATGTGAAAAAGACCCATTAGTGGCTGGAGGACTCTAAAAAATGTTCAGCATTTGGAACTCTTAATAAAAACCAATAAAATGAAAAAAAAAAATCAAATTATTAAGAAAGTGAATATCACTGTGTAATATTTATTCAACTTGTAATTTATGTACTCTTTTAACCTTTGTCTTTTTTTTTTTGTTATGACAAAGCATTTATTTAAATAAAGTTATGTATTCATTTAAGCTTGTGCAATAAATTTATTTGTACATGACAGGAATTTGATCTCGTTTATGGGAACAATTTACATAAAGTTTTATCACTAGCCATGGCAGTAACCACGGGAGTTTTCCACTATTATCACAGAATGCATGCAAATATAAAGGCAACAAACACTGTGACATTTCAAGATCTTGATATGATCATAATACTTGCCAAGCAAATACACTGCTGCTTATAAATCATCATGTTGGCATATGTTAATTTTCAAAGTGCTATATCTTTTACACTGATCGGTCCACGCAGCGCCACTTCAAGACAAACGCACCATTGTCAATCTTCCATCATCAGTGTCATGAGAATATAATGGCAGTAACTACTACATTTTCCACATTTTATAATAATACTGAAGTCATCAAAACTACAGCATAAATGGAAGTAAGGGAATTATTTAGTAACCAAAAATGTTTAACAAATCAAATTGAAATAGAGATATTTTAACCCTTAAACATTAAATATGTGACTTATAACATCCAAACTGTTTAGCTATTAAATTTAGCTTTTCTATTTGTTCATCTAGCTGTTATAAGTCACATACAGCAGCCAAACAAAATCTAAAGTTAATGATTTAAGGGTCAAGAGCCCAGCTAAACCAAACACTGATCACCATAATGGTGACTTAAAATTACTGTTTTCTCCTTCAGAGATTCTGCTTGTTAACATCATAATGCTCAATCATCACTCAAGTATTCACTTAATTATCTAATTAACTTTAACACTGCTTCAGTGTTCATTTAACACTCTGCTCAGTGTTAATTTAACACTGGGGATTTCGCTGTGTAAAGGGGTTCACAAATATGCTGTACATTTGAATGAATGCATAACCAGATATCATTCAACTAGAAATGTAGTTACGTCTGAAAATGACGATTTAGGGATTTTAACAGATCAAACAAACATGATTTCACTAATTAATTCATACGTTTAAAAACACATTCTTAATATCATTTCATTTGCTGCCCCAAATTATTTTTCGATGAAGAGTACCATACTGTATTCATTAAAATAAAATGATATACTGTAGAGTAGGGGTGTAACGATACCCTCATGTCACGATTCGATTCATATCACGATACTGAACTCAAGATATGATATTATTGCAATACTCCAAGACAAGTGGTAACAGGTTAGCAAAAAATATACTGTTGATTAAAATATTGAATTTGTTTTTTTACAATATGGGTGTAAATGAATAGGGTTGGACTTGGTGCTTGCAATCAAATTCACAGGACATGACACCAGAATAAAAACATTGATGAAACTGAAAATCCAGAATTATTTTATACGAATATGCTTGCATTCTGTCACTGACTAGATATATTTAAAATAATGTCGGCCACTTTTTACTGGTAACAACATAAGATATTTGGCATTATTAGAACCCACAAATATCCCCCCATTGCATTATTATACATTTTATTCAACATTATATCAAGAAGTTTAATGTAGTACTGACACTAAAACTCTGTAAACTTGAATTTTCTTCTCACACGGATTTTGGGCGAATTACCGCAACACATATTGCCACTATATCCATGATACTAATTAATGCATTGTGACACTATTGTTACACCCCTATATATACAGTATAATGTATAACACACACTCACAGAGTCACACCAATCCATCGGGAATCTGTGACACATGCAGATATAGTTCATCTGCTAGCTCAATTGTCCTCATTGTTGAACCAGGATTTGGGCGATTAACCGGGGAGCCCAGAGGAACAGAGCCTTACAGGATACAGGTTTATTTTGGGTGAAGACCTGCTGCATTTAAACTCTGCCCAGAGGCAAGGCACCTGGCTTTCCACAGAAGTCAAAGAGATTGCCCAGGAACAAGGAAGTCATTTACCAAGAGCCCCAACATCAAGGGGGGATCACTGACCGACAGAAAGGAGCCCCAACTTCTCCATTCAAATAAGTGGGGAAACCAACAGTACGGATGGATTATCACAAAGCTCCAGGGCAAGTAACACATTTCATGACTGCTTGGACTCGAGCATCAAGCCAAAGAGGCAAAAGTGCCACTGATAAGAGCCTACATTGCAAAACATTGTTGATAAATGGATTAAGTGGGCATTTCTAACATGTTTTCTTGCGAGTTCAGAGCCAAACCTCTAGCAGTGGCGCTTTTTTAGAAAATGGCTGGGGAAATTACAAAAGATGTGGATTTTGTTTAAATATATGGTGTGAAATAGTGTTTGGGGTCTAATGAGACTTCAGTCGCCTCAAGGTAATGGCTAATGCAGACATACAGGTGAAGTTCTTCCTGAGATAACTCGGGTTTACGGACTCCAGATGTGATGGATCAGGACTTTGTCCGCAGCATTCATTTGAGACAGATCAAGGATGGGGAAACGAAGCAGACCCAGAGAGGAACACGTGTCGGCGGTTTGATTTGTGGGGCAGTGAACATGACAATTACTATAGCCTTCAAAGAAACTGACAACTGCGTTTTAGACTTCAAAGCGCTCACGTCCGTTTTATCGCGCAATTAGTTCAACAACTATAGATGGCTGCATCTTATCACAACATGTGGTTCTCCACGCCGCTCTTTCGCCTGAGAACACAATGATTAGAGTTTAGCTTTTCATCCTCGGACGGTCCCTGCGTGAGGCGCGCCGTAGCTGTTCGCTCCTGTAACATTTTTGAGATTCACATTCTGCTTTGTTTTAAAGAAGGAATGACAGCACATATGTGATAAATGCAGATGAACTACACCAGGGAAAGCTTAAGGTGGATCTCTTACGATCTCTCTGTAGACCAAATAGAACTGAAATCATGTGTTCTGCCAAAGTGCATGAGTTTATGAAGATAAAATGAAAATAAAAGATAAAAATAAATAAACATCGAGAGAGAATGACCTTGATAATACTCATAGTTATCACAAGGATAATCTGGCCAATGAATTTCCAAACATTTTCCATTTGCTTGCTTTTACTGAACAATACTATTATTCAGTAAATAATACTGCTCAGTTTAATACTATTCAGTAATAATACTGCTCTTAAAAAAATCATTTTACTTACATCAATTTCCAGCTGATTTTTTTAATTAAAAAAAAAAATGCTGGGTTGGTTTACCCCAAATTTGGGTCAAATATGGACAAACCCAAATGTTGGGTTAAAAATGTAACATAAACATTTAACCCAATGGCTGAGTTTGTCCATATTTGACCCAAAGCTGGGTTAAAACAACCCAGCATTTTTTAGAGTGTAGCAGAGCATTTTGAAAAATTAACAATCTACATAAATATATTTTTAAAAATCAAAAGACTCTACTCTCTAAATAATGCTGGGTTGGTTCAACCCAAATTTGGCTCAAATATAGACAAACCCAAATGTTGGGTTAAAAAAGGTAATTATAAATTATAAAATTATAAATTATATTAATTATAAATAAAAATGAAACAACCCAGCATTTTTAGAGTGTAGTAACATCAATTCAATAAATTTCTTGTCTATCACAATAAAATTTTGATTTGTGGTCTAATTCTATTAATACGTTAATTTTAAATATATATTTAAAAATATGATTTTATATTTGGGATGTGCTGGAATAGACTTTACAGGGTGCTCGACTCTTGCTCAAACCTAGATCTTGAGTTTCCTTGGCATTTTCATGCCTGGAAATCACCATTTTAAAATTCCATACTAGTATTGAATGTTTTATGACCCTGAAAAGTGGTAATCACCACTTCAAAAAAAAAAAAAAAAAAAACACTTCAGGACGGGCTTATGATTCATGTGCATGGAAAACATTAACAACACAACACAAAACCCAACAAAGAAATCATAAAATGAAAACTCGACAAAAGACGGAATGTGTCTGAAAGATAATACATTTAATCATGCTGGATTTTATTACAAGAATTTAAAACCAATGTCTATTTTTGCATGCATTTATGGCTTTTTCCATTGCAGTTGTACAGAAAACTCAGTTCATGCACCATTCGCATGACAGTGGACACAAAGAGCATGCTTTGAGTAATGTACGTTATTTAAAACCACCGCATCTCGTGACACACAGGATACTCAATGAAATACAGAAAAAGAAAAAAACAAAAACACGTGAGATGCTGGCATGGTACATGGCTTTGGATTTGCTCAAGAAATTCCCCCTGTCATTTGTGTAAGACTCTCCAAATGCAGAGACCGGCTCTGACAGTTTTACACTGCACCAGATGGCAAGCAATCCTTCCCACCGTCACACTGGCTCCAGGCATGGCACAGCATCGAAACGTTCACACAAGTACACACAAACACACACACGTACATGAACACTTCCATCCCATCGGAACCGCTCTGGCAAATCAATATGCCCGAAAACCACAGGGATTGGTTTCGCACTGTTTTCAAACTAGGCCAAACTCGAGCTACCGTAAAATTTACTGTACCACCAGAGGGTAGGCAGCAATCTATTTTGGAAACAAACCAAAACGGAAACTCGTAACCCGTGTCTCAGCAAAACTATCTGTGAGGCACCAAAATCACACGAGGGGCAGCCTGTAGCGGTAGTTAGCACAATGCTAACTAGCTAAAGTAAACACACGTAAGCTCCTAGTAAAGGCGAGCGAGATGTGGTAATACTGTGAAAGTTACTGGAGGTTAATGTGTTAATATATCATAAAGACTAAGCTACAAAAGCAAACGCTGGGCTGAACACTGTCTAACACGTCAGGATCAATGCTAAAGCGCAATCGACTTCTATTTCTGGATTGAGCTGTTCAATTCAACTCACAGCGAGGGAGATGATGGGAAAGAGAGAGACAGATGGGGAAGCGATGAAATGAGTAAGAGATATGGGCACTAAATGAAAATATAACTTAATCAGGGGACGTTACAGCTGGCGCCCTTTAACAACCCTTACATGTCGTTCACATTGATAACGATGCCAGTTTCCAGAGACATGACACTAAGGTCACATACAGTGACACACAAAAGTCTGATGCGAAGCTACATTGACAATCGAAATTGAAAACGTTTCTATTTATGAGCAGCACGTGGATACTTGTTTAATTTGTGATCAGATTTTCAAAAGCTACGGCTATTTATATGGGCCACCAATGACGTCAGAACAGTAGGAACGTTAAGGACAATCATTGATCTGGGGAGCTCCAGCAATAAAACCACTGTTCTTGTGAACAGGCTGTTACAGATCACACCTGCTAACAGAGCAATTAAACCCATTAAATCACACTGCCTCTATCCATTTAGTTTTGATTTGGAAAAAAGCTTGGGGTCATTAAGATTTTTTTATTTATTTATTTTTTTTAAGAAATATGATACTTTTATTCAGCGAGGATGATTATTTTGTTGGAAAGTGATAAGATTTCAATTTTAAATAAATGCATTTTTTTTGTTTGTTTTTACTTGTTTTTATTCATCAAGTATGAAAAAAAATTGTATCACAGTTTCCAGAAACATATTAAAGAGATAGTTCACCCAAAGACCTTCGTTCATCTTTTGAACACGAAATAAGATATTTTTGATGAAATATGAGAGCTGGATCACTCCTCCATACTAGTCCATTGGCTTCTTGAGGGATTGAAACTTGCCGGCCTCGAAAAGTTATTAAAGACATCGTTAAAATAGTCCAAGTGACTACAGTGGCTCAATCTTAACTTTATCAAGCGATAAGAATACTGTTGTTGTACGTCACACGCATCAAACACATGACCAGCGTCGGCCAATAGTAAGCCTACGTTTGACGTAGCTCTACGCAATTACACTAGTTTAACTGAGTACTGTAAAAAAAAATATTGTTGGTTTAACTTAAAAAAGTAAGTAACCTGGTTGCCTTAAAATTTTAAGTGGATTGAACTACAAAAAGTGACTTGATAGAATGAAGGAGATTAATTTAATCATCAAAAACTCAAAATAATAAGTTATCTCAACTAAATAAATTAAGTTGATTTGACAAAAGAAAAAAATGTTGTGATAACAAATCTTGAAAATATTTTTTTACAGTGTAGTTGAAATAGTCATTATTTATGTTTGTTTTTGCATACAAAAAGTATTCTCATCGCTTGATAAAGTTAAGATTGAGCCACTGTAGTCACTTGGACTATTTTAACGATGTCTTTAATAACTTTTAGAGGCCGGCAAGTTTCAATCCCTCAAGAAGCCTATGGACTAGTATGGAGGAGTGATCCAGCTCTCAGATTTAATCAGAAATATCTTAATTCATGTTCAAAAGATGAACGAAAGTCTTACAGGGTTGGAACAACATGAGGGTGACTAAATACTAACAGAATTTTAATTTTTGGGTGAACTAACCCTTTAAGCAGCACAACTTTTTTTCAACATTGATAATAATGAATGATTGTTGAGCAGCAAATCAGCATTTTAGAATGATTTCTGAAGGATCATGTGACACCGAGGACTGGTGTATTGGCGTAAATAAAAGCAAGTAAAATTCAGCTTGTCCATCACAGAAATAATTAATTTATAATACATTAAAATGGAAAACCGTTATTTTAAATTGTAATAATATTTCACGATTTTTTTTTACTGTTTTTTTTTAATCAAATAAACAGCCTGGTCATTTAAGAAATATTTCTATTTACTTATTTGTTCACCCCAGAATCCTCAGATTTAAATTAGATTTTAAATTGGATGGATGGATAGGTTCAAGTTTCAGACTTATGTTCCCCATTGTATGTTACTTTATTGTTTACAATTTTCTATTGGACCAACTGAGCCTAACCCTGCAGTTCCCCACAGGTTACAATTGTGACCCAAGAATAAATCATATCCTTTCACTAACTTCAATCTTTTGCAAATGTGTTTCACTGGGCCATCCAAAGACTAAAAAAATATGTTTTTTCACAGTCCTTCAGAAAACTCTTCAAGTCTACATTTAAACTTTACACTGGGCAAAATACATCCCTCTGGAGATGAGAGTGAAGCAAAGTGAGGCACAGCCCACTAGCACTGCAGGCAATCCTGTGTTTATTTATAGGCACTTATCCCACTTTATATCACATTTGTCAATGTCAGCCCTGTGTCCAAATCAAGCCCTCTGTCAGCACATCATTAGTAAACTCTGATCCCCACTCTACAAACACACACACACACCACCTGCATTCTAGCACATGTTCGAAAGACCACGAGAACAGAAGGCTATCAGCTGCCAGGAGCAGGGATGGCCAGATATTGAGTACCTGGAAGCGACAACAATTATCGATTATGAAAATACACTAAATTGCGTGAACTTCAAAATCTATGATGCTGATTTGAAGTTCACTAAGATGTGCCAAAATGGAGCCTCATTTTCAATTTACCCTTTGTTTCTGTCACATTTTAGGCCTCTGATTGGCGATTTCCGCATAGCAACTTGCGTACATGGTGACTTTCAGCCTGAGGCAATTGAATGGAAACAAAAGTAGTGGTTTAGAGACACATTTTTAAAATGTTTCGAATGCATGGTCTTAATGCAACACTCATGCGGATCGGACGCCAGTTTGATGCATATCTACAAACGGCACTCGAGTACTCGAGGTTGATTTATCAGTCGGGTACTCAAGTAGTCAAAATGGCCTCCAGCCTCTCAAGCACAGGTCCTCTCAAATGAGCCAACAAATCACGACCCCTACACTTTCTCTGTCAACGTCGAGTCACAATTTTGGGGAAGTCAAGCTCCTAATTTTGTTCATTTGCAGACCAACGGTGCTATAAATGCGCAACCATTTGTATTGGGTCTCCGAAAGAGAGAATTAAACGGACACATCTTCACACCAAACAGCTGCGAATGCTGTACAAGCGACTCCCCGCGACCAGATTCAGTCACAAGATTAAAAGGCACCAGATGAGCCTATAAATAGGCCGAAAAAACAATAACTCAGGGATAAATTTGGAGTACAGTATCTGGATTTGAGAAGTTTAACTACCTGTCCTTGAATTGTCTTTGCTGGCATGTGACTTTCCACACTCCCATTGACAATACAGATCATACTATTTCAAAAATACACACACATACATGTACAGAATTACACACATGCACACCACTGTTGTACTCGCTTTTAACTATCCTTGTTTGTGACCCGGTGCGTCTCCCTGATGGAGCGTCTATTTCTGCTGGGCGGTGGGCGGTTCCAGCTCGGGACCGCCATAGAATTGGCTGCAGTTGGGGTCCCCCCTCACTTTGGGGGACGAGGATATCTGGACACCAGTGTAGGGGTTGACGCACCAACACTCGCCCCTCTGTCCGTGGTTGGACATGTGGCACTGGAATACAAGAGAGGGAAGAGGATGAGAGGGGCGGGGAAACCTGTGGTGTCGGGGGCTTAATGAAGCTCTTGGGCGAGTACGGGGTGGAGGCACTGGCCCAAAACAGCCCTCCCGCCTCATTTGTCCCAGCACGTCTCATTGACCCCTACTGAGCACTCCCAAAATGAGGTCATAATTGAACTGGACATAGCTGACGCTGAGACCCAAAAATGGCCAAAAACAGATTCTCAATTTTGTCCTCCAATGGCAAAGAACAAAAACTGACAGTTACAGTAATCGCAAGAGGAACAGGATGATTACAAAACAATTAAGTGTCGTGAGGTACACTGTTTTGAGCCCTGGGAACAGGGTTTGCATGTCAAAACAACATACCAATTTACATCTCTGGGACATGTTTGTCCTGGTTTAAGCTGTGACGTGTCGTGTCAGGACATAGAAATATTATACCATAATGGTTAACTCACAAAAGTTCTCGTTTATCAACTCTGTCAGCAAAATGTCAACTTTGTCTCCAAAAATATTTCCCCTAAAATTGCTCTGTTTGGGCTGTCAGTAAATTAAAAATTGTATTCCAATAAAGTACACGACACGCTGAATAACTACATACAAAATTACTGCATACATATTACAAAGTGCAAACATACATTAAAGTCGATTATAAAAATAAAAAAAATAAACGTAAAATTATATAATATAAAATTAAATGATATAAAAAGAGCATAGACATTAGACAAAACAATAGCTTATGTGTGTCTGTGTCAACGCTTTCTCACGACCAATTCTACGGTATTCGTACGAATGAGTAAAAGCTAGGCTAGTAAAAGGCTAATTTGTACGACCTAACTCGTACAAATTTGTATATGTCTAAACCCAGTGATGGGTGGGTTTAGGGGCGGGGTAAGGAGTAGGTCATTCATACGAATTGGGCAACTCGTAAAAAAAAATGTTCGATTTAGCAAAAATCGTACAAATTCTTACGAGTGAAGTCGTATGAATTCGTACGATTTTTGCTAAATCGTACATATTTTACGAGTAGCCCTATTCGTTTGAATGATTTCGCCACCTCGTAAAAATAGTACGAATTGCCGTGAGATCGGGTTGGTGTGCGTGTGTGTGTGTATAAATATATAGATATAAGTATAGATACATATCTATATGTATATATACAGTATAGTGCATATCTATACGTATATATATGTATATATACATATCTATATGTATATATACAGTATATATATATATAGATAGATGGATGGATGGATGGATGGATGGATGGATGGATGGATGGATGGATGGATGGATGGATGGATGGATGGATGGATGGATGGATGGATGGATGGATGGATGGATGGATGGATGGATGGATGGATGGATGGATGGATGGATAGATAGATAGATAGATAGATAGATAGATAGATAGATAGATAGATAGATAGATAGATAGATAGATAGATAGATAGATAGATAGATAGATAGATAGATAGATAGATAGATAGATAGATAGATAGATAGATAGATAGATAGATAGATAGATAGATAGATAGATAAACTCTATGGAAACTAGACTGTATACATTATGAGCTAAATAATATATGAAGGTAGGTGGATCAGATCATTTGTTCATCACTTTTAATAGCAGACTTTAGTATCTTGTGACATTTTTTCTCAAGAACCTTCAAAAGTATCCATCTATTTGCTTCTCATTTCATCTCATCAGGCTGAACGGGATGTGAAAGAGACAGGTCATTACGATATAAAAGAGATTACAGAAGAGTTCTCATTAGTGATTCTCTTTCCTCTGAGAACGTCACTACAAAGAAGGGCAAGCCACCCCACAGACAGGTTAGTCATTCAGCAAAATTTTCATTAGCTTGTAACTCTCAGCTCAGATACGGTTGCCTTGGCTTTGATAAAACAGCCTTCTGTAGAGAATGTGGGAATGTTTTATACACAGTTTCTCTTTGGCTCCATCTTTGTGTCATTATTGAACCTTCCATGTGGAATTGGATAATAAAACAGCAGGCTGCTGCAGATTGAAAGGTTGTGCAATGTCTCATATTCCTATTGCCCTATAGTGAAATTAACACCCGCCGCCATTCAAATGTGGGTATGTGTTGTTCTAATCTACTGGTCAATGTACCAGGTGACCTGTAAAACATTTCAAACTGACAAAGGACAAAAAACTTCATAAACTACTTTAATTTCCTTTTCTCAAACTATAGAGCGTTGGCTCTTGCAATGCCAAGGTCATGGGTTTGATTCCCAGGGAAAGCATGTAAATAATAAGATTGTAAATGTGCACCTTGGAATGCAACGCAAGTCGCTTTGGATAGAAGGGTCTGCCAAATGCATATTATTATTATTTTTTTTTTTATTATTGATTTAGCTGGGTCTTTCACACCAAAGGTGGTCCACTGCACCATTACCACCCCATTAATGGAAATGTACATGGTAACTTACTGATGCATTTCAATTGGTATATTAAAATTGGGCATTGACAAGCTACCACTGTCTTCGAAATATTGAGTTAAGTGTAGATCATCGCACCTGCTTAAGGTTGTACTGTCCTGTCTTGTCACAGTTGGGAAACTTCAGGTCATAGAGATTTTCCAAAGGCCCCTTGTTGTCATGGAACGTCATTCGGGAGATGTTCTCTAACACTTTATCCAGCTCTTGCTGACACTGGCTCTGTAAGACAAAACAAACATATATTTGAGTATTTCTTCAACTCTTAAAACAGCTCAAAACACTTTTTTAGACTCTCACTAGTTTAATTTGTATACTAACAATGTCCAGAAATGGACGTACAAAAATACAGAGCAACTCTGTCATTTTCATTTATTTTCTAATTTAACATTTCCAACACATCTCAAATTGTTTAATAGCATTCTACGATGAAAATGACGTTTTTGGAATAAAATGGCAATCTCTTTTGTCTTGCCAAGGCTAATTTCATAGTTAGCATTGTACGTATCCTAAATACACACAATTAAGTAATATTTTCACACTTTTTATATTAAATGCATAAGATTAAAGCTTGAAATGCAATAAATAAATAAATAAATATTGTGAATATTGTGAAATATTGTGAGTTTGTCATTACCGGGCATCAGAAATTGGTAAAACAGATTAGTAAAAGTTGTTGATGTGTGAGATTAACCTTGATTAAAAGTTTTTCAAACATTACATCTTAAATCTTTATCATTTTCAAGCAATTCATATTGAAATGGTTTATGATGATTTCACTCTATTTAAAACTATATTTTTTATGATATAATAAAATATAAATATCACAGGAATTCACAAAAAAATAACTAGTAGCAAACGTGATGAAGGGACAGAGTTAATTTGACCTTCATATAAAAAAAAGAGTTTGTTTTAATAAAAATTCTCGAAGAAACACGCATATAAGAAGGAGAGTGAGATAAACAGCAAGCCGGCGGCTTCATGAAACATTTATGTGGCTGATATTAATCTCCTACTCCAGCTAATTTTCTGGCCTGGTTCTACCTTCCCACCTCTCAACAAGGACAGGCATCGGCATCAAAGACCATTCTTGTCTCCCGTTCCTTCTCTTTTTCCCTGTATCTCTCATGATGGCTGCTCCCTGCTTGGCCCGGGATAAGAGGGCACTGGGGGAAGAGGGCCTGCCAGGGATCTTATCCGTACCGTGCGGATGAAAAGTGCTCCATCACAAAGCAGTGAACAGTCCCCTGCTGTCATCGAACATGCCGTCACCCACCCTGACATTCTCCTTGAATGTCTGCTTTTCATTGGGATATGTAATGGTTACAACACTGATTTATGACCCCCACAGAAAAGTTGTTTATTCGGTTTGGCTTTTATTACCCTACCATTATCACTGGTTTGAATTTTTATTGCCTTGGCTTCTTCTTTTTATTGCATCTACCTTATTTTAGTACTTTCCAACATCCATTTGCTTTATCAACATATCATTTAGCCGTTTTTATTGTAGTTACTTTAGCTTTCAGGTCAGCAAAAACAGAACCAGAGTGCTTCATAGTACAGCTAAATGTTGTCTCAGCTGTTGTTTGTTGATGGGCACATCGATTATCTTTTCCCAAACTATTTCTTGCACAATAGAATACGAAAATATGAGTGGATATAGGGCTGTTTTCATCAATGTGATTAAGGCGTCCTTTAAATAGTGAGGATATGCTATATAGGATATTTCTCTTACTGTTGTTTGTTTTTTTTCTTGTACTTATTTGTAATTATATTGCTTCCTTAATAAAAAAAAAATAGTGAGGATATCCTAATATGTCAATGAAAAATGAGGAGGCTCGATTTAAAAAAGTTATTATGCAAAACCAGGGCCTAAAACTACATTTTTGCCACACCTGCAAATAGCCGGTGACTTTTAGAAAATGTACTGGCCACAAATATTTGTTTTTACCAGCCATGAAACAGATTAATCTTAATATATGTTACGAATTATTGAATCTAGTGCAGTGAGTGATTTTATTTGCCTTTTGTTGTTTGATTAACATTAACAGACAGTAGAAGGATTATTAGGCTGCTGTCACTTTAAGAGCTAATGAATCCAATATATCCTAACCGAATACACATGCGTTTTATTTCTCAATTGTCATAACTGATTATGTGTACAACGATACTTGTCAGGTTTTTTAACATTAGGGGCCCTATCTTCTACCCGGCGCAAATGACTTCGTACACTAACGCATGTATCATTCGTATTTTCCCTCCACAGACGCACATCGGTAAACTAGGAAATGAACTTGCGCTCCCTGGGCGAGTCGGCGAAATAAGGAGGTGTGTTTTGGCGCAAAAATTCCCTAGTGGTATTTTGCAGTTAGAAAACAACTCCGCCACTGACCAGAAAAAAAACCTGGTCTAAAGTCAGTGGCGCGCTGCGCATTGTTCATAATGATATTTTAAAGGTTCTCTAAGCGATGCTAAGCCGACACACGACCAAAGAGACGTCGTTCTGAAGAACAAATTAAAAAGAAGAAGGAGTCGGATAAAGAACGTGCGAAGTTCCGAATTTACATCGGTAGCAAAGCTTTTGAACGATGGCGAGAACTCCGGCGGCAGAAGGGCTTCCAGTCCGACGGTTACAATTATTTCAGGAAGCACGGAAGGGAGGGGGAGGAGATGAGATGCGGAAGAGGGAGGGTCTAGCTAGTCTCCGATTTGTTTGAAAATATTCCGAACGTCAACACCCACCCAGGATCGCTTACAGAACCTTTAAGCGCACATGCTTGGCCATAATGTAGCGGGTGCACAGCGCGCATACACTTTGACTCTCTCATCAACACAGAAGCAGCAGTTTCTATTTTTGCAAATCATACATTATAACAAAGAAAAAATATTAACACAGGAGGGAAATCATTGTGGTATCCACGAAGATGTAGGCCTAAATCTAGCTTACACATTTGCCCACATTTTTCAGGCTAATTGTTGTAATGACGGATCAGACCTGTTTGCCAAATATTGGCAAGACGCATAAGGACATCTAACAAATTAGTTTGTCCGTCAAGAACTAGAAAAAAAATTCCCATCCCCATACAACGTCACTTCTCTATCTTTCACTGCCCTGACAAGAAAAACCGCTAGCAAAACCGCCATTATAATAACAATCCGCCATGTAACATGCGCACCTGCTCTTAAAGGGTATGTTGGATGACGCTCTGATTGGTTTATTTCCTGTTACGCCCAAACCACACCTATGAATATTAATGAAGCTATTTCAGACCAACCCCTTTTAAACTTGCGTCGGGCGCAAGAGTCATTTATCCCGCCGGTAAAATAGCAAGAGCACCCAAGACCCGCCCACTTTTGCTTTGCGCTTGATACTTGCGTTTCAGATCGTTAAACTAGGGCCCAATTTGTCTGTTCAAGTGCAAGAAGACGTGAAAGAGAGCTCAATTCAGTATTTGGACGTAGTCTGAGACGTGACTTTCTGAGCGCACTTCGGATGTTTGCGCACAGAAAAAAAAATTGCAAAAAAATGCAACGCACCATTAATGAATTGAGTTCCCTTTTGCGTCTTCTTGCGGTCGAATATTTAAATTAGCAAGGCTTAAACTTTCAGCGCTGGTCCTTCAACTGTCTTGAGCGCTGTTCACACAATATTGCAGTGTTAGAATTCATAAAAATTGTACCAGCCAACTGGCAATTGACAGTCATATACCTGACACAGTGTCAACGCCGATTTTAAATCGTATTTGGAAAATTACGAAAACTACCAGACCTACCATTTATTTCAGCAAGTTTTACTTAAAACGTTTTTTTTTTAAAGGAGAACTCCGGCGAACAATGAACCTTTGGTCTAATAAAACATCTGTACCTCGTCAATCGTTCTCTGAGGTTTGTTTTCATGATAATCGAATGTATAGAGTTTTATCTCTAAAAACTGTTTAGCGTATAATGCTAGTACTGGGGGCATTGACCAACTAAAATGAAATCGCTAGTTTATACCACTAACAAGGCTCAAAAGAGCCCCGCACTAACGCAGTAACATAACAAGACTCCATACATGCAAAACGAAGCATTGACAACTTTGTAAGTGTTCAGACCGTTTAATAAGAACATAAGTTTTAAAGACCGTTTACTTCGTGTAGACATACAGCAGCCATCTTAGGAAATAGTCTCGATAAGTCGATCCCCGAACGCCGTTCATACAGTTCAGAAGTTCGTTGAACTTCATACAGTTCAGCTCACTAAGCACGACGTTCGGGGATTGACTTATCGAGACTATTTCCTAAGATGGCTTCTGAATGTATACACGAAGTAAACGGTCTTTATAACTTATGTTCTTATTAAACGGTCTGTACACTTACAAAGTTGTCCATGCTTCGTTTTGCATGTATGGAGTCTTGTTATGTTACTGCGTTAGTGTGGGGCTATTTTGAGCCTTGTTAGTGGTATAAACTAGCGATTCGTTTTACTTAGTCAATGCCCCCAGTACTAGCATTATACGCTAAACAGTTTTTAGAGATAAAACTCTTTACATTCGATTATCATGAAAACAAATCTCATACAACGATTGACTAGGTACCGATGATTTATTAGACCAAAGGTTCATTGTTCGCCGGAGTTCTCCTTTAAGTCAAGTCAAGTCAAGTGAAGGCCAAGTATGGTAACCCATACTTGTAATTTGTCCTCTGCATTTAACCCATCCAAGTTCAGTGCACACAGATTAGGAGCAGTGAACACACACACACTGCAAACCATGGACACACACACCCGGAGCAGTGGGCAGCCATTCACTGCGGCGCACGGGGAGCAAATGGGGGTTAGATGCCTTGCTTAGGGGCACCTTAGTCTTTTCCTGTCGGTATTGAGAATTGAACCCATGACCTTCTGTCTATCTAACCATTAGCCCACAACCGCCTAAAAAAGGTATGAAAAAAGAAAACAACCTTCCAACTAAAGTAAATTGGCAAGAAAATTTGTGTATTGGCTAAGAACAGTCGATGATGCCATGATAGAGATCCTGATTGGGGTGAGGTCCTGTTGTAGTGGTCACTTGGCTAAGGATTTAAAGGTCCAGGTAAAGCATGGTGCAATTCCAAGAAAAGTTAATTAACTCTGTGGATTTGTGTGATGGCCAAATTCGACAAGCACTGGCCCATTCCTTGTTTCAGCAGAGGCGGGAGCCGTTTGTTCTGTCTTGGCAATCCGAATTGTGACTGTTAGCTATCACCGGGCACAGTGTTTTAGACATCAGAAATCGCTGGTTAATTAGGTAACTAAGGAAATTATCGAATGTTTTCAACTGAAAACCTAGCAAAAGTGGCACCAGAAACAGCCTTGATATGAAAAACACTCGAAAAACAGCTTACAGCTGTTCCTGCACAGTTCCAATCATGAAAATAACATACTGGAGCAATAAATTATACATTGACAAACAACCTCAGACCACAGAATTACAGCGACATCAAATTTAGAGGGTTGTACAAAGGACATACCGTAAATCTGAACCCCAGAAAACTGTGTTAGTTGTGTGTGTGTATTGTGTGTATAGTGTAAGCCCATACTGTTGTGTATGTGGTGTGTTAGTCTGATAACCAGAAGAGGGCACTGCCGTACTGAACACAATGACATTCAAGGTGAATAGAGATATTTATTTCAATCGCTCCATCATTCTCTGTGTTAATCTAAAGGTTAATCTGAGGGACACTCACCTGTTTGGGGAGAAGGGTTTTGAGATCATCCTGGGAGCTGAACATCCTGTTCCTCTTATTGTTGTGATGCTGCTTCACAGCCATTTCCTTGTAGTGTTGGTAGTTGTTTTCTTTGCTGGTCTTCTTCATCAGAGGGGAGCGTGTGCTATTTACTTCTCCTGATGGAGAAAAGAGAAGGTTATAAAATTTGGGTAAAATTCAGAATTGACTCATTCGCTCCCTCCCTCAACTCAAATGTTGTTGGACATGTTTTGAACAGGGCCTAAATTTGACACTCGCAAAGCTCCAAATGCAATTTAAAATCAGCGTTGACAGGTATATGATACAGTGTGAAAAAAAAAAAAAAAAACATTGGTAACCATAGTAACAGTTACGCTTGCAAACAGATTCATAATTCATTCAAATGCAATCCGATGGCTCTACTTTACTTAAAGTGGACGGAGTAGAACTAACGAGCCGTAACTTAAGAAAATAACCGTCATTTTTACACGTCTGTTAAAAAATTACACTGTTAACATCAGTTATAGCTTTAACTTCTTTTTAACTTGGCAAATAACCGGGGTATAAGCAGGATAATCCACGGCTAGCCATGCATTAAATGATTTTAATGCACGACGTAGAGGCAAGCACCCTCCGCTTCACGTCGGGTGGTTCTTCGCCTCTACGTCGTGCATTAAAATCCTTTAATGCATGGCTAGCCGTGGATTATCCCTTACTTAAAAAGTGAACTATATAACGTTAAAAAAATCAGAAATGCAATTGCTTTTTGAAAGTAATTTTCAATTACATTCTGAATGCTGTACAACTCTATCAGGTTAGATGTTGCTTAACAAATTGACATATTATTTATAGAAATTTGTATTATTGTTCTCAGGTTAAAGACCACAAGCAATCTTTTTAGTCAATAAAAACAAACCCTGGATCAGAGCTCTGGCAGTGCATCAAAGCATGGCAGAGAAAAAAAAGTTAAAGGCTGTGATTAAAGACAGCTCTTGATTCCGAT
This sequence comes from Cyprinella venusta, assembly GCA_038021265.1. Lineage (NCBI taxonomy): Eukaryota > Metazoa > Chordata > Actinopteri > Cypriniformes > Leuciscidae > Cyprinella > Cyprinella venusta. The sequence continues at coordinate 33,891,320 of CM075867.1, read as the reverse complement.
AGGCACAGAGGCCTGTGAAGAGATACGTGCCTTTTAAGTCAATCCATGCCTGGCAAATCACAAGTGAACTACTAATAACACACTATCTAACATACTAAGTATAGTTTACCCCAAAATTACTTTCATTGAATGAAAAAAAAAAAAAATACAGAATATCTTCTTTTGTGTTTTACAGAAGAAAGAAAACTATACAGATCCAAGGACACAGATACAATCCTTCTGTATTATTTTTCAAAAAAAAATAGCTTTATGGGTTTAGCGTTAAATGAGTATGAGTAAATATTTTTTTAACAAAGGTTAAAGGAGTAGTTCACTTTTAAAAAAACTTTTGCAGATAATTTACTCACCCCCATGTCATCCAAGATGTCCATGTCTTTCTTTCTTCAGTCGAAAAGAAATTAAGGTTTTTGATGAAAACATTCCAGGATTTTTCTCCATATAATAGACTTCAATGGGAACCAAACGGTTCAAGGTCCAAAAGACAGTTTCAGTGCAAACTGCAAACTGTTCAAAGGGCTTTAAACGATTTCAGATGATGAATAAGGGTCTTATCAAGCGAAACGGTCGCTCAATTAAAAAAAAATAAAGTTTAAGTTTTATAAGCTCAAATGGTCACCTTGCTCTGTTCTGCGATGCGCGTTCGTGACTCTCCTTTTCGAACATTGTTTATCAAAATCTTTTTTCGTGTCATTTGGTTCATTCAACAAACGAAATGAATGAGTTGACTCTGGAAAAGATTCATTCATTTTGATAAACGAGTTCGAACAGGAGAGTCACGAACGTGCATCACAGAACAGAGCAAGGAGACCATTTGAGCTTGTAAAACTTAAACTTTATTTTTTTTTTTAAATGATAAATGTTTGTTTTTTTTTTAAAGACCCTTATTCATCGTCTGAAATTGTTTAAAGCCCTTTGAACAGTTTGCACAGTAACTGTCTTTTGGAATTTGAACCGTTTGGTTCCCATTGAAGTTCATTATATGGAGAAAAATCCTGGAATGTTTTCATAAAACTTAATTTCTTTTCGACTGAAAAAAGAATGACATGGACATCTTGGATGACATGAGGGTGAGTAAACTATCAGCAAAAGTTTTTTTAAAAGTGAACTACTCCTTTAAGGCCGCGACACACTATGCCACTATCCTACCTGAGCAATTGAATGCATGAATATTTTCATAATAACATGAGCTGACTAGAATGAAAAAAGTGATCAGCGTGATTGACATTCAAAACGGTAAGCAAGCGTTGCTTAGTTTGCATGCAGTCCAAGTTTTGGTTTCCCTTTTTGAACGACAAAAATAGACTATTGATACCCTGCTGGTATAGACAGACATATCCTCGCACACAGATGCAGAACGCACAAGCTAGCTGACACTCACCTGACCTATAGTCCTTTAGGTGTGTTCAAGTGCAGCTTTTTGGCCGAGACGCAGCCAAGGAGAGGTGACAACACAGTCAGCTTTCATCGCAACTAGTTCTGTGTCCCAGGCTTTACGTGTACCTCTTGGTAACATCACTTGCACAAAGCGGGTCATTTGGACTCTAGCTGGCCCTATGAAACTCTCGCCTGCATTCAGATGTGTTCTAGGTCTGGCCCATCGACATTAAAAAGCAGAAAGTCAGGCAATGAGCCCAGAGCTGCTCGCATGATGTCAGCGTAGGGTAAGTATGAGCCTAGAGATCTGAAGGAGGGTGATCGCTCTGAGCATTGTCCAGCATTGAATACTGCGGTCTAAAGTTTCAAGCCCAATTGTGAGGAACAGACCTAAGAATAGTGTCTGAAATAGCGGGCGACTTTGTTTCCAGAGTTTGCCTCAATGAAGACATTATTGGCGGGCGTGCTTCAGCAGACACCTGCCATTACATATCCTCAGAAGCATCCCTGTTCCACACTCTCATCCCTGGGCCTACACCAGCAACACTTCCCACTCACAGTTCCTCTCTCTTTCCAAAGGCTTAGTGTGTGGGCTGTGCGGTTGGGGAGTGGACAGGAACTCTTTTCAGGACTTGGGCCGTTTTCTCTCTCGCTTCTCCCGAGGAAGCATGACATGCTGTTGAAAAGTCAAGTGCGACTTGTGAATTTACATACTGACTCTGCTCCAAAACCTAGAGTCTATGTAGAGGCATTTTGAGGCATCATTGACATACGTCCGGCACAAAACCTGTTCCAACTGGAAGATTTGTGTCAATTTTCAAATCATCCAAGCTCAAATTGAATCTTTTCATCATATAAAGCGATTGTGCCTCTTCAAAACATACTCACTAAACCGCTCAACTCATCTAGATTGCTTTTACGATCTTTTGAAGATGACCAAAAATTTTCCGGGTTTGGAACGACATGAGGATTTAATGACGGAATTTGAATAATGAACTAATTTAACTACCACTTCATTTTCTGGCAAGTAAAACCATTTCATTTAAAGGGATACTCCACTTTTTTTTGGAAATAGACTCATTTTACAACTCCCTTAGAGTTAAACAGTTGAGTTTTACCATTTTTGAATCCATTCAGCCGATTTTCTGATATTTAGAAGAATGTCTGCAACCAGGCAGTTTCTGGTCTCATTGACTTTCCTAGTAGGAAAAAAATATACTATGGTAGTCAATGAGACCAGAAACTGTCTGGTTGCAGATATTCTTCTAAATATCAGAAAATCGGCTGAATAGATTCAAAAATGTTAAAACTCAACTGTTTAACTCTGGGGGAGTTGTAAAATGAGCCTATTTCCAAAAAAAGAGTGGAGTATCCCTTTAAAATGAAACGTGATCATTATAATCAAGATAAAAATCCGTAAAACATCATACAGATAGAATCATCTATAAGGAAAACTGAAAAGAAAAACAAATCAAGGTCATTTCTGCTCTGGTTGTATGCTACCACCCATAATCAAACACTTCAAATCTTTCACCACTGATTTGGTTAAATCAATGCATACTTCTTCACTGAGCTTAAATGGCAAGCTCTTTCCAGGATTTATCGAAATGCAGAGGTCTGACGGCAGGATTATAACTGGTTGTATTGGTTTACATTACACAATCTACTGATATACAAACATGCACTCTGCGACATGCAACATGAACCTCTTGTAACCAGTAAGCTATGGTCAATTTGTGGATGAACCGAGGCCCACTGCATGCTGGGAAAACAACCCAAAGACACTGACATTGATTGAAACCTCTTCGCAGTTTACCCATCTGGTTAAACATTTACAGAAAATGCTCTTTCAACCCACACGGCTATGAAGAGGGAGCCGAGCAGCCATGTTGTTTTTCCAAACAGGCTGCAGTGAGCACGCTGGCTCTCAGAATGTCTCTGCATGAAAAAGTAATGCAAGAAAAACATAAGCAGCCGTGATGCCCGAGAAGCCGGCTTGTATTTGGTGTTTTTTCTTACTTGCATAACCGTGTGGCCTTTTGTAAAGGTTGTAACTTCAAGGACTCCCTGTACCACGGCGGCACAAAATAACAGTGTAGAATGTAATTTAATTTCCTTTCTTCTGTGGAACTACACGACTCACAGGAAAGCTATGCCAGTGTCCGGCAAAACAGGACCAGGTGTGGGAGAGTTTTGCAAAAACTAATTGTTGGTTTTGGTGAGTGCAGAATGGCTTCCCTTGGGCATGTACAAGAGGTTTTTGGAACTCAAATTTGATACAGCTTTTATTTGGCCTGGCACATCGTAAGATTACTTGCAATATGAATATGTTAGCCTTCCTGTAATCTATAAGCTAGTGTGCTCCAAAAATAAAATTCTCATTTAGAAGTTATAAGCATTCAAAACTTACAGTCTCTAATATGGATCAATGATTTGAATGATTTCATCACTCTGCACTTCAGCTTCTCATCAGATTTTCTGTCCAATCAAATGCTCTCTAGTATCTGAAGTATCTCACTCCCAACACCATAAATAGACGCTGAAGCTGCGGCTGAAATCGGTCACTTGTTCACACATTTGCTATTTTCTACATGGTGAATGGCGCACTGTGCACTTTATAGGGGACAGGAAATGATTCAGGTAGTGTATATATGCTTTCCATTGGGGCGAATGTTGCTCTCGTGAAGCAAACATGCTTGAGCTTTCATTTACCACATCTCATGTGTGAGTTGATGAATGTGAATAAAATCTTAAATTCAATCTGCGATCGTGTCTCTTTACGATCTCTTTATGAATCGTCAAAGGTTCAGTTGCGTAGCTGTCAATGGAGTGACAAAAAAAGCTCTAACAGAAATATCTTCATTTGCGTTCCGGAGATAAACGAAAGTCTTAGGTTTGGAACGACATGAGGGTAAGTAATCAATGACAGAATTTTGGAGTGAATTTTGAACTATCCCTTTAAAGGGTAACTAAACCCTAAACCAACTTTTTTTTAGTTAATGATCTGTAAGAACGGGGCTTTTTTTAATGCTGATCATTGATTCGGGTAATTTTTTTGACATTTGGGTATAAATGTGTTTTATTTCTACAATATATGGTGTAAAAACGTCTTAGTGCTGCCCTCTTCAGGTTGAACGGTGGCTACTGCAGTTGAATTTTCCTATTGGATGTTTGGGGTTCTTCGTGACGTACGCAAGTTTCAGCTCACCACGCCATTGGTATGAGCTACCAAGCCCTCGGCAGTTTAAAAACCACTGCGAGTCAAGAGTTGGAATTACAAGCTTTGAAAACGATCAGGATAGAGTATTTTCCCAAAACCCCCACACGCTCAGCCCCGCCCTCGGTTCGTCCCCTCTATCTCCGCTGGGGTCGCCCATTTTTTCAGCATTTTTCAAATATTGCCAGTGGGTGGAGTCAGGCTCTGACTAGGGGTTTAGTTACCCTTTAAAGGGATACTCCACTTTTTTGGAAATAGGCTCATTTTACCACTCCCCCAGAGTTAAACAGTTGGGTTTTAGCGTTTTCGAATCCATTCAGCCGATTTTTTGATATTTAGAAGAATATCAGTAACCAGACAGTTTCTGGTCTCATTGACTTCCATAGTATATATTTTTTTTCCTACTATGGAAGTCAATGAGACCAGAACCTGTCTGTTTACTGATATTCTTCTAGATATCAGAAAATCAGCTGAATGAATTTGAAAACGGTGAAACCCAACTGTTTAACTCTGGGGGAGTTGTAAAATGAGAAAAAAATTGTAAAAAATTTTTGATTTACAAAAAAAAGTGGAGTATCCCTTTAAACTAAACTGAAAACTGATAATATAAATATAAAAGATCATTCAAAGTATGAATAAACTACAGGCCTATAAACAATACTAAAATAACATTGGAAGAGAGCTCGGGTTTGGTCCAAACAAAGTGTGAAAACAGCTGTAAGAGCTAGTTGACTTATTCCCCCAATGCTTACCACTTCTTCTACTGTTCTGTCCTACAGGAACTTTCACTGGTGTCCTCTATCTGTCCTCTACATCACTGAAACATCTGTTCGGTGTCTTAGTATTTCGCACTCTCTCTGATTCCACTTAACAAAATCGTTCTGAGAAGTAATTTGTCACTGGGAGCCTCTGGGAGCACTTCCCCGTTTTTTTTTTTTTTTTTTTTTGCTCCCCCTATTTGATGAAAAAGCGTTTAAGATTTCATTCAACCTAAACTAGCCTCGCTGAGCCTCTTCTCAATATACAGTGGGTCGTGCCAGCACATTTCTCTGTATTTCTCTTCAACTCTCCCTCTTTTATCTTTTCTGTAATTGCATATGCAAAGACTAAACAGCAATGTTGTACGCTCATAAATCAGAGGCCTACTGAGGGAGCCTCGATGATTCAACAGCCACTGTGCACAAAGGAAATGTCCTCAGCAGACGAATGAGATTCAGTCCTCGATTCTGCTTTTGAGTGTGTGTGCTTCTTTCTTCTGATCATTTCTATACACTAAACACAGATTTCAACAACAATGTAGCATGAGATGCCGGTAAATGAAGCACTGCTATTTCTCACGAGTCACGCAGGCATTCAAAGGTGTTGCTCGTAAATATACTGAACAAGAACTCAATAACTGAAATCAGTGAAAATATACCATCACAGCAGTCCTGTATCCACTTTTTATAATCACAACATGCTCACATTACAAGAAAATATCAATATATTGTTAACAGTTATTTCAAATTCATAACACTGACATGTTCAATAGTGCAAAGTGTAACAAAACTTAGTCTTTTACTAATATGCATACCCAAATTTAGGGTGTGTTTACATGACAACGATGTGCTAAAAACAGGAATGTTTTTCCTCCTTTTTTTGCATACAGATGACAACATTGTCAAAACGATCCCAGTTCACACGTATTATGACTGTATTATGCTTCCAGGCCAGTAGTTGGCGATGTTACTATGTAAAGAAGCACTACAGACTATTGGTGCGTTCTATTATTTATCCGTCTCGGAGATCCGAATCAGAAGACAGACGTTGCCTAGCAACACGCCCCCTATCCTCGGATTTCTCCTCTCAGACGTCGGACAACCGTGAGGACACCGAGCAAGAATTCAGTTTCGGAATTCAAGATGGCTGCGCCCTGTGTGACTTGTAAGTATGAATTGTTTTCATTGTTTTTGAACCGCTTTGGTATTTTAAAGGACGATTATAATCACTCGCATTACTGCGTCCCCTGTAGGTATGGGAATCGGTTGTTGTGAGTGCAATTACTAATGTTGCCAGCGTTGCTAACAGAAGATTAACATGAAAAACATGAAATGAAGTGAACATTTTCAAGTTCAAATGGCTGCGTTTTGATAAGGTGTAGTCATAATATATATATATATATATATATTTTTTTTTAATGTTAAGTGCCTGGTACTTGGCCAGTGCTACCATTACAACAGCTTTCCGGGTGGCGTCCATTTTTTCTTCGACTCGGACGCGCAAAACATAGTAGAACGCTTGAAGTATGGACATGACGTCATATCCTAGGTCCGAGTCGGTTCGTTGGCTATAACAGAACGCACCATAAGTACTGAACAATGTAAAACACATGCGCATGACGTCACAGTTTTCACAAATTCGTGTTTTGTTTTGTTTTTTTGACACTTTAAAATCCGTTTTCAGAAGCTTGCGTTTTCATGCCCAGAAAACGCTGTTGTCGTATAAATGAACAGCCAAAACTCATTTTTTTTCTACTTTTAGTTAAAAACAGTGACAGGTTAATATTTTATACGCGTAATAATGAATCATTCTTGAAAATTCTGTTATTTACTCATCTTCATGTAATTTCAAACCTGTATCATTATATATATATATATATATATATATATATATATATATATATATATATATATATATATATATATATATATATATTCCTGTGGTGTTCCTCAACAGCAAGCAATTTGATAATCAGTTAGAATTTGACAAATAGCATGAAAGTTTTAGACAAAGTATTCCTCAGGAAATGCCTTGGATTCAAGCAGTGTTGATCTTCTATCTTCCCTTGGCACCATAGCAACTACAGCCTCCCGAGTGTCAAGAACTGCCTGAGCTTGAGCATTTGACAACTAGTTGAGCAACAAACTTATAAAACAAAGCTCAGTGCTAAGCTTGGCTGGGTTTTATGTAAGCTACCATAGTTTGCAGAAATAATATCCACCCTCCGTGATGATCTCAAGCCTATTTTGGAGATATTTTAGAGTGCATATACCTGTTGCAGTCGACATTGACATTTTCAATTGTGTATCAGTCAGGCAGGCAGCCAGATTTATAGCAAGTAGTGAAAGATAGCTGGATGCATCAGACTGTGTATTTTGCTGACGCTTCATCGTCTCTCCAGTCTGTGGGGTGGGTTGTCGGGGATGGCCTGAGGTAAAAAGAGACCAGGAGGTTTTTTTTTTGTTATTTCAATTGCTTGTTTGACACCCATGACACTCCAGATACCCCGGGGTAAAAGTAAAGTCATGGCGCCTATATGGAGCCTTTCTGGTGTCACAGGTCTCGACAAGCCGCCGCCACCCAAAGCACTGGAAAGGTGTTGAAGAGAGCGTGTCTCTGCATATCAGACCCCGGAGGGTTCCGAAGGCAAAACACGCGATACAAGGAGAAAGAGGAAAAGACTGAAAAACAAACATGAGATATAAACCGATAGCTTGAATAAACTTCATGGTGGCGAGGAGGCTGGATTTTCTGGAGGGAATCGGTGCAAAAGTTTACATTTGCATCTTTCTAATTGCTTTTATCAAACGACCCATGGCTGTCGTTGCAATCCCAGTGTCCATTTTATTTTAAAGTATATTGATCAGTATAATTTCCAATTTATCTGACTTATTTATCAGACAGATGTTTCCAGGTTTTGTGTGGGAACATGTTACATGGTCATTCACCAGTGGTGGAGGAAGTACTGAATCTCAGTACTTAAGTAAAAGCACAAATAACCAGATAAATATTTACTTTAGTAAAAGTAGAAGTAACACAATGACAACCATACTTAAGTAAAAAGTACATGATTTTAAATGTACTTTAAGTACTAAAAGTAAAAGTACTTGCATAACAATTGATTCTCTTAATGACTATTTTCTAATGATTAATAAAACATTTAATTCTAACTCATTCAACCTAATACTCCTATAATGATGTTCAATAATGATGGGAAAAAAAAAATATTGTCACCATTTCTGAAACAAGCTCGCAATTAGGCAATATGCACATCATGCTTATCCTTACTATATATTAATAACTATGTTTGGCAGTAAACGCGATTAATTTATGGTGTAATTCTGACCCTCTTGGCTTGCCATAATCCAAACCAAACGTATATTACACACGGTGTGTTTCCTATGCACGTAAAAACTAATTTTCACGTAAAATTGCACGATAAACACAGACGCATTTAGTTGATGTATCCATGGCAACCAAACGTCACTGGTGAGACAAACGTGAAACGGGCGGACGGTCAGATTACGTTTTGGTAGGGGAAAAACTGATCAGAAAATGTAATGAAAAAGTAACAGAAGTTGTAGAAATGTAGTGGAGTAGAAAGTATAATAATTGCTGCAAAATGTAACGAAGTAAAAGTAAAAAGTATGCACTTATTCTACTTAAGTAAAGTAAAGATACATGAAAAATATACTTTTGTATTTGTACTTTGTTACATTCCACCACTGTCATTCACACACATTGCAATTTGCAACATCATTATTTTCAAAATCCATATTGACTAAACATATTTACGACTTCTTGTAGCAGATCCAAAGTTAAAGCCAAGGAGAGGGGACCATTATGTAAGCCGGCATCTGTGCACCGCTTAAGTGTCATTACTAAAGATGTCCCTCTAATCAGGTCCTACAGCACACTGGATCATGTCAACATATGAACAACGCTAACTACAGGTGGTGCAATATGCTCACAGTTGAGGCCACGCACAAATCTACACTCAACGCAATGATGCCAGATGATTCTGAATCTAATTCAACAGACTCAGTGCAGAGTGAGCTTTCTTTCGAGATTCATTGTGCCGAATCACCAGTTAGTTAAAGCTACACTGATGAGAGCACAATAATGCCGTATAACAACACAAAATGAATACCTCTCGACGTGTTGTGAACACAAAGATGAGGATCAGAGTTCCTGCATGTAGCACCTTGTATGAGTTTTCATAATTGCAACATTCATTCAGAGTTCACTGCATTAATTAGTCTTAATAGACAACATAATTGCTATTCATTAGATCAGAAATTAATTGGGGTTAATCGGCAGAAACAGGGCCAGTACTGGGCCAGAACGGGTCAAGCCTTTGCTAGCAAGATTTCCACGTGACTTTTAATCATACTCACTCACAGGACTGGTTTGATGCTGATTTTGAATTCTTTAGCCAGTTCATACTGGGTCACTTCATGTGTCTTTACTGACCTGATTTGTTCAAACTGGTCCATATACACTGGGCCACATAAATGTTTTTATTTATGCAAAACGAATATAAATCCGATCGTCAGTTCTTGTGCTTGTTACGGTCAGTACTAAGCACATTTGTCTGTGTTTTCTGTGCACTGTAAAAATTAATATGCTCTATAATATATCTAATCAAATTAGAATTGAGTGATTATTAATCAAATTATTCCTTAAAATGTAACCATTTAAAATGAGAAAAGTTTACACCAAAAAAATTAAACAAAAATATCTGAATAACAGACAGACGTCAAAGAGAATTATTTTATATTATCTTTATTCTATATTGCCAACATTGAAGACATCTGATGTTAACAAGCAGAATCACTGAGGAAGAAAAAAGTAATTTTAAAACAAAACCTAAAACAAATACTGATCACCATAATGGTGACTTAAACATACTTTTTTGTACATTTTACTCATTTTAAATGGTTACCTTTTAAGGAATTAATTTGATAATTATTACTCAATTATATTCTTAAATTTAATTAATAATATTGCTTGTAAACTGTTGCCACATTTTTTTTTGATTAGATAAAGCGCATTAATTTTTACAGTGGTGATTATAGGCTGATTGTCCAAGTTGAAGGGTGATTTTTGCACACACACAAAAAAAGGTATCATAATAGTCCATACGACTCATTAACTATATTTCATGTGTTCTAAATCTGAAGACATACTATAGCCTGTGCTAAATGCAAATTTAACGAAGTTCACGTCAGAGGAAGCAACAGATAAGAGCTCTGTTTTATTTTTCGACAGCTAGTTTCAAAATCAAGGGGAGAAATAGGAAAGAAAAATCCATCTCGAATGCATTTCGGAGGGCATATCAGATAGATATCCGATCAGTGAAAATGCATGAAGTGACCAGGTATAAACAGGTCCAAAGAAAATAATAGGCCCTTCAGGGCCAGAAAAACATGAAGGGGAGTAAAGGTGAATTTTAATTTGAACTATCTTTAGAGCTGGCAGTATTTTCTCTTCATTAGAAACCCACATTGGAAAGGGATGGAAATGAGCAGATTAATTGCCGTCGCTGGGCAACCCTGTTGCTTTTGGTATCCCAAAATACACCATTAAGACAATGCTTGGACAGTATAGTGGGGCATATTCACAATGGCGCTTGCAAAAGTCCAATTTGTGCGGGGCGACATTAGCCTTTCACCACTGATTTCTTGGAAAATTCAACAACACAACAGTATAACGGCTGCCAGTTAGTTTCAAAGTGGGGCATTTGGCTCAGTTTAGACATCAGTAATTTGAAAATTCTTAATTTTATTAGAAATCTGGGTCACATATTTCAGTTGTATGTCAAAGGTTTGGAAGCGCTCATCCTGGCCTCTAGACCAAAAGAGACGACCTCTGATGATCCCCGAATGAGATCTGACTAATGATATTATCAAGGCAAAAGGCAGCATTGTGCAAGATACATTATAGGACTATGTTCCTACAGCCATATTCTGAAAGGACTAGTTGTCCCTGAGAAAGTTTCAGTTTCAAAGAAATGCATTTTTTTTTTCCTTGTACAACCTTGTAAAAAATGAGGGATGGAACTAATGTTTTCTGGCTAACACAATCTGTTTAGTGATCAATGTTGTCAAAACCCTGGAAAACATTAGCTTCTCAGGGGACTTCTGGATTTAAAAAAAAGACAAAGAGAGAGGCTGATATGAATAAAATGAGAAAGAATGGCAAACATGTCACAGTGTCAACAGTTTAAAGGGATAGTTCACTTTGAAATTAATTGTTGATATCTTTTATCTTACCTCAAGGGCATCCAAGATGTGTCTTTGTTTCCACAGTATTTTCAATTTTGATATTTTAGGTCAAACCGTTGTTGTCTATCAGTCATATAATGGAAGTCTATGGGGATCTCCTAAAAGAGCATGCACAGAGAAGTCCAAATTAAACATGATTTAATGACTCATAAATGTAAGTACCATAGACCTCCATTATATGACTGATAGACAACAACGGTTTGACCTAAAAATATCAAAATTGAAACTACTGTGGAAACAAAGACACCTATCTTGGATGCTCTTGAGGTAAGCTAAAACATATCAAAAATTAATTTCAAAGTGAACTATCCCTTTAACAGGTGATTTGTTTGCTTTCTGAGGAGATCTGTGGACCCGTGGTCAACTGAATTTCAACACTGAATTTCATCCCATTGCACTTCGGTTTCAACAACAACGTTATGTATCTCCAATTGCTTCTAAAGTAGGTATAAAGAAGCAGACCTCAAAAGTCTAAGGCTGTTGCTGCTTACTAATCTAATCTTAACCATAACAATAAAAGCATGGCTAAAGCACCATCTAACCTAAGTAAATATAACAGAGTTCACACAGATTTTTACAATGAGTTTCCATGTTTACAAGTTGTTTGTGACTACCAGATAACAAAACTAGAAGAATTTGGGCCTGCAGTGATTACAGAAACGTCCATTATTTTTCCAGCCACATTCCCATCGGCAGCAACCTGAAGCAATGAAAGAACTGAACCCAGAACACACAAACACACACACAAACGTATGTGTGTATATATATATATATATATATATATATATATATATATATAAACTAAATATTATTTATATATAAAATATTATTCATTTATTTATGTTTATATAAATAAATAAAAACATTTATATTTATATTATATATTTATATTATATGTATATTATATATTATTATATAATATATATATATATATATATATATATATATATATATATATATATATATATGTTTATTTATATTTATTTATTTATCCATGTTTTAAAAGTTTATGTTATCAATTTCTAGAAGATGACATACTTAAACAATTGTCCAGAAAGGTCCATGATTTTTTTAATATTGCATTAATTCCCATGACTTTCCCAGAGAAATCTAAATTTTGACAATGTCTGACATTACCATGTTTTCCACGACTATGTGGGAACCCTGATATCAACTAGATCAAGCCAAGATTAAGTATGAGCAGATGCACCAGAAGCAGTTCAGACAGAAGTTGGTGATCTAACAAAGGGGCTGTATAAACAATCAAACAAGATGGTGGAGAAAAGGGTGCCACAACAAAGACCCTGCACTGATTTTTGACTCAAGTGTTGATTCCCCCAAGTCCTGACACATGGAGAAAAGAGGAGACATCAAAGTGCAACATCATCCGCACTCGTATGCTTACATTTTGTCGGCGGCTGTGCATCATTACATGTTGACAAAGTCTTGAGACTCACCACTGTGTCCTGACTCCTGGTTGGTCATGGTGGGCTCCAGGTCCACTTTGTTCTCGCATCGTCCTTGTCCCTGTATCAGCTGTTCCAGTGGTAACTCTGAATTCGCGCTCGGGTAACACCTCAAACCGCTCCCGCATCTCGGCGTATAGACGCCGCACAACTCGCCCTTCTGCCGTGCGCAAACCGGACAGCAACCGCAACCCGGTTCCCTGACAATCTCGCAAGAGGTGGTGATTTTGGGACACGCCGCCTGGCGCTCCGCGGTGCAGCTCGGGCAGCGGAACACGATCTCCCCGACCGAGCCGTGCAGGAGCAACAAACTGCAGAGCAATGCACAAAACATGCCGTTATCTTTAATACTGTCAGATGTCGGGATTCTGCAGGCGACTTCAGGTGGAAAAGTAAAAGTGCGTTTGGGGACAGGTGAGGTTCGCCGGAGAGCTCTGCTGGGTCCTATTTGCTGTCATGTTACTCCGACATGACATCACGTCAAAACCTAGTCAAAGTCAAATAAGAGTCGATACCGTCGGACTGCAGGGCGTGCAGGCTTCATCTAAAGCGAAAAGATACGCTGTTTTGGATGAATGTTTGTTATGATTGATCTTATTGTCACGTGTTTCTTAAGTTGAAATGACCACTATCATATAGCCAAAACAACAGCATTCGCCTTCTGTTTATTGTTCTAACAACAGTGTGCGATTTAAACATCGACTTGATTGGAAGGGAATTTTATGGAAGCTTGTTTCCTCCACTGAATAAAAAATAAAAGAAGTAATTGTGACTTTTTATCTCATAGTTCTGACTTTTTTTCTCGCAATTTCAAGGTTATATCTCGCAATTTGGACTTTTTTCTCAGAATCGTAATTATAAAGTCAGAATTGCAAGTTATAAAGTCAGTTGCAAGAAATAAACTCGCAATTATAAGTTAGCTATAATGTTTGAGTTCTATAAACTCACAATTCTGACTTTTTTTTACAATTGCGAGATTAACTTATGGAAGCTTGTTTCCACTGAATAAAATAAAAAATAAATAAATGATTTTGGTGTAAACTATAATAATATTTGCGACTTTTTATCTCACAATTGGAAGATATAAAGTCGCAATTCTGAGAAATAAAGTCGCAATTGCGAGATATAAAGTCGCAATTCTGAGAAATAAAGTCGCAATTGCGAGAAATAAAGTTGCAAATGTGAGAATAAAAGACAGAATTGACACTTTTTATCTCACAATTCTGACTTTTTCCTCGCAATTCTGTCTTTATAACACAGCCTACAGTAATTGCGAGTTTATAGGCCTATCTATCTCGAAATTCTGACATCTTTCTCAGAATTGTGAGATAAACTCGCAATTGTTAGTTATCAGGCCAATTCTAAGGGGAAAAGGAAAAGACTAACTTTTTTTCTTTTCAGAATAGTTTATGTCTCACAATTATGACATTACAACACGCAATTTCGACTTTATATCACGCAATTCTGAATTTACATCTCACAATTCTTAGAAATAAAGCCAGAATTGCGAGATGTAAACTCGCAATTGTGAGATAAATAGTCGCAATTACCTTTTTTATTTTTCATTAAGTGGCGGAAACAAGCTGCCATATAAACTTGCAATTGCAAGTTGTAAAGTCAGAATTTTAAGATATAATTCTGACTATTTTCTCCTGCTTGCAAGTTTAAATCTCGCAATTCTGACTTTTTTCTCGCAATTCTGAGTAGCTATCTCGCAATTCTCACTTTTTTTTTTCTCAGAATTGAGTTATAAACTCATAATTGCTAGTTATAAAGTCCAGTTCTGAGCTGGGAAAAAATAATTTATTCTCAGAATTGTGAGATACAAAGTGGCAAATCTGAAAAAAAATAAATAAATTTATTTTTTAGTGGTGGAAACGAGCTTCCATAATTTTCTGTGAGTAGGCCTATGTGATTTATACATTTACTTGATTTGAAGAAAATTTTATGGAAGCTTGTTTCCATAAAGCTTGTAACGCAAACCACTCGAGCGGCCTACTGGTGCACACAAATGTATTGACGTGATATATGTGAGGTTTTTTGGTTACTAAAACTGTGTTTGAAAACCATTCAAACTTATATTAGCTACTTATACATAAAAAAGATAAACTACTTTTTATGAACTTTTTTTTAAGGGTAGGCCTAGGTTACAAGCTTCAAAGCAAATTAAGAAAACTCTCCTATTTACATTAACTTTCAGTAACTCTCCCATAACAGTTTGTTGATGAAATCTAAATAGTCTCTAAGTCCACCTGTTTTATGTCTCCTTGTACCGGATCTCTTTGGAAATAAACTTGTATTCGAGAACGCTATTTGTTTGATTTTTTTTTTTTTTTTTTTTTTTTTTTTGGTGGTGGTGGTGGTGGTGGTGGTTGCTTGTTAAATTGGCCTAGCCTATAAGAAATTCAAAAAAAGCTTATTTTTTTCTTGTTGATCGGATAATGATCTGGTCTACACCACCCATTTCAATTAGTTCAAAACTTTATTGGGTTCAATCTCAATCGTATTGAATGAGATGTTTACACAAAGCAGGCTTTTGCAGTCGGACTGAGCCATCAATCCGATTATAAATGGATTATTTGGTTGCATGTAAATGTATCTACTGTGGGACATGTTATGCACCAAAGTGTAATACTTAAATTTAGATGTTTGTTCAAGTTTCATTCAAAATTAACCCCGAGCAGTAGCAGCTTGCGTTAGCATTGGCCTATACCAATAATTAATTCTTAATAATATTTCAGCTCCTTTGCTGATGTGTTCCCTGTTAATTAGTTTTGGCTGCCAGGACTGTTATATTTCTAGACTTGGCAGAAAAGGCTGGGCTTGACAATAACAGCTGTACTTAATTTATTATTTAGTTTATTTCTTTCTGTTTCCAAAGCACGTATCTCTCTGTATGTGAGTCAGGAGCTCTACAGCTAAACAGGCTTCTGTTACCCCACGTGTCTGTCTCTCATGGTTGCTGTAGAGACTGAATGTTGTTGATCACTGTTGATTTATGAGCACAGAAACAGCCGCTGACTGAGTAACTCTAGCCTGTAGTAACAAGCTGTCAGGCATAAGGATTCTTTGTTTAATGGATTGTCTATGATTCTATGGCTTATTCATGCCTGTGCGTCCCCGTGGCTTATGAAATAGACTTTGGAGACTTAAGGCTGAAGTCTCCATTAGCCAAGAATATACAAATCACTGTATATCATCAGGAAAAAAAACATATGCAGTCAAATTTGCTTAACAAACCATTTGTCAGATATAGTTTTTAGTTTGCTTTCTGATGGGAAAGAATAGTTGATTGATTACGCCAATTATTTTTGGACTAGTGGTATTTCAGTTCTATTAAGGGAATGGTTCGCACAAAGCTGAAATATACATGAAATAAAAACTATATTTTCTTAACGTGTGTTATGGAATTAATATGTGCATGTTTAATTTTTACAAATATTTTATCCTCATAATTTTTAACTAAAATGTCATACCTGGACCTTCCTGCAAACTTCTCTCTAATGATGTATGAAGTACTTCTCCAATCATTTAGTCCACTTAAACCCGCCCATGAAAGCTGTTCATCTGCCTACACTTTTGAGTGCCACGCCCACATCTCATGATCCAATCAAAAACTGATTCATTGAACCAAATCCCTTTACACTTGGATGTACTTCAAAATATGTAGAAAGAGATTTGTTAGCACTTCGGTTTCATTGCAACTTTAACTTCTCAACTTTAACATCGTATAACTTCAGAACATTCCGAATATAGTGCAGTTGTTGTATGGACCACTTTTTAATAAAAAAAAAAATCAAGTTATTCGTTTTGGAGTTTGTATGAAAAAGAGCTATGTTACAAATCTTCAAAACTTCTCCTTGGAAAATAAAAAGCAACAAAACAGTTTAGACTAGAGTAAATAAATAATGAGAACATTTTTATTTTCAGGAGAACTACAGTATTCCTTTAGGATAAGAGAATATGCGAGATTGAAATGGAGGGAGGGAAAGAGGTGTCTCTTATTTTGGAAAAGCAAATAAATGCCATGAACCTGAGCAGCTGCCGTATTACACAACGTCTTTCCAAGGTCACCAACTGGAATATCAAAGAATTCCCACTGAGCAGCCAACGGACCTGGTCTGCGTATAAACATCCTCAAGAGTCCGTGTTCCTGTGCCACACTAAATATGACATTTCTTCTCACCAAAAATAAATCTGTGTGTGTGGGAAAGTCTTAAGTGAAGTTTTCCATAATTAGACATTTCCTCAACCAAACATTAGGCAGAGAGATCCAGGAAGACAGCTAACTGGCATCCAGGTGAAGGGACACCTGTTTCATGCTACCAATACACGAGGCAAGAGAGCATCAGGAAAAAATGCCTTTTCCACTTTTCCACTGTTAACAAGCTTCCTGCATTTGACCCATGGGTAAATTCTGGGATTTCCAGGCGGATGTTGTACAACTTAGCAAAGGATGAAGTCTGAGCCACCTTGGATTGGTCTGTGAGGTAACGTCTGACAAGTTGGTCCCTCAACACCATCTCTGAACTTCCTTTCTCTTAACACACCAGAATCTGGCAAGGCTTTTTCCACAAGGAAGTGTATACGGAATCTATGGTGAATAGGCATTACAGATTTTATTTCTCGCCACCGTTAGGGCCAGCTCTTCATGTCGTGTTTTACTGCAGCTTGGGTTAGTTATTATTAGGCCCAGACGACTTTTATTCAGATTTTCAGTGTTGATTTTAAGGGACCGTGCAGCGCAGTTCTCCAAAAATGGTTTTAACGATGTCAAATGTGTTAAACGGATCTCAAAGTAGTGCTCTCTTTGGGCGTACTTTAGATTCGGTAGTATCCAGCTAGGATACAGTATATTCCATGAGCAAAACAATAAATAATAGTGTCTGTGTCCTCATTTTTGGTCTATTTCAGGAGACCTCCACAACCAAACTTGCAGATTTAATTTTACACTTCATTTGTCCTCTGCAACTTTCCTCCCAGATCATGATATGTGGACATCATTCTCTCTCTGCATTCTCCATGTTTCATTAATTATCCGGCCCCCACCGCACAGTAATTTGTTTGGCACTGGCGAACTGCGGCCAGTCAACTGAAAGGGTTGAACCCTCGGCATTGCCAAGATACACAGTCTCTTCTTTGTGTCCAGATATAAATAATTGCGTTGAGTGTGGAGAACTGCCTGGACATCTTCCCTTAAGGTTTCTAGGAAGAGTGGCAGCAAAGACCAATGAGATTTGTCTGGCTCATTGAAGGAATGGAGTCTGAGTGCCACCTGGAGGATTAAGGGAAGATCTAATGCAGGTCTAGAAGGTTTTGGGTTTGTTCAACCAAAAAAAAGAAACAAAAGAAAATTCCGTCATTAATTACTCACCCTCACGTCGTTCCAAACCCGCAAGTGTGGTCATGTGTGTGATGCTGACCAGCGGCGGCCAATAATTAGCCGACATTCTTACGTAGAACCCAGAAGTGCTTCACTGTATACACTACGTCAACAGCTTAGGAGAATGACGTGGAAGAGAAGAGATTGTTGAATAATGCACACAAAACGTATATTCTTGTCGCTTCGTAATATTAAGTTTGAACTACTGTAGTTAGATGGACTATTTTAACACTGTTTTTACTACCTTTCTTGGCCTTGAAAGTTGCAATGACGTTGCTGTCAAATTTAATCAAAAATACCGTCATTTGTGTTCCGAAGAAGAGCGAAGGTCTTACGGGTTTGGAACGACATGAGGGTGAGAATTTTTGGGTGAATTAACCCTTTAAGGACTTTCCGCATAAAGTTTGTTCCTCAATGCAAATTTTGGCTGTCCCACTTAGACAGAAATGTACAAAATGTGGACTGATGGCGTTTTTACATTCCCAGTACCAGCTCGACTCACCTCGGCTCACTTTTCGCCCCGTTTTCCATTACAGACAGTACCACCACAAATAGTACCCGGTCGTCATAGCAACACCTTTTGTTCCTCGTTGTGTTTCGTTCCTCGTTTGACCACGGCGTATTCTTCTGAGTTGCCATAACAATAGTAGTATGTTTAGCAACTATCTCTAGCTAAATTTTTAAAAATTTAGAAATGACTATTTAAATAACTATTTAAAAATGGTGGGCATATTCTGGATACTCAATCTGGCGCATGCAATGATGACTAGGGTTGGGTATCGTTTAAATTTGAACGATTCTGATTCCGATTCCAATTCCTTGTTTCGATTCCGGTTCCTAAAGATTCTCGATTCCGATTCTTTTAAGAGGCAGGGTCAAAAAAGTTTAGCTAACCTTGCTAACCAACGGTCTTTCTGAAGGAAATACTCCTTCTGTCACAAATACTCCTTTTGTCACAAATTTTGCCGAGATTTCGTTATTTTTAGAAAAGTGAAGCCACACTTTGGACCGCCGACGTAAGCTACTCATGTTCGACTCATGTGGTTATGCCAACACTTCCGGTAGACGCTTCTTCGTTGGTGTTGTTCAGCGGTTTCTTCTTCCGGTCAGCGGACTGTGAATATCGAAACTAGGAATCGAAATTTTAACTTTTGAATGATTCCGGGAAAAACGAAAAGTTAGTCCCGGTTCCAATTAACACAGTCTCATCCCAATTCGTCATATAACTGACGTTTTGGGACGTCTTTTGACCATTCGTCAATATACGACTTTTTAGGGCCCCCTTAAACGTCGGTAGATGACGATCCCGGGTCGTCATACAACTGACGCTTTACCTTTAACGTCAGTTAGGTGACGAGTTGGGTTTAGGGTTAGGTTTAGGTATGGGGTAGAGTTAGGATCCCATAACGTCATCTACCGACATTTAAGGGGGCCCTAAAAAGTCGTATATTGACGAATGGTCAAAAGACGTCCCAAAACGTCAGTTATATGACGAATTGGGATGAGACCGGGTTGTTCCAATCGATACTCGATTCTTGATACCCAACCCTAATGATGACGCAGTGAATGGTGACGATTCTCTCGGACCAATCAGCAGTCGGCATTGTTTTCATGTTACATTTTAGTACCGGCTCAGCTCGCCTTATGGCGCTTTTCCATTACCAGTACCAGCTCGACTCGACTCGGCTCGCTTTTCACTCAGTTTTCCATTGCAGACAGTACCGCCACAAATAATACCGGTCATCCTAGCGACGCCTTTCGTTCCTGGTTGCTCCATCAAGCTCTCGCTGGATCCTCGATTCGGCGATAAAACAAAGGAAAGTCTGCACCTCCTCGTTTGACCACAGCGTATTCTTCTGAGTTACCATAATAATAGTAGTACCCAAATAGTTTAGTAACTATCTCTGGCCAAAATATTTAAAAATGGCGGGGTTATTCTGGATACTCCATCTGGCGCGTGCAATGATGACGCAGTGAATGGTGACCAATCAGCAGTCGGCATTGTTTTAACGTCACATTTTAGTGCCGGCTCAACTCGTTTAGAACCATGCCGGATGTGGTACAAAAAAAAGTACCGAAAGCAGGTACAGGTACAGTGGAAAGGCGAGCCGAGTCGAGTCGAGTCGAGCTGGTACTGTGTAGTGGGAAAGCGCAAGTACAGATGATTTCAGTTGTGGTTGCAGATCTTGTTTACTTACTAATCTGTGCTTCAAACTACTGACCAAGTTTTCTCCATGCAGATTGGGAATAACCTGTGCGCTCTTATCTTATTAATTCCTGTGACGCAAAGCTAAACTTTCAGCATCTTTACTCCAGTCTTCAGTGTCGAATCATACTTCAGAAATCATTCTAATATGCTGATTTGGTGCTCAAGAAACATTTCTTATTATTAAAGTTGTTGTGCTGCTTAATATTGTTTAAAATGGCATACATCTTTTTCTTCATCTGGATCCTGCTATCTGTTGTGTTCTCTTGGACCTCAAAAGCAGAAGTCTTCTTGCTTCTGACAACTATAATGTGTATAGATTTACTATATTTCAGGATTCATATTTTCTTTCCAGTCTAGAAGAGCTGAACTTCCTGTCGTGTCACTTGTTCTTCTGACTGGGAATGATTTTTTTTTTTTTTTACAAATGTTTTGTCAACAAATTTTATCGGATTTGGACCTATTCCTTTCCTCAAGTCAGGATGCATACCAATTCTTGTCTCCGGAGGCTGTCCATGTCAAACCATCATTAAAACCCGTGGGAAACGTGGTTCCTGCTTTCCCTTGAGTCAGATTGATAGCTGGTCTATGGCTCCTATTATTATGTGCGAGTATTTCCTCTCTTCTGGTTTCCTGTACAGTAGATGTGTTTTCAATAGGAGACATATGGGGGTGGTTAATGATCTGGGCTGGGTTCAAAATCCGGAAGGGAAGAACGACTCTTGAAATGAGCAGCTTTTTAGTTTCTTATCACCTCTGTGCATTTGGGTAAGGAACAAGTCTGTCAGTCTAGTTGTCAAAAGCAGAAGACAGCCAGTTGGAGTCTTATCTCTGTCAGATGAAACATGGTCCATTATTTTCTACCATCCTTATTTCTGTGCTGATGAACTTTTGCTATAAAAAAAAGCCATTTTAGTTCAGTTATTAAATGTAATCTATTGTTTTGATAGCAAAGCTGCGTTTTCAGCATTATTATTCCAGTCTTCACTGTCACTTGATCATTCAGAAATCATTCTAATATTTTTGACAAAATCATGACATTTTTTTCCAGGGTTTTTTGTTGAATGTTTTTGATGAGTGTTCAAAAGAGGATTTTTTTTTTAATAGAAACCTTTTCTAACATGATTAGTGTCTTAACTGTCAATGTTGGTCAATTTAATGCATCCTTGCCGAATAAAATTATTCATTTCTTTAAAAAAACTAACTTTTAACGCTTTTAACTTTGTATCTTATTAACACTTTCCCCGACATCATTTTCTGTTAAAAGTTGTCAGCCAGCTCCAGCATTTTTGGTAATTTTCACATTTTCATGACCCCCCTGAATATTTTGTTGTATAAATATCTGAATATGCAATATATCATAAGAAAGAACATAATATATATATATATATATATATATATATATATATATATATATATTCTAGCCTTATGCATTATTTATTTATTTATTTTTTTTGGCAGCACTTGTCTGTGGGTAAGTTTCATGAAAAAAAAGCAAAATTTTGAACAAAAAGCTTTTTTCAAAGAATAATTTGCACAAGTAATGCTTTTATCACTTGTTTCTGCTCCTTTATTGTCTGTGTTTTGGTCTGGAGATCTTTCCAAAATTTCCTCAATGGCGGGATAGCGCTTTCTCATAAATTTTCTCAATTCTGTCAATGGCGGGGAAGCATATGTTCATAAATAAGGGGAAAATTCCGTCAATGACAGGGAAGCGTTGTTTCACAAATGATGGAACATTGCGTAAATGACGAGGAAGAAGTTGTCATAAAAATATTGTCTTAAAGAAATCTTTGAATTACTTCAAACTTTTTGAAAAATATAATTTGGATAATTTTATTCATTCAGGTGAAATCTGACAATAACAATGGACAATATATTGGATTAATCTCACGATTGCTATTTCATTAAAAAAGTTTAAATAACTGGTCACAATATTTCTGCCTCACCTTTGTTCGGTGTTTTTTCATCGTTGTATCGGATGAAGTTCAGTGCACAAACACAAAGTTGTAACTAGACTGAACTTAAAACTTAAAGGCATCCATTAAACTTGGAGAGGGTTGACATGTTTTACAATGTGTTTATTATAAAAAATATTTTGCTTTTGACACTTGTTGCAAAATGATTAATTTGTGCCTTAGGGCCAGTGAGCATGATGGCAGAGCAAGTAAAAATGGAAACTACATGCATGACTGAGCCAGCAGAAAAAAAATCCTACATTGTTGAGACCTGCAACAAGGTCCTAATGGGGATCCAGCCTGTGTGTTTGTTCAGAGGCTAACGGGATTACGCTTGCATTTCACTAAAATGGAAATGTTTTCATATAACCACTCCTGGAAATTTTTCCCATCGCAAATGGCTTGTGATTGCAGCATGTGTATGTTGCCTAGCAACTCCAGATGGATGTGCATTAGGTAAATCATTTTACGCCGTGTGAAAATTCAGAAAGGCGCTGAAAGGTATTTTCACAGCATTTATAGGTGTCCATCTTTCAAGCGGTTGTCTCATTGAAGCAAATTTAACAGTGGAGAAGGAGAATGTTTCCATTGCTCACGCTGGACCGTAATTGAAAGGAACAGAGAAAAGGATCATCTGGACTTGCTAACACCCAGGACGAAAACTTGGACCGATGAGATGAAAGAGGTGAGCAATGTTTTCCAGTTCCACTTTAATTGCGTTTTAAAATTAAAAGAAACAATAAGGCCCCGCTCTGTTCTGCTTTCCAAAGAAAGCACCGAACTGAACGTGGGGTAAATGTGGTCACCTTGGACGAAGAATGGACTTGGTCTCGACACAGCGGAGTTGGTTGCAAATCACAAAAGCAGTTTGGCAGAAAGGACGAGGCTGGTGTCACTCTTCAACCCTGGAGAATCCAGAATATATTCCAATTTACGTGAGTCAAATCCGGATTAGGCGAACATGATTGTTTACAGTGTTTTTGCTGAGTTGTTAAGCTACCAGAATAAACTCTTTCAGTGAGATCATTACTTCTTTGAAAACCTTAAACTTCAAGAGGAATAATTATACAAACTAATAGTTATGCATCAGTCACTAAAAATGTCCTACTTCATTATAAGCCTTTCATATTGAGCTCTTATTAGTTTCAAGACATCACTCTATCTCAGTCTGATTACTGATGTCTACTGCAAAGGAAAAGTGGAAAGCAAGAAAATGGCAAGCTCCAATTGGATTCCTCAACAGCAACACAACTTTTGGCAGGCTGTTATCATACACTCCATCAAAAATAATCACTGGATTTAATCTTTTGCATGAAATTGTGAAATTATCCATACTCACGTCACGTGTAGTTCTGCAGTGGTGATTTTTTTTTTGTAGGGCGACCCAGAAGCATCATCCTGGATCTCTCGACAAAAATCGGACTTTTCCATTGACTTCTCTGATTGATTATTGAAGAAAATAAGCTCTGTGGCCAACAGACGTTTATGATTCTCACAAGTTTTGTCCATCAAGATAATCTTCACAAATCGACACAACCTTTATGAGTTTTGAGACCTCAAACAATCGCCTGAAGTAAGAAGCTATTTAAATTTTTAAATTTTATTATAAAATTTAATTTATAAAATTATATTTTTAAAATTAAATTTATAAAATTTAAAATATAAAATTAAAATATAAAATTAAATTAAAATGTAATTATAAAATTAAATTTTATTATATTGTTGTCTGAGGTCAACTTATGACGTTCGCTTGGTTTATGCATTCGAAAACATCAAAATGAATAAGTAATAGGCTATTTTGTCCCCAAGTTTTGATCCTACCTGAAAAACGCTCGGTTTTATGGGTGTCTCGCACTGAAGACTTGGAAGTAAACGCCCACTGCTGTGAGTGGATAACAGTTTTGCATAATATAATGAGTTTCAACTTACCCGTCGGTGCACTTGGGGGAAATTGTTTTGAAAACGTCCAATGTTGTAAAATGGCAACCGGAATGATTCGACCCAGAGTCCGTGTGTTGCACCAATCCTGTCAGATCCAATATAGATGGCACAGCACCGTTCTTTACTGTTGTTTACAAAACAATCCTCAGTGAAATGAAGTGAACAGATGGACGATGTTTTACCCTCATCAGCTGGAGTGGTCCCTTCTCCTCCATCCTCCCCGCCACCATCAGGATGGTCCCTTCCCCTCCATCATCTCCGCCACCACCAGGATGGTCCCTTCCCCTCCATCCTCCCCACCACCACCAGGACGGTCCCTTACCCTTCATCCTCCCCGCCACCACCAGGACGGTCCCTTTCCCTCCATCCTCTCCGCCACCACCAGGACGGTCCCTTCCCCTCCATCCCATCCTCCCCTCCACCATCAGGATGGTCCCTTCCCCTCCATCCTCCCCACCACCACCAGGACGGTCCCTTACCCTTCATCCTCCCCGCCACCACCAGGACGGTCCCTTCCCCTCCATCCTCCCCGCCACCACCAGGACGGTCCCTTTCCCTCCATCCTCTCCGCCACCACCAGGACGGTCCCTTCCCCTCCATCCCATCCTCCCCTCCACCATCAGGATGGTTCCTTCCCCTCTATCCTCCCCTCCACCATCAGGATGGTCCCTTCCCCTCCATCCCATCCTCCCCGCCATCACCAGGACGGTCCCTTCCCCTCCATCCCATCCTCCCCGCCATCACCAGGACGGTCCCTTCCCCTCCATCCCATCCTCCCCGCCACCATCAGGATGGTCCCTTCCCCTCCATCCCATCCTCCCCTCCACCATCAGGATGGTCCCTTCCCCTCTATCCTCCCCTCCACCATCAGGATGGTCCCTTCCCCTCCATCCCATCCTCCCCTCCACCATCAGGATGGTCCCTTCCCCTCTATCCTCCCCTCCACCATCAGGATGGTCCCTTCCCCTCCATCCTCCCCGCCACCACCAGGACGGTTCCTTCCCCTCTATCCTCCCCTCCACCATCAGGATGGTCCCTTCCCCTCCATCCCATCCTCCCCGCCATCACCAGGACGGTCCCTTCCCCTCCATCCCATCCTCCCCGCCACCATCAGGATGGTCCCTTCCCCTCCATCCCATCCTCCCCTCCACCATCAGGATGGTCCCTTCCCCTCTATCCTCCCCTCCACCATCAGGATGGTCCCTTCCCCTCCATCCCATCCTCCCCTCCACCATCAGGATGGTCCCTTCCCCTCTATCCTCCCCTCCACCATCAGGATGGTCCCTTCCCCTCCATCCTCCCCGCCACCACCAGGACGGTCCCTTCCCCTCCATCCCATCCTCCCCTCCACCATCAGGATGGTTCCTTCCCCTCCATCCCATCCTCCCCGCCACCACCAGGATGGTCCCTATATAAACTTTATTGCATTTTACAAAATTTCCCGACTTTTCTTAATTCGGGGTTGTATATCCGGGAACCACTATATGGAGCAATTGTCATGGCCAAGATAAATGTGTGCATCAACAATATTGCCTTGAATACGAAATGTCTGTTTTAGCCAATCTACATTGTTGTTCTTAACCGAACAGTGAAAGATAAGACCAAGCATGTAAAATAAGCTTTTTGAATTATTAGATTCTGCCCTTTTTTGAAAATATGTGCAATTTATTTTAAGGCGACAGAGTGCCAACTCCACACTCGCTCTTCTGTTGTACAAACCCAAACCTCAACTTTGGAGAAGCATTAAAACTCAAACAAAACGCAGGAGTTATTAATGCTTTTTGGCTGGGCTTCAGACAGCCGTCTTGTTTTATGGTTAGAATTCGGGGAAATGATTTAATGGAAAAGGTTCAAGGCACTACCCGGCTGATTCAGCTTTCCTTTTTCCTCTGCTGTTTCACTTGCATACCTAATTCATGTTTACAAATGTTTCTCCTCCACACACACACACACACACACACACACACACACACACACACACACACACACACACACACACACACACACACACACACACACACACACACACACACACACAAATATATCCCCACTTTCCTTTTAGAGGTCATGGAAAGGTCTGCCCTGCAGGAACTGATTTACGAAATGCGCATATGCTGCAAAATGGCATGGATGGGAAATGTTCTGTTATGAATCCCTGATCTTCTTTTTTCATCTTATTCTTCTTTTTTGTTGAGTGCCTGGCAACATTTTATCTAACACAGTCTCATCCCAAAAAGTCATATAACTGACGTTTTGGGACGTCTTTTGACCATACGTCAATATCCGCCTTTTTAGGGCCCCCTTAAACGTTGGTAGATGGCGATCCCGGGCCGTCATACAACTGACGCTTTACCTTTAACGTCAGTTAGGTGATGGGTTAGGTTTAGGGTTAGGTTTAGGTCTGGGGTAGAGTTAGGATCCCATAAGCTCATCTACCGACGTTTAAGGGGGCCCTAAAGAGGCGAATATTGACGTATGGTCAAAAGACGTCCCAAAACGTCAGTTATATGAAGTCTTGGGATGAGACTGCACTGTTTTATCATCATCTCTAGGATTTTACAGACCAACATGCACCATGACAGAACTCGTAAATTTGAGTTAAACATCTGCATGATTATTCATAAAGATAACTTGCTTCATGGCATGTATATGTGGCAGGATAGGATAGTATAGGAAGGGGATTCTGGGATATATGTGCATGACACACAACTCTAAAAGTCAGCAGGACCTTCTATCTTGGTCTTATTTCGAATGATAAGTGCATGATATTAATTATAATTTTGTCCCACGCAGGTCAAGGGAATTTTAATCAGATAAAATCAAGTCATATATCATGTTTCACTTAGAAAAACATCACTTTATAGAAGTAACATGGGTTGGAAAAAATGTTTAAATTTAATTTAAAGTAAGATGTCTTACTTAATTCTGACCTTAAAGTGGCTTTGCTCAGCTTTCTGGTAACACTTTATCGATATATATTAAATTATCGAATGCCAAAAACGCATTTAGAGTGATTTACCCACAGTTTATCATTTTATTATGATTATTTTTTAATACCAAAATTAGTTTATTTATTGTCATGCAATGCTTTAGCGATATATTAAAGTATGCCATGTCAAAAATGCTGACGTTAAAATAACTGTTATTTCCCCTGCGATGATACAGCAATACTAAAATATGTCATGCCAATAGCAAAATGAATTTGAAATGAATAGCCAGACTTGGTGTGAATGTTCACAGTGATCAGGCCTGGGACACACTGGAACGTGGATTACATGCCTGAGAACGAAAGGGAAGGACACACAGCAGCCTGGGAAAGGAAACAGACGTCCAGAGGCTTAGTGGCTGTCATTGCGAAAGCAAATTCCCACTCTAATAAACATCAAGAGTTTCACAGACTGTGTACATGCACTCTCTCTCTCTCTCTCTCTCTCTCTCTCTCTCTCTCTCTCTCTCTCTCTCTCTCTTCTCTCTCTCCATTAGTGTGGATCACAGAACAGGCTCTGGAGATACTTGAATTTATCCTCCAGCATAAGTAGGTGATGTAATCTGAGAAGCTGCTCCGAAGGGGAGGTAAGTGCAAATTTTTAAAAATGGATTTGTATATTGTATTATATAGAAACAATGGCGGGTGGTGCTAAAGATCATGCAGAAAATGTCCACCTGTTAGTGATGTGGGAATGGCAAAACGTTGGTTGTAACATTCAGACTATTATCCATGTTGTACAGGCTGTATACATCTCAAACGTTTAGCAATGAGATTACAGAGAGCGCAAATGTTCTCCTGATTCTCAGATGTTTCTCCGGGGGGAAAACAGTCTCAGAAGAGATCTTGGTGTCTCACATTTGCCAAAAAAAAGAAAAAAAGCTTTCTGCAATCAAAAAGATCAAAGAATTAAAGATATTATTATAAACTTAATTAATTCTCATAAAAATTCATCTACTACCAAATAATATGAATTGCACTGTCACAAACTGGACAGCTCTTTCCCAGCTGACAAAACGTTCTAAGAATGTTTTGCTAATGTAATCTTTAAATTATAAAATAATTGTTCTAAATTAACGTTAAAAACTTCCAGTTGTTTAAATGTCTTAAAACTATTTTTTGCTAAATGTTTATACAAACGGAATAGTTCACCCAAAAATGAAAATTCGGTCATAATTTACTCACCCGCGAGTTGTTCTAAATCTGTATAAGTTTCTTTGCTCTGATGAACAATATATATATATGTATAATGGGAGTCAATGGGGCCCAGCAACTGTTGCGTTCGTCAAAATATCTCATTACCTGTTCAACAGAAGAAAGAAAAGCATACAGGTTTAGAACAACTGAAATGATGAAAGAATTTTTATTTTTGGTTGAGCTATCACTTTAAGGCGACATTCCATTTTATCATTCTTCGAACATTACGGCTTTTGAGTTTTCTCTGAACATTGAGAAACAAGTAGTAACATTTTCAAAATAGACGAACATCCAACTAAAACGTTTCGGAACAAAAACACTCTATGACCAATGTATAGAGAAACATTTTTATGCTAACATTTGAGAACATTATTATAACTTTAAATAAACATTCTATTGATGTTATTAGTTTTTCCTATGCATTTTTCGTGTACAGACGACAAAGTTGTAAAAAAAATCCCTGTTCACACGGATCCACGCTGTATAATTCATGCCAGGCCAATAGTTGGCGATGTCACTTAGCAAAGAAACACTAAGCACCTATAGACTGAATATGTGATAAGGCACTGTTTTCACTGTGTTTTTGTAGTTTCCATGGAGTTGATAATGCTATCGTTTTCAAAAACTTGCACTTTGAAACCAATTTTCAAAAGTTTGTGCCCCCCAAAATGCCATTGTAGAGTAAAACCAACACATTCTCATCCCAAGACGTCATCTAACTGACGCTTTTGACCATACGTCAACATCCGCCATTTTAGGGCACCCTTTAACGTCAGTTAGATGACGATCCTAGGGGGTCATCCAACTGACGGTTTACCTTTAGCGTCAGTTAGATGACGCAGGTAGGTTTAGGTCTGGGGTAGGGTTAGGATTAGATAGCATCATCTAACTGACCTTAAAGGGTGCCCTAAAATGCGGATGTTGACGTATGGTCAAAAGCGTCAGTTAGATGACGTCTTGGGGGTGAGAACGGGCTGAGTAAAATGCATAAAAATGTTGTGTAAACGACCCCTAGAATTCTGAGGTTTCCCGTCAACAAATCCCCCCTTTTTTGTAGGAAACAATATTGATACGTCAATGAAATTTACCAGATCTCCATGTAGTTTCCCATTCTATTCCTAAATGTCCACCTTTGAAACACATGTAACACTAACGAATCATAACTGTATGTGTTCTCCATTAAGTCTCATGAGTTATGAACGAGAAGTCTCTGAGCAATATTTTCCTTTCGGGTTTGAGACTAACTTTCCAAAAGCCATTTGATATATTTGACTGTAATCTGAACCCTTGTTTTTGTAAATAAAAGGTCTTTCACACATGTTTCATAATGAAGGATGGTGGGTGTAAAAAAAAAAATAAAATAAAAAATGTGCAAAAGCTAACAAGTGCTTGCGGGAATAATGAGCCTTTTTGGAATATTTTGACACTGTTTGAGCCCAGCTGAGACACATGCTGGTGGAAAGATTGTTCCATTAAATCAGAGCCAAGAGAAAATGTGCATCCTGCCCATGTCAGTAAAAGTCAAGCATACTTAGATGATATAAATCACCAAATGTGGGAGACTCATCAGAGGGGAACTCTAAACAAGAGCTCTGGAAACATGATAAAGTGAGCAAATGGACCGCAGCCATAACGATGTCAGCCCGAACAAAGAGACCACTTAAATATTGTGCTTTATGAGACCACCTCCTCAGCCTGCCGTGGCTTATATTTCTCATCAAGATAAAGAATCTCCTTTGGGCCCGTTTCACGGATCTGTTTGAAAGGCATCGCGCCATTAATACCGCCA
Source organism: Cyprinella venusta (assembly GCA_038021265.1). Lineage (NCBI taxonomy): Eukaryota > Metazoa > Chordata > Actinopteri > Cypriniformes > Leuciscidae > Cyprinella > Cyprinella venusta. Next base: position 33,860,757 of record CM075867.1, on the reverse strand, counting down.
TTGTTTGGACTGATTGACGAACACTCACAGGTTCTCTGCTTTTCCCAGGATTCTTCAGGGATGGAGAGAAGCGATTCCTCTGTGATTTCTGCCCGTCTCGTCGTGTGTTTAGCCTTGGCAGGTAATCGCGACTGCCCTCTATGCCTTTGTGAGAGATTCAACAGACCCTCCCTCTTCTGTCTGTAGCAAGCAAATGCAATTAGTCCAAAGGAAATGGCCATTTACAGATGTGAAATCATCCTTTGTGTAAATTATACGTCTCTTAGTGGCTGTAGAAATGGCTAGTGTCTCCTTTCTAATGCATCTTCTTTTACTTTGTCCCAGTCTTGGTGGAGGGAGCAGAAAGCGTCTGGACGCTGCCAAACAGGTGTAGGGGTCTGCCATGTGACAAAGTGACCTATGATGCTACCAGTCAGGAATATTGTGTTCTGCCGTTCATTCGGACTATGGCAACCACTGACTATCAACTCAGTTGTCCCTGGCCAACCACTAGAAGGTGAGATAGTTGATTGTTACATTGCTGTAACTTCTCCACGAGCAGGGGTCCTGAAACTTTTTAGTTCCAAAACTCCTTCAAAACATACCTGGGCTCCAATCCGAATTACACTCTTAGAAAAAAAGGGTTCATTGGGGTTCTATATATGAAGCATAGGGTTCTTTACTCAACTCCAAAGAACCTTTTATGCTAAAAAAGGAACCATATAGAACCTTTTTCCTGGTTACAAAGAACCATAAAGGGTGCTTATTATTGAACCCTTAAAAAGGGGTTCTGTATAGAACCTTTTAGGGGTTCCAAATACGTAGCGCTGATAGAACCTTTTAAGGTTCTGCATGGAACCTTTTCTTCAAAGAGTGTATAGTAGGTGAAAAACAGTATGTGACAAAAGAAGCATGTTTAAATTCACAGTACTGAATTTAAAAAGTATATGGATGAATGAAAAGTATCTTTCATCCATTCATATGGATGAATGGATGGATGCATCCATATCTATTTATCTATCTAATGGGACAAGATTAACAATTTCCCCACAGTGTTGTATTTAAAAAGTACCCGGATTACTTACTACTTGCGGTGAGATTCTGAAGTGTGCATACAATGGATGGACACTTTACTATCCCATGAGGCCGCTGGAGAGGATTTGTGAATGGCAGTAAAGCAACATAAAGCAGAATTTTTAAGCAGCCATTAAGTAATTATTTATTCTAAATAAGCCCCTTATAAATAAGCCACAGACAGACAGACAGACAGACAGACAGACAGACAGACATATAGATAGCTAGATAGATAGCTAGATAGATCGATAGATAGACAGACAGACAGACAGACAGACAGACAGACAGACAGACAGACAGACAGACAGACAGACAGACAGACAGACAGACAGACAGACAGACAGACAGACAGACAGATAGATAGATAGATAGATAGATAGATAGATAGATAGATAGATAGATAGATAGATAGATAGATAGATAGATAGATAGATAGACAGATCGATAGATAGATAGATAGATAGATAGATAGATAGATAGATAGATAGATAGATAGATAGATAGATAGATAGATAGATAGATAGATAGATAGATAGATAGATAGATAGACAAACAAATAGACAGACAGACAGACAGACAGACAGACAGACAGACAGACAGACAGACAGACAGACAGACAGACAGACAGACAGACAGACAGACAGACAGACAGACAGATAGATAGATAGATAGATAGATAGATAGATAGATAGATAGATAGATAGATAGATAGATAGATAGATAGATAGATAGATAGATAGATAGATAGATAGATAGATAGATAGATAGATAGATAGATAGATAGATAGATATGGATGAATGGATGGATGCATCTGGGACAAAAATAACACTTTCCCCACAGTAGCGATGACTCTCCTCAGAGAGTCCGCAGTCTAAGTCATGGGAAAGTCAAGTCTTTCCGCTTCCCTGGGGTCTTTGTAACATCAGATTTTTATGAACTGAAACGCCAAACCCAGAGGATGACTCTACACTCTTCAATCTTCACGACGGCCAGCCCATGTGGGTTGTCTAAAACCAAAATATTTAGTCCAAGTAATTGCATATCTCGATGAGCCAACTAATTACAGCATACCTCCAAATTGAGTTCTCTGTAGTGCTGGGCTGTCGCTACAATTCAGGGGGCGCAGGACAACATTTTTATGGTTTGGCCCCTACTTCCTGATAATGAATAGGTTATACGAGTGGTTCTCAGCCTGGTGGGTCATGGCCTAAAAAAATAGGTACAGTTCTAAACTGAGAAAACAATGCTTAAAGCAATATAATGATATTTCATTTCACAAATCGTAGATATCGTCTTTTCTATACGTAATCATATATCAATTTGTGAAAGGAAGTATAAACATTTCCCACATATTTCACTGTTGACATTAAATGAATTAACAGTGTATATAGTGCTTGGTACTATTAATTAATCGTTAAATGAGTGTTGAATAATGTTTTTAGGGCATTTTTACATGGAAAAAAAAACAGTTTCTCTCCAATTCACCTGCTGTTTCTTATGATCCCTCAGCTACTACGTCAACCTGATGATGTGCCTTGAGGATCGGGCAAACAACACATGCTGTATGGACGCTTCATACAGACACCACGTGCTGATGGATATCCATAAGGAGTATTTTTCTCTGTGCTTATATATGAAGGATCCAGGTGTGCCCATCCTGCTGCTGCTCATCGTCCCCTGCAGCATCGTCCCGCTCATAATACCGTTCCTCTGCCAGTGCTTCAAGACTTCTCCATCAGCATAGACTGCCAAACGACAAACAATGATCAGACAGAGTGTAACTTTTTAGAATGGACAATGTGAATGAATCAAAGTATTCTCATGTTTTGAAAGGCCTGACACTCACAATATATCTGCAATGATATTTAATGCACCATTTAATTGGCTATTAAGTTTCCTTGATTACATTTATGCATTTGGCAGATGCTTCAATCTCTGAATCCATAACCTTGATCCCCCCGCTCTAATGTTCATGAGTTCATCTATACTATCGTTCAAACTTTTAGGCAAAAACGCGAAATTACAAATGAGTTTGTGATGGTATGCGCATTTGTGTTACGTGTTCGGTCTATATCCGTGTAGTGTTTCTTTATATATATTTATATATATATTAGGGCTGTCAAACGATTAATCGCGATTAATCGCATTCAAAATAAAAGTTTGTGTTTACGTAATATATGTGGGCGTAGTGTGTATAATTATTTTGTATATATAAATACACACACATGCATGTATATATTTAAGAAAAATCTGACAGTATATACTTTTTATATATTTATACATAATTAATATTATGTATAAATATAAACATTTGATATATTAAGAACACATTTTTCTTAAACATATACAACATGCATGTGTGTGTATTTATATATACAAAATAATTATACACACTACGCCCACATATATTATGTAAACACAAACTTTTATTTTGGATGCGATTAATCGTTTGATAGCCCTAATATATATATATACACACAGAGAGAGAGACAGCTACAGATAGATAGTCAATGCAAAGATATTTGAAACACATAATAAATATTTATTTTGAGACAAAAAAATAACAATTTGTTTTACAGTGCTCTGAAAACAGTGTTTTCTTTTTACAGAATAGCAATTGGAACTGCTATTAAATATACACATAACATCATAGTATTTTCAGTATTGCTAATGCTAAAGTAATACATAATTTTCACCATATGAACTCAAAATGTTTGTCTTATTTTCTGACAGACAAACTACACGTCGTAATTATGACCAGGCAACACTTTTAGAGATCTACTAGAGGTCTTTCTGACATGGCCTAAAATGCTGCAAACTCAAAAACCACTACATAAAATAAAGGATTTGCCATGACTCTTTTTTTTTTCATGTGTTATCTAGAGGTTGTCTCATCTGGATCTAAAATTAGCACTGTTTGAATTAGCATGTAACAGAGGTAATGTGTCTCAGTATCTTGTAGTCTTAACTGTGTACGACTGAGTAAAATGCTTTGTTAGAACCAAAACACTGGCTTTTGTGTGGTCTGTGTGAACTGCTAAAATGTGTTGGGTGTGAATGAGATTAATATAATCCGACTGCAAATATTTCTGATTGTCATCCATTTCATCACAACGGGAAGAAGAATGGTGTACATTTAAAAGTCACAACATGAAACAAAATGCAAGCAAGTGTAAAAGGCATCAGACATGACGTTAAACACATCTTTCATAGCATCGGGTGGGTGGTCTGCACATACAGGGTGGCACCATCCACCAAAACCGCACTCATTCAGACACACATTTCGCGGTTGCACAATTCATACTGTTTCCTTTTCATCCTAAAAACCACAAACAGGAAATGGCAGTGCTTTTTATTATGTCACATAATAACCAAATCCACACAAAGTGTTTTTTTTTTCCTTTTTCAACTTCTCATATGACCCTAAAATAAGCGAGGTACCCACGAACCCGCACAAGTGTGTACTTCAACTACAGAGAGCTTCTGGACTTCCACATCAGGTTAAAGATAGTTGGGTGAGCATCCTGTCTATAACCACTGTGACAGTTCTGTGGGTGCAAGAAATCTACGCCACTCCATGTCCATTCACTGCATCACATCTGTGGCTCAAAGAATCCAATATTAAAACTCCTTGCTTTGTGCTTAAATGAATGATCTGATATTTCCAAACCTGAAGGGGAATTCCTTGTCAAACATATTGGTTGCAGCAATCATGAGGCAAAACACTGAAGGAATATGATTCACATTTGCAAAACTAGGTTAGTCATTGAAAACAGTTTGCAACAACACCCTTCTGATCTAGAATACATATTTTTCTGTTGTACTAGACTGCCATGACTGATATTCGAAAGCAGAAAATGCTGTTGCTGCTACATAAAAGAGGTTTTGAAAACAGAACATTCATTTAATAGCTTTTATCTAACATGCTCTGAAAATAATCTAAGAGAGAACTGAATTCAATGTAAATAGCAGCAAACTTGGTGATCACTGTGTTTTGGCCCAAAACTACTCAGGGTATCAAGTGATGTTTACCATTGTTTAGTATTTCCATTCTTTCATTTTCAAGCTTGGGGTAAGTTTTGTTTTGGGAGCAGATCGGCTAACTCCAGGAATCATGAGGCCAAATGGTTTAACTTTAGGTCAAATTGTTCAAAAGTTACATTTTTGACAAGTCTGTTTTCCTTAAAGACATAGTTCACCCAAAATTGAAAAATCATGTAGGCCTACTTTTTTCTTCCGCAGAGTCATACAAAATGTGATATTCTGAAGAACGTTGTGAACCAAACAACACTGGAGCCCCTCTCAAAATATTCATGTTTATGGCCCACAGTCTATTTTGGTACCACATGAGGGTGATGAATGATGACAGAATATTCATATTTGGGTGAACTGTCCCTTTAACTTCATCTGAAGATCATTGAAGATCATTGAAGAAAAGTCATTAGAGGAGCAGCACAATTTATCATCAAATATTGAAGATGGAGGCCGATCTACCAGGTGCTAAATACTCTGACAAGCCATAGACAGACAAATAATATACGAAAACCAACAAATACAATAAGATGCATGCTTACCGTAACTACTCTTAGAGGTGAAAGCACACAAAGTTGCGCCTATATGCTCACAATCCATGGATCAAGCCAATCATGTCAATACTGCAATGGATAAATCTGTGCAACTTAGCGTTCTTGCTTACAGTGCCAATTCACAGTGGGAGATGAAGATCGAAAAGCCCCTGGAAAACATGTCTCTGTTTCTTATACATTCCCTTGTTGCTTGGATCGCACTAACTCAGAAAACCAAAAGCAAGCCTGCAGAGACTGTGACGGCAGTGTGAGCATCAGTGGCAGTGCAATATATTTCAGACTCTCCATAAAGCTTTAAACTTCTTCAAGATATACAAATAATAACCCCAAGCAAACATCAGCTCTAAGAGCAACCAAGGAGCTTTGTTTCAAACCAATTGGAAAGAAATATTATATCTTGAATAGGGTGACCATATTTTGATTACCAAAAACCAGGACACTCGGCCCGGCAAACAGATGGGCCTACTCAAATGATACTCAAAGTTTACTCAAAGATACCTTATTAATTACCTCTGTATGGATAGAAAATTGTTATATTGTTATAAGAAAACAGGATATGTCCTGGGAAAACGGGACAGTTGGTCACCCTAATCTTGAATATCTCCGTCCATATGGTATAAGCTTAATTGAAAACGAGATTAAAGGTACAATATGGAGGATTTTTGCGGTAAAATATCCAAAAACCACTAGGCCAATGTTATATTTTGTTTAGTTGATTACTTACAATATCCCAAATGTTTCGAACTATTTGTAAATCGTGAGAAAAATTGCGATTTTTAACCAAGGAAACGGGGCGTGTGAGAAGGGGTGAGGAGTCGCCAGTCAATGACGTCATATCCGCGTAACCCCCAGTTTCCGCCAGGTTTGACCACGTAATGCAATAGTAACCATGGCGACAGACGTGGACAACTGGGTCGGTTATGCCCGTTATGCGTGCTCAACAGCGTGAGCGTCCCTAGCAGGGTTTTGTTCAAAAATTATGGACCATGGCAAACAGACTTTGAGACAAAAAGAGGACTAAAACGAAGATCAACATCTTTCGAGATGCCGAGAGCTCCACGTCCGCGACTAATTTCGACTTGACAGAGACGCGAGTGTCTCAATGTATTTAAAACTAATCAAAGTTATATAGTTCAACATGATGAAAAGTTCGAATATGATCTGTATGTTATTCTCTAACGTTAATCTAGCTTAGTCTCATACAGCCAACAAACAACCTAACAACATTCAACACACTTAAATGCCATTTAGTAAAAATTCATAAAAGATCTCATTCATAAAAGATCCATCATGATATCATGACTTTTGCGTAAACATACACGCCACTTTCGAGTCAAGTGGCGTGTTATCTCTACGCATTTTGAGCTATCCGCGTGTATCCGCGTGTGTGTGTGTGTTTGTCTACGCCATTAACGTTCGCGTCATTCCGCGTGTCCGTACATGCCGTCAAATGTCCAGTCATAAATGCCCTTAACCCCAGTGACGGTTAAGTTTAGGGATGGGGTTGAGGTAAGTCATATATTTTTTTTACCTAGGATGGTAAGGGAACAGTCATAAATGCCATTAACCCCAGTGACGGTTAAGTTTAGGGATGGGGTTGAGGTAAGTCATATATTTATATAACGTTAAGTCAACGGCGTTCATGAAAAGCGATTATGCGTCTTGATAGCACGCCAAAAATGGAAATAGGAATTGGCGTGTCATACACACGCTACTTCATGAGATCAGTCTGCCATACGTCATTAATATACGCCTTTGTTATTGTAAGAGGTTAGCGACCCCTGGTGGCGAATCCATCTTGCATATTGTACCTTTAAACTGAAAGAAAATGGACAAATCAATTTGTTTTCAAGACCAAATTTTCTGAGCTGCTTTCCACATTCATTTTATAACAACAGCATACACAATCGCCTCACTTTTATTTAACTTCTCCAAAGTAATTTTTGGAAAAATATCCAAGTCAACATGGAGATTAATAAATGTATCCAACTTACGTCATTAATGCATGTTCCTGGCACATTATTTCCAAGGAAACAATGTGTGTCCTCATTAAAAGTGCAACAACTCACTCTACCTCTGAAACAACTTTCCAGTTTGCTGAGATCACCAATGTTCTCCATTTTGCCATGTAATGCTCACTTTTCACAAATCCAATCAATTCTTAATTTATAAAATCAAGTCCCACCTTATATTTTGGCTAATTAAAAAAATCCTCTTTCATCAGAAATGTCACATTACAGAACTAAAGAAGGAATAGGAATGCCACCTCACATAAAACCTCACTCAAAACTCTCCTGAGCTACAAAAAGAGCCATTTCTGAGCAATAAGATTTGCCTTTGGTCAGCTAACATATGTAGCTAAAACTCACCATCCGATGAGCCTGCCAAAGGCTTCACACACTGGGAATCCGATTCTCAAGCAATTACAGCTGGCTTGTCCTCATCTAATTTCATCACTCAGCTACATCCCCAATAAATGCTGAGGGCAAAAAAATTAAAACCAACAGTCTACCATCAGTTTACCCTTTTGGCTTCCGGACAGAGCTATCCGGTGGCTCGACTAAGAATACACGGCAAAACACCTCAGATGTGTGGCTTCGTATTAAGTGCTTCAAAGACCTGCCATTCACAACCACAGATCTCCCCTTACCGCTCTCAGGCTCGAAAGCAGCACTTAGCTTTGTGCTTTCCAAGAAACCAAACATCTATTCAGAGAAGCACAGCACTGCATGACAGATATTCCTGCATTGCACAATTTCCCCTTGTTTTCACACTAAAAAAACGGGGGGAAACGACGAGCAAAAAGAAACACATGTGGAATATGTGTGTTTGTGATGAAATGAGCTAGTGTGGCGTGACTAGACCAAGAAGTCTGTATTACGCACAAACAAATTCAATACACGCATGGACGGCACGCTATTTACAGTCCAAAAGGGCGGCTTTCTCTAAAGGCAATTGTCCGAACTCAAAACATGACTGTAATGGAACGATTCTTCCTGTTTTCAGGTCCGCATGTGCGACACTGTTTTGATCAGAGGAAATTTCTTTATCAAAACACAAAGAAAGAGATGAAGATGTAAAGGTTTTTAAAAAAAAGGTGATTTGAAAGTCCCGCACTGAACTAAAATCGTTGGCTGATTGTGTCGGGCTGGTTGGGATGCTCAAACAAACAGAGCAATGTTTTCAATATGTTGCTGCATATTAAGTTAGGTTGGGAGAAAGTATTTTAAGAAAACACACACAACTTTAAAGGCTTAATCGAGGCAAGGGAAACATGGATTTGTTGGCTTAAAGGGATACTCCACTTTTTTTGGAAATAGGCTCATTTTACAACTCCCCCAGAGTTAAACAGTTGGGTTTTACCGTTTTCGAATGTATTCAGCCGATTTTCTGATATTTAGAAGAATATCAGTAACCAGACAGTTTCTGGTCTCATTGACGTCCATAGTATATTTTCTTCCTACTATGGAAGTCAATGAGACCAGAAACTGTCTGGTTACTGATATTCTTCTAAATATCAGAAAATCGGCTGAATGGATTCAAAAATGGTAAAACTCAACTGTTTAACTCTGGGGAGTGGTAAAATGAACCTATTTCCAAAAAAAAAAAGTGGAGAATCCCTTTAACAATTATTTTAAAAGGTCATGCACATTGAAGCTATCCTCCATGACCCTGACTAACAATTTGGCAGTACGTTTCATCGAAGCCTAAACTGTAACAATTGCAAGTGCATCCATATATACCCTGGCAGTTGATAGCTTTTGGGATTCAAAAAGTTAGCATTTATGCAATCAACGAAGTCCAGGTTTCTATGGCTTTAACCTATTTCAGCGGAACTGTTCCCGAATACACTGCATTATAACAGCATAAGGAATGGAATTAGTTCTCTGAAAAGATCTATATTGAAACACACACAACTAATATTTATAATAAAAACAGATTTGGGCAATAAACCCTAAATTCTAAATGTTACTTTTATATATAGCAAAATAAAGCTAAGTTGCTTTGAATTAATCACTCTGGGAAACTCCAAGACAAATAAATAAATAAAAATAACATAAATAATATAATATAATATAATATAATATAATATAATATAATATAATATAATATAATATAATATAATATAAAATACACTTTTTTTGTAGTGAATCTGTTCGGAAGGGAAATCGTGTTCTGAGAGATAATTAATCTCTTGAAAATAAAATTAACTTTTAGCAGTGAATCTGTTTGGAAGGGAAATCACGTTCGCTAACTCCCAAAAGTAACTTCATTGAAAATGACTGACAGGCCGAGAGTGATATCCGTCAGGAAGCAGGGACGTTTTCTGCATGCTATTCCATATAGCACCTTTAAATGTATTGTAACTACTGCATACATCAATCTAAGTAATCTCACTACTGCATAAAGCACGTCTAAAGGGACTGCACTACTGTTTTCAAGCAACGGGACTGCACGGCAAAGGGATTGACCACTCTAAAGGGCACTGAGAGGTCATGCTACTGTAATATTCAGACCCTATGGCCAATGCCTACAGTACAGTACAAGGCAACAAAGATCTACAGGCGCAACTTATTGAATCTGTCTCACCATCATTGCACTTTGGGAGGTCTAAGGTGCACGGGCCATATCTATATATTATATTACTGTATATTCAAAGGTCACTGGGCAGCAGCAGTCAAACATGTAGGCCACATTTTTGGGAGAAAAAAAAAGTAAGTAATAAGTATCCAAAATATGATTTCAAAGTACACGTGAAATAATTCTGAAAGACGGCAGTGTATCAGAGTTCTTCAGATTCCGTACACCTTTCCCATAATGCATAGACCTGCGATCGATCGGTCGGTGACGAGGTGACCTGCGTCTAGACAAGCATGTGGATCTCGTTGTACTCATCGCGTCCATCTTCATCAAAATTGGGCGAATCCTCATCAGCATCCAACTGCAAGAACAAAAAAAAATTGTTAAAATGCACTGTAAAAATGAATGTGCTTTATCTAATCGAAAAAATTTTGGCAACAGATTACAAGCAATATTATTAATCAAATTTAAGAATAGAGAAAACTTTCCTTAAAAGTTAACCATTTAAAGTGAGTAAAACTCAAAAGTATGTTTAAGTCACCATTGTGGTGATCAGTATTTGTTTTAGGTTTGTTTTAAAATGACGGTTTTCTCCTTCAGTGATTCTGCTTGTTAACATCAGATGTCTTCAATGTTGGCAATAAAAAATAAAGATAATATAAAATAATCAATCTTTGACGCCTGTCTGTTTTTTGTTTACTTTTTTAGTGTAAACTTGTCTCATTTTAAATAGTTAACTTTTAAGGATTAATTTGATTAATTATTACTATTAATAATATTGCTTGTAATCTGTTGCCACAATTTTATTGATTGGATAAGGCATATTCATTTTTACAGTGTGAAAGAATACAAGGACTCACCGCTGCAAGCTCTCTCTCCTCAAAGATCCTGGTCAGGATGAGTCTACGCAGAGGTACGGTCATGATTAGGATGAAGGGAAAGGCCAGAGAGGCTACGGTCGACTTCACCACCCACAGCAGGACGATACACAACAACTGAATGATGGTGAACATGTTCATACGCCAAGTCTTCACCTGAATGTCAAACAAGTTACGTCTAGAATTACAAGGTCTGAAAACTCTGCTTCCATTTTGCGTTTTTATAATAAAATAGACTATATATTCGCATAAATTACATTGCCAGACACAAATTTGCTTATTTCATAAGCCACAGAAATAGAGCGGAATATGAAATATTCATTTTTATTTGTTTCAAATTAAAAAAAAATGAAATTTGATGTGGTCTCAGAATTTCGGACACTTACTGTGCATATAAACTACATACAGTGTTCATATTTATTAAAAGTGGTTTGTCATTTTAATTTTGGGGGTTCTGAGAAAAAGTGCACAATGCAATGGTGATTTGTGCGCCACCTTGTGGGTGGCACTTTCAAAGAGAATCCAGATGTCAACTTAGTACAAACTTGTACCAAAATCAAAACACAAGCACAGATGATCATCACTGCATTTGTAAACAACATCACCACCAGCTCAAGCTCTTGGGAAGAACTGATTACCTTGGTAACATAGATGTGGTCGGGGTGATGTTTAGCGGGAGTGACCATGAGGGTGATACGCTCATAAAGCTGGATACCAGTAAGAGAAGTGATGCCCATGTACAGAAATATCCCAAACAGCACAGCCAGAGGAATATGACGCAGCACATCTGTCATCACTATAGACAACCCTGCACAGAATACAATTGATAATATGATAAAGGACACCAGAGTTCAATACATATTTCTATTTAATATATTGATAATCAGATGAAACTATTCTTCTACCAAGAAACAGTTCATTATTCTAAATGCAGACCAATCAACAGCATCTTGGCGCATTTTTGGTGTCCATTTTCATTCGTTTTGAAGTAGTGAAAACTTATAATTGCAACTGCAAGCTCTGACTTCTTCCTTTTGGCTGTTGGGATGTCATATAAACACAAATAAAATGGCAGCAGCCTTGGCAGTTAATTACTTCAACTTACCATTTCACTGTTATAAATAACAAAGCCACACATTAAACCTCTTAACGCTTACAAACTATGCCACAGAAACAGGCAGAAGCTTCTTATTTATTAACATGGCTGAACATGAATGCACCAACACTACTGCAGGTTTGGGCTCAGAAATTAATATTCTTATTTAGCAAGGATGCATTGAATTGATCAAAAGTTACAGTAAGGCATAATGTTACATAATAATGTTAATGTTGAACTTTCTATTCATCAACGAATACTGAAAAAAAAGATATAATGGTTTCCCCAAAAATATAAAGCAGAACAACTATTTTCAACACTGATAATAATAATGATGATTTCTGAAGGATCACGCGATACTTAAGACTGGTGTGAAGATGCTGAAAATTCAGTTCTGCATCACAGAATAAAGGATTATTTTTGTGTGTTTTAAACACGAAAACAGTTTAAATGATATTTCACAACATTGCTGATATTGCTGTATTTTTGGATCAAATAACTGCTGCCTTGGGGAGCAAAAGAGACTTGTTGACAAATCTTTTGACCCCAAACTTTTGAACAGTAGTTTATATAGAATTTATGATAATAAGATGCTCATCCAATCAGAATTTTATATAGCCCCTAATGCAAAGTTCACACTACAGGATTTTAAGCCCAATTTGAGCCCGATTTGCAAATCGTTGGCCTCGCCGACAGATCAGGGTGTTATCGCGTGCAAATCGCGGGGGATTAGCGGGCGATGAAGCATGCTAGATATCCAGAGCCGTCGTACGACTCGACCTCAGTGATGTCATGAGCTACAGCCAATCAGAGCAAAGCATGGGTTGAGGTCACCGGGTAAATCTTATTTTTTCTTTTTTTGCATTTTTTTCTCAGAGCAAATCATCGCGCAAACAGTTTGAAGCACTAGTTTCTGTCTGACGTCCGTATTCGCGTTTTTTTCTTCTTCACTGGGTTTTGGCGCACGTGCTGTTTCGCGTCATTTCCGGTTCATTTTATCGCGTGATTTTTCATGACAAAACGTGGTTTGTAGACCAGATAGAATCGTTGGGTGGCATTACCTCCCGTTGCAAATCAATCACGTTGTGTTGTGTGGTGTGAACAGCTCAACAACTTTCCTGATTTCACTGAGAGTAAGGCTGAATCCCAATCCACCCCTTGGCCCTACCCCTTGTTTTCGAGTGTACCCCTTGGCCCTTAAAACGGAGTTACAAGGGCCAAGGGGTTGAAATATTCCCCTACGAAATGGAACAACCCTTCATGAACCTGATACGTCATCAGTCGTCGGCGAAGGCTCTGCAGTTACAAAGTTTGTATTTCTCCATGACAACAACTGACAATCAGCGCAGCTGCTCTTAACTTTGAATAAACATGATGAATATAACATCCCTTCCTCGAAATGTATGTCTTTTCTGATCGGAAAGGTAATTTATTATACCATTTCTTAATTTAAACGACTATAGAGTTATTATAAGAGTAAATAAAGAGCGTGGTGGAATCATCTGGCGCTAAATTTAAATGTTTAACCGTTTGCGATCCATCTCGCCGGTGATTTCCGATGCATTCCGAGAACTTTTCTCTTAGCCCTCCGTTTGGAGTGTGCCTCTGAAAAATCTCCGTTTCGAGGGCTATGTAGCGCTACCCTTTCGCCCTACCCCTCGATCTCAAGAAGAATCGGGACACCCTACCCCTAGATGTGAACGCGCAAAACGGAGGGGTAGGGCTAAGGGGTGAATTGGGATTGAGCCTAAGTCACGTAGTGTGAACCGCACAGTTCAGACCGGCGTTTTAAAATCATGTAGTGTGAACGAGGCTTAAGGGAGCCTTTGCAAAAATAATAATACACAGGCTTTCACATGCTCATGAGAATTAAGAGTCAGTCATCTATCAATATCTGTTGTGTATTTTATTTCTAGTGCTTCTTACCCACTAGGATAGCCACACACATCCCTGTCACCCTCTGCTCTTTAACTTCTTGGATCATGGGCTTCTCTCCGGGGGCAGTGGCTTTGCTCATGACTGTCAGAGCATTCACGTGAGTCACCGAGCGCACAGTGGCGGCAGTCAGCCAGGGCAGGCCGAAGAGTGGGCAGATAGCTCCCAAAGACACTATCAGAAGCAGGTCCAGATGAAAGCCAGAACCCTTGACCAAACGCCTCTCCTTCTTGCTCACTATCAAGCTGCAGTCAGGATGAAATTGTTGGAATGAATACAACGAGCCACAAATATGATTGCATTTCCATCTGAGATTAAATTTAACATCTCAAGATGTGTTGCAAAGGACTGTACATGTAATGTTAGCTTACTCACGTGGTGATTTGAGTCTCCATGAATATGAGGATAAAAACAAGCAGGGCCGGGATCACTGAGGCCCCCATCATCCAAACCGGAAAAGGCTGTTTATCTCCTAAAGGACTGATAAACCAGCTCCGTTTGTCCGGAGATGTGACCGAGAAACCAGAGGGGACGTTCAGCTTCTGCAACCACAAAAACACAAGCGCTCGTATCCCAGAGATCCCAGGCTTCATTGGTTACAGGGCTCTGCCAAACCAACCACACTGTAATACAGACTCGGAAGAAACCTGGCTCCAATTACAGGCCCAGTACTTAATAAGAAGAGTGCGTTGGAGGAGGAGTTTCTTTGCGGTAATATATAGTGCACGTGAGAGTTTAAGAGTGTGGTTACCTGCGTGTACGTATCAGGAATGGTGCAGTCCACCAGCACCGAGATCAGAATAGAGATGGGAATCCCGAAATCGCCAATGATTCGTCTGGCCTTTGATGATAACAGATGATACACAAACACACACACACACACAAACAGAGGATGGAAAACTTTTTAGTCAGCGCACACAAGTTTGCACACAAGAAATCACAACTGAAAAAAATATGTTTGCAATCAGCATTTTTGTTGCTTTCCAGTAAAAACGTAATTAAAATGAAAAGTATTTAGCTAAGTTGTTGAATGAAGAATTACTTTCAATCGATAGATAGATGAGATAGATGATGGAAAGACAGGCAGACAGACAGATATAATGACAGACAGACGATGGATGGATGGATGGATGGATGGATGGATGGATGGATGGATGGATGGATGGATGGATGGATGGATGGATGGATGGATGGACTGATAGACAAACAGACATAGATAGATAGATAGATAGATAGATAGATAGATAGATAGATAGATAGATAGATAGATAGATAGATAGATAGATAGATAGATAGATAGATAGATAGATAGATAGATAGATAGATAGATGGATGGATGGATGGATGGATGGATGGATGGATGGATGGATGGATGGATGGATGGATGGATGGATGGATGGATGGATAGACAAACAGACACAGACAGACAGACAGACGATGATAGATAGATGGATGGATGGATGGATGGATGGATGGATGGATGGATGGATGGATGGATGGATGGATGGATGGATGGATGGATGGATGGATGGATGCTTTATATTTACCTTTCCACCGAGGAATCTGCTGTTACGAAATTTGCGCAGAAAGAAGGCCACAAAAAAGGTTCCTATCATGAGTACTAAGGATAGCAGGGCTGTGTTGGGCTGGTTGAGGATGGGTTCTGCAATCACACCTTTGTCTATGGGTTTGAAGGCAGACAGTACAGGAGCTGTAGGGTAGCTCTTCATCAGAGGGTGCTCTTGAAACACCTGAGGGAAAACAACACATTTCTTTATTTAACCCTCACTTGGATTCTAGCATCTGAGAAATGAATAAATGTAAATAAACGCATTTTTCCACACAATACAGTAACGGCAAACTACCGATAGCATTCAATAACTTTGTTTCTTGCTGTCTACCACCTCACATAGGCAGCCTCCAAAGTTAATTTCAGTAAAATCAGAGTATTATGGGATTGCCTTCTAAGCACATGTAAAGATGCCGTTGAATTTGGCAAAAAGAAGACACCTTCCTTTTAAAACAGTCTGAAGCACACCTATGATGGCTTTGCACATGCTAGTATTGGTGGCGTTAAATATGTACCTTGATGAGCTTAGAGAAGGTTTCAAAGATGAAAATGAGAGAGATGAGAAACGCAAAGATCTCTTGGGTGAAAGGGGAGATGTAGCGTACGAGGAAGCTGCCCTCAGCCGCCACAATCACCAGGACAATGAAGATGAGCCAGAACCCGATCCACACTCGGCCTGTGAGATATTCGAAGCCCTGTGCCTGGCAGAACTGATAATGAGGAAGAATAAAAGAGCAATAGGAAAGATAGAAAGGCAGACCAATATTAATGACATGAAACTACCTATTTTTTCTCGTAATGTTTGAACAATAAAGACAAAAACGTACCTTATAAAAAGCCTCCTCAAAGACCAAAAGTGGTCCAGAGAAACCAATTATAAGCAAGGGCTGTCCTGCTAGCAGGGAGAACAGCACACCCACTGTCGCCGTGGAGATGATGAGCTCAGAGACTCCCATCATGCCTTGTGTTTTCTCACCTAAATAAATGAGAATATAAAGTATCAAACCATACTGTGTAAACTCATTACCGCCACACTAGAAAAAGAAATCATGCTCTGATGAATCGTAATTGTGACAAATAGTTGCATTTTTTTTTACTTATTATGTCATAATTCTGAGATTAAAAGTGGAAATTTTTACATAAAAAGATAAAAATGGAAATTGACAACTCAAAATGAAGTCATTATAACATAAAAAGTAAATTATGATGAAATTATAATATATATATTTTTTGAGAAAAAGTCATTGCTGACATGATTTTTTTATCTCATAATTATGACAAAATATCAGAATTACGACACTATTATTATAAAACAAATTTTATATTACGACAAAAAGTCAGTTATGAGATGAAAGTCATATATATGACATTTAAACGTCAAAATTATGACACTCATATCTCATATTCATGACTTTTTCATGTCATCATTATGATTTATCAAAGAAATAAAAATAAATGAGAATATAAAGTATCAAATCATACTGTGTAAACTCATTACCGCCACACTAGAAAAAGAAATCATGCTCTGATGAATCGTAATTATGACACAAATGGTTGCATTTTTTTTACGTATGTCAGAATTCTGAGATTAAAAGTTGACATAATTTTTGACGTAAAAAGTCATAGTTATGAGATAAAAAATGGAAATTGACAACTCGAAATGAAGAGTCATAACATAAAAAGTAAATTATGATGAAATTACAATATAAAAATGTCAAAATTCTGAGATGCTAATCATAACAGAGATTAAAGTCAGATTTTTGAGAAAAAGTCATTGCTGACTTACAAGTTCATAATGATTTTTTATCTCATAATTATGACAAAATGTCAGAATTACGACACTATTAATATAAAACAAAGTTACAAAAAGTCAGTTATGAGCTAAAAAGTCACAGTCTCATAACTATGTCTCAATCTCATAAAAATCATATTCATGACTTTTTCATGTCATCATTATTTATCAAAGCATGTTTTTTTCTTATGTGGTGGAATGGGCTTCTATATAATACAGACACCATCAAAGATAGAAGGTGACTCGAGGGACGAGAGCGTCACCGTATCACTTGCCTAATAAACCTCCAAAGGTGATAGTGGGCGAAAGAGCAGCGAAATAAATGAAAATAACAGCAGCCAAACATTGGGTGTCAATGGCGTCCTTCAGGTCGCTTAGGTAGCGCGGATAACGGCGGCGAATATCATGGATCACACCTCCAAAGGGAATACCAGAGCGCTTGAGGGGGTCAACATCAAACTGATCCTCCTCCTCCTGTTCATCCGTGCTCACGTCTATAACACAAAGAGTACAGGTCAACATTATCAGAGCAGACAAACTGGAAAACGTGAATCTCAAATGTTATACGTATTTCACCTTTGGTCTCCAGGTCAGCTCCTGTAAGAGTACTGCCGCATCTTTTGTGCTCCCTCTCTTTGCGCTTGCGTAGCATCTGTTTTTGGAAGGAGGCCACAGTCTTCAGCAGGTCTTTTCCTTCGACGTCCGATGGTGGAATTACAATACTGCAGTCTAAGAACTCATTGATTCCATTAAGCAGGTCCTGGCGGTCATCAGCAAAGTATGCTACCTCGTGGAAGTTCTGTGGAAGGTCATGAAAAACAGTGAAACGTGAGTGCTTACGAGTAAGTTTAGCAACTCTTGACCAGTCGGTTGCAGTACTGAAACTTATTTTTAGCAATGTGTCTTTTTAGCAATTTATTTGCACAAGTCTTAAAGGAGTAGTTCACTTTTAAAAAAAACTTTGGCTGATAATTTACTCACTCCCATGTCATCCAAGATGTCCACGTCTTTCTTTCTTCAGTTGAAAAGAAATGAAGGTTTTTGATGAAAACATTCCAGGATTTTCTTCATTTAATGGACTTTAATGGGAACCAAACGGTTCAAGGTCCAAATGAGAGTTTCAGTTCAGCATCAAAGGGCTTTAAACGACACCAGACGATGAATAAGGGTCTCATCTAGCACCCTTCGAGTCATGACTCGAAAAAAAGATTTGTTCGTTTTGATGAACGAGTTTGAACAGGAGAGTCACGAACGCTCATCACAGAACAGAGCAAGGCGACCATTTGTGCTTATAAAACTAAAACTTTTTAATTTATTTTTTTAAATGGCCAATCGTTTCGCTAGATAAAACCCTTATTCATAATCTGGTGTCGTTTAAAGCCCTTTGAAGCTGCACTGAAACTCTCATTTGGACCTTGAAACATTTGGTTCCCAATGAAGTCCATTAAATGGAGAAAATCCTGGAATGTTTTCATCAAAAACCTTAATTTCTTTTCGACTGAAGAAAGAAAGACATTGACATCTTGGATGACATGGGAGTGAGTAAATTATCAGCAAAAGTTTTTTTAAAAGTGAACTACTCTTTTAATGACATATGCAAAGGTTTATGTAAAAAAAACATGTATTGTCGTTGTTACATTTATTTGCGATTTACTGTAGAAAGAGTTGAAAATCAAACATCTGAATTGTTATTTCAGTGAGACTTGGTCTAAAGATCATCTGAAACCATTGTGTCCAATCTTCTCAAAAATATACAGCAATCAACCATTTTCAATATGGCGGACGGGTCATAATTTGAAACTTGACAAATGGGGTGTCATATAACAGAATGGAGGAATATGAGTTAACCAGAATCAGAATTTTGGGTCAAGGCATTCTGAAGTTAGGATTTGATTTTCCATACACTCTTTGGACATGATGCCAATGATACCCATAAAGTTTTGTTTCAGTCTGCCAAAGCATTGGTGAAGCATCTTCTGTTTGAAGGCTTTGCCATAAAATTTGTTAGAATTTTATTGGAGAATGGGAAAGAATATCGAAAGTCCGCTCAGTGATTTTTGTGTGGTTTGGTCTGAATATTATCTTACCCAATTATGGAGAAGATTGGACAAAATTTGACGCAGGAGTACCAAAAAACATAAAATTCAAAATGGCGGCCAAGTAATAAGGTGAAACTTGACAGATGGGGTATCTTTTGACTTAAAGAGTATGAGTAAACCAGAAGCAAAGTTTTAGGCCAAGGCATTTGGATTTAATTTCTATGTCATGAAACTGTTTAAGCCCACTTAAGACATGAAGGCATTGATACCCCTCGCAATTTGCCTAAGCTCAGGGTGCTAATTTCTGTTTCTGGAGATATTCATTTGCTGGTTCTGGTAATGTCTGATAAACTTCGCAGGAAGGTAGATCTCCAGGAACAGAAATGAGCGCCTCTGGCCAAAGCATTGCAGAGATATATGCTCCATTCCTGTTTGGCAGATCCACCACAAAATTCATTACAGGTTTATAAAAGAAATCCATTCTGGGATTCTGTGGCTGGGTCTCAAGATCATCGGACACAATTCTGGAAACGATTGTGCAAAATTTATAGTTTTTTTTGTTAAAAACTATTAAAAACTTTAATACTTTAATAAACCTTAACAAAAGGATTTGTTAAAATCCAAAATGGCAAAAATTATAGCCAGAAATGTATCTGGACCGAACTGACCCAAGAATCATAAAAGACAAAAATGCAACTTTAATGGCGCTATTCAGAGGCTGTGGTCTAGTAGGATTTAAACTATTTAAAATAAGACAAAGCAAGCATTAAAATTAGGTAAAACAACAAAAAATCCAATTCTTATCGAATTGTATGATTCTGAAGATGAACCTTATCAGACATTAGGGTTGAGAAGGAGCGCCCAATCTCATGATAGTCCATGTTGGTCTGCGTGGGGCCCAGCAGCACAAAGATGAACCGAACCGGGACGGGGACTTCCAGAACGGACTCCAGAAGGACAGCCTCGTTCAGCCGGACAAAGGCCATCGCCGGCTTCTCTAGGAACTCCATACACCCTACGAACACACATATTGCGGTTAAAATCGAAAACCACACAAACAGGAATCCAGAAATCAAACACAACAGAAAGCATCAATCTTCGCTTAGGCATTATTGGAAAACTCTGGTGCGATGACTCAACATCATCTCTGGACCTGAAAACAACAAACGCTGGAACGAAACACTCCTTAGCTTACCCACTAAGACCACTGTGGCCTCGGCATCCTTGGGAATCTTCGCCAAAAGTTTCATAGATCTGGCGGCAGCATGTCCCTCAGCTGAGACAGGGTGGAGGCTTTTCTTTTGTTGACAGAAGAAAACAGTTAGTGCCATTTGAACGCCACACATCAGCCTCAAGCTGTGGCAGAAAAGCTTTGGCAGATAGAGCGCATGCATAGCGGCCCTCGCTCTGATTGTTTATTGCTCCATACGACTGTGTTCGGGTGAATTTTAATGAGCCATTGTGCCTGTTTTGCATCACCGAGCACAAATCTAAGCCTACAGGATCCAGGTGACAAAGTGGAAAAGCAAATGGTAAATCACTTCAAATCAATTTAACACAATAGGTCTTCACTTTTTATATGGGCTGTTTCGAACGTGCCAACATTTTTAGCCATGAGGAACATTCATAGTTTCACAGCTAATGTATCAAGAGTTTAACTGGAAGCACCTGTAAACTCACTATTACGCTTAATCCTGCACATGTGGCAGAGCAGCTTACATGATCCAAGCATTAGCAGTGCTGCTAACCAGACCCAGACCGAATGTGCAGATGCATTTTCACTGTATTTTCTCTCGTTTTCCAATACAAATAACTAAAGAATAGCTATGTTTCCATCCAAAGTTGCAAATTTAACTGATGTGCGAAACTGGAATACTTGCAAATAAGGCAGTTTCCATCCAGTGAGTCGAAGAGAAATAAAATTGACACTTCATGATAACCTGTCGCTAAATATCACTAAGTTCCAGCAGTAGGAGAAGCCAGTGTATATAATAATTAGGGCTGTCAAACGATTAATCACGATTAATCGCATCCAAAATAAAAGTTTGTGTTTACATAATATATGTGGGTGCACTGTGTATAATTATTTTGTATATATATAAATACACACACTTGCAAGTTATTTAAGAAGAAAAAATATTTATATATAAAATATTTATATTTATATATAATATAAATTATATATAGTATATACATAAAAATATTTCTTGTGTGTGTGTTTATATATATATAATAATTATACCCAGTGCACCAACATATATAATGTAAACACAAACTTTTATTTCGGATGCGATTAATCGCGATTAATCGTTTGACAGCCCTAATAATAATACATTAATTTATCGGTAACGCTTCCTTTTACAGTCCAGTTACCCATGTAAATACTATGTACTTATGTTAGTAACTACAATTACTGGGTAATAACTAGTACTAACCCTGAACCTACCCCTAAACCTACCCCTGTTCCATGTACTTACCTTATATTAGCTTTCTAGGTAAGTACACTGTAAGTACCCTGCAAGTACTGTACTGTAAAAGGAAGCGTTACCAATTTATCAGTAACACTTTACAATAAGGTTCGTTAGTTAACATTAGTTAACTACATTAGTTAATATGAACTAATAATGAATAGCACATATACAGCATTTGTTAATCTTTGTTAATGTTATTTTCAACATTTACTAATACTTGATTAAAATCTTGTTAACGTTAGTTAATGCACCGTGAACTAAAATGAACAAACAATGAACAGCTGTATTTTCATGAACTAACAAAGATGAACAAATGCAGTAACAAATGTATTGCTCATGGTTAGTGCATGTTAGTAAATACATTAACTAATGTTAACTAATGAACCTTATTGTAAAGTGTTACCTTATAAGTTATCTGGCTTTCAGAGGTGTTTGGTAACGCAGTTGTGTAATACAGTTCGGGCAGGTAAAAATACTGAATCACTTTGATGAGAGACAATTTCAGGACGACCAAGACAGCATTTCAGATGCTGTGCAATGAGATCGGTCCACTGGTTGGTCCAATTATGCCGTACCATTGCAAAGTCACATGACTTTTTTGAAATGCATAGAGAAATGTATGTGTTTTCAAGAATGTTTTTTTAGAATGCATCACATTTGTTTTATGTGAATGATGAAAATGCAGATAAAAAATAGGTTGGGGAAAACATAGTTATTATTACATTAAGATACATTTATTTGAGAAGTAGAATTACTTCATTTATTATTTCTCGTTTTCTGAAAAATGTATCAAGATTAAGTGAGTTTTTGTCTAAAACAATCAAATATCTGATGATGAAAAGTCTCGTTTTATGACAATGGGGTAAAAAAGATTTTAAAAAGTGTCATTTAACAAACTTTTCATTCAAGAATGTTTAAGTATTTGTACTGGAAACCAAGATGAAAATACTGAGTAAGAAAATCATTTTTTGCCGCGTTCTGCACTGATTTTGGTCTATGTGATTCTGTGGAGTGTATTAACACAGGGTAAATGCATTTAATGCAGTGCTACACTTTTATTGGTAGCTGGAAGCATAATTGAATATGTCAAATTAAATGTCATTAAATAAAGAAACATAATAAGTAGAGTTTTGGAAACTATGGATGTTCCCATTCTTTCTGCAGAGTTGGTTGAAGCTAGTTTAGCCGGTTTCTCAAGCTGATGCTTAGATGGTTTTGTTGGTCGAAAACCAAAGCCTAATCAAAGCCTAACCTAAACACGTCTAAAACAATTAAAACAAACCAGCCTGGTCAGATTTGTGGTCAACTAAGACCGGCAAACCACCATAGGCTAGTTTCAGAATTTTTTTTTTCAGTAGATCTGGTTCTAACCAACAAAACTTACATTACATCGCTTGGGTGAAGGCCTTCAGAGTGATGCATACCGAATGGACCAAGCACTACCCAAGATGGTGTCCTCCAGGTGAACACATCACTAGCAGAAATTTTCTGGAAGCCTGGATACTCACTACGGCATGCACACAAATGGAAGCAAGCAACTCACAAATAATGCCACAAACACCTCTTTGTCATGTTCTGCTGCTTTGGTGTCATGCTCCTCGTGATCCTGGGACACCAGAGGTAAGCTGGTGTCGTGAACGTGATTGTGGTTGTGACGGAAGCTGCCCAGGCTGTTGACAGAGTGATTCCGATGGAAAAGGCCCTCTTTCTCGTCATTGGGGTGACTAGACAAGAAAAAGGTAATTTGAGAAGTCTAGAGAGCAATCTTTCATGTGCGAATGTTAAATGTATCCTGATGTTTTAAAATAATTTTCTTGATTGTTTTTTTTTGTCTGTAAACATTCTTAAAACAAGATGTAAATGTAAATTAAAATGCAAAACAGCATAATAATATAATATAATATAATATAATATAATAATACAATACACTCTCAGAAAAAAGGTACAAAAGCTGTCACTGAGGCTGTACCTTTCCAAAAGGTAAACTTTTGTCCATTTCAGGTGCTAATATATACATTTCAGGTGTTAATATGAACATTTAAGATGCTAATATGTACATTTCAGGTGCTAATATGTACATTTCAGGTGCAAATATGTACATTTCAGGTGCAAATATGTACATTTCAGGTGCTAATATGTACATTTCAGGTGCAAATATGTACATTTCAGGTGCTAATATGAACATTTTAGGTGCTAATATGTACATTTTAGGTGCTAATATGAACATTTCAGGTACTAATATGTACATTTCAGGTGCTAATATGTACATTTTAGGCGCTAATATGTACATTTTAGGTGCTAATATGTACCATTAAGGTACCAATATACAGTCTTTAGGTACAAAAGTGTAGCTTTTGAAAAGGTACATCCAGTGACAGCTTATGTACCATTTTTTTCAGCATATGAAGTGGATTAAAACCTTTCATCTAAGTTATACATGAATTTTGAGCAATACCCGTTCTTATCTTTTGACAACTTTTTTTGATCCACTTCAAATGTCGACTACTGTATTATATAATATAAATGTACAAAAATACACAAGTAAAATATGATATAATACAATATAATATATTGTAATATATCGTAAATGTAATATAATAATACATTTCTTCTCAAGTACACTTGTCTCAAGTAAACTCTATTCTACAAACATCAGGCAGTAAAGGGATAGCTAACACAAAAATTACAATTCTCATTATTTATTCATCCTCCTTCAGTGAGTGTGTTTTGCCATGTATCTTTATGAAACAGCAAACAGCATCCATGAAAGTATAAGTCATATGGGTCATTTGACAAGAAGAGGGTGAATAAATGACAGTATTTTCACTTTCTTTTTGGGTAAAATATGATTTCTTTGTTATGACTTCTTTAATCTGTCAAGCTACTCCATTTGTTGAGTCCATTTGTTCTCCTCCATGAGACAAATATTCCTGCTCGTGTTTATTTAGCTCTATGGGTACAGCAATTTCCTTGCTTATCAATGTCCAAAAAGGCAATTTTCCATCTTCGCTTGCAATATTTGCAAAGCAAACACAAAATCCAATATGTCAGGATATCAGAATCCAAACTGCAAAACCAAACCACATTCTCTGTTCGCTCGAAAATACACGTGCCAAAGCAATCAGTAAAAAATGCTAAAGACAACAGAAAAGCAACATGCGGCTAGATGATATCAGGGAATATTTAAACAGAACTCTAAAACATCGACTGCAGAGGTAGTCCAATGAATTAATAAATGCCTTTCACAAAAATACTAATCTTGGTTTGCTCTTGGTGCTGTATGTGTACTGAAAAAAGTAAAGAGTTAGACTAAAGAGTGTCCAGCTTTGTAACACACGTCACCATCACCGCCTCGAGGGGTTGACATCGGTTCACTCATTAAGCTTAATTTGAGATCTTGTTAAGAAAGGTTCCCAAACACAAGGTGTGACATTGAATTGTGTTTGAAAACATTCCCAAAACTTAAGTAACTAATGACCTAACTTATAGAGCACCTTGTTGTATTTTTTTCCACATTACAAAGACATTTTTGGGTGACTAATTTGAACGTATTTCCATTGGAAAGCTGCATCGGAGATGATGGGAAATGCTGTAGAGAGGTTTAATCTAGTTTTTGGCTTCATCATTTGTTAGTTTTATAGCCTGGCAGAGTGAAATATTCATCTCTGAGTAGTTTCAACTTCCCTAAACTGATATAAAAAGACAACAAGAAGAAGAAAGCACAACTGGTATTGAACTTGTGTGGCACTCACTTAAAGCTACCAAAAGTGATTCCAATTAAAAGAGATGCCAACATTTGTTATCCTTAACATGTATTGGTAACAAATTAAAGTGATTTTTAGTTTTAGCCTAAGAACAAGAACAAATGATTATTATTTTTTAATCAAACATATGCGGTCGCCACAAAAATTATTTGGACATTCAAGCCATACCTAAAAACTATATGTCTTTGCATTATATACACTCACGTTCAAAAGTTTGAGTTAAGGTTTTTTCAATGTTTTTGAATATTTAAATGTGGCTTGAGTGTCCAAAACTTTTTGGAGCCACTTTATGAATATCTTTTGCAAAGGGGTTTAAAAAGGTACATCTTCAAACCATTAATGCAACCCACATTTCTGGTCATGCAATATTAATTTCTGTTAGCAGTAGCACTCAGGTAGAGTACCATTCTGACCTCAGAGTGTGATCCTGCGGCTGGGCAGAGCTTAACAAAGAAAACACAAGGCACTTCACAATCCTTCAAGAAATGAGGCCTGTCTGAGCCATACTAAATACTGCATTTAAACAGCACTAACTTAAAATAGTCCAGCAGTAAGGTAACAAAAACACACCGAATGGATAACAAGAATAATTCACCCAAAATCGAAAACTAAGCCTCCTGTCTTTCTGACCCTGTATTGTTTTTGAAACTAATGAGTGTGTGAGCTAAAAAGTACATAATGATTTATATGGCCAATCTCCCAAAATAGCATCATACAAATAGTCTGTTACTTGTGAGTTATACTTCCAAGTCTTCTGAAATCATATGATAGCTCTATACAGACCATAATTAAAGGATTTGTTCACTTCAAAATTTCCTGATAATTTACTCACCCCCATGTCATCCAAGATGTTTATGTCTTTCTTTCTTCAGTCGAAAAGAAATTAACGTTTTTGAGGAAAAAACATTCCAGGATTTTTCTTCATAGAGTGGACTTAAATTGCAACCAATGGGTTGAAGGTCCAAATTGCAGTTTCAATGCAGCTTCTACACAATCCCAGCCGAGGAATAAGGGATGTAGTGAAACTACCGGCCATTTTCTAAAAAAAAAAAAAAAAAATAGAAAAATGTATATACTTTTTAACCACAAACGCTGTTCTTTCAGTTGCTCTGCGATGCACCACACATTATGTAATCACGTTGGAAAGGTCAATCATTAGGCTACATAGGCAGAACTACCACAGTATGACGACGCCTATGTCACGGATGACCTTTCCAACGTTATTACGTAATGTGTAGTGCATTGCAGAGCTCTGCAAGCTGAGCATTTGTGATTATTTTTGTTTAGAAAATTACTGAACGTTTCGGGTAGACCCGTATTCCTGGACTTGGATCGCGTAGAGCCCTTTGAAGCTGCACTGAAACTGCAATTTGGACCTTCAACCCGTTGATAACCGAATATATGTAGAAAAATCCTGGAATGTTTTCCCCAACAAACTTAATTTCTTTTTGACTGAAGAAAAAAAAAAAGACATAACTTGGATGACATGGGGGTGAGTAAATTATCAGGATATTTTAATTCTGAAGTGAACTAATCCTTTTTGACTGAAGTATTTAATCTCTTTCGCACTAGGGTTGAAACTGAAACCATAAAAAAAGTACTAGTTACTTGAAATAAAATAAATGTCAATTTAAATAAATAAAATATAAAAAGCATTTAAAAATTGTATTTCTCAATTATACTAAAATAACACATTGATAATAACACAAAATAAAAAATTGACATTTAATTGTGGCGTGGGAAAAGTGCTGGAAAACTTACACAGCATATGGACATATAAAATAAGTCATTTGGACTGGATTTGTGGATGTTTTTGAAGCTTAAATCACTTTTTCTACACCAAAGGAATGACAACAAATCTTTCAAGGTTGAAATGAGATGAGGATGAGTAAACAATCTATTCCTTTAAACACTATTTGATATAATCAATGTCTGATGTCTCTGCAGCTGCAATAGCAAAACCCCATTAAAGACTCTATTGGCCTGGCGCACTGTCATACGAAGTATATTTGTTATGTAATCACGCCTCTCCATTTAGCAGGAAACCAATAGAGGCAGCTGTGACAAAGGACATTGGCATCCAGGCCCACCACAGAGAAGATCAATATGAGCTTTGTTTGGAGTATTGATGTCTGACCTCCCCTCACCTGTGTTTGAGCAGAAGCGCTCGCAGCACGTTGGCTCGGTCTTCGGCTCTGATCTGGTCCGAGATGATCATGGTTTCCACCAGCAAGTGGGCGATGCCAGGCAGTGAGGTTTGATCCAGATCTAGCATTATGGCACCTGGGTAACAAAATACAGTGTTTGTAACATCGCTCCATTTATCATACACCTCTGTCGACTTATATAATGAAATAATGTATATATATGCAAATAAAAGAAGAAAACGCAGTGGCTAAATTTAAAGTAGTTCGCTTTTGTAAAGTATTTAATTCACTGGATTATCCAAAAATAGGCACTGTACCACATTTCAATCAAACGTTCAGTATAAACAAATATATCACGACATATACTGTTACTGTGATATTAAATTTCTCATATTCTGATCATACCGCCTAACTCAACATAACCACAGTCGTTTTTGTTGTTTTTGCAAACCCTCATGTCAGTTCATCACTGCCGCCCATTAAAAATGTTTTTTGTCAGGCTTGTCATGTTGGTTCCATAACCACAAGAACTGAAACTTACCAAAACCTTCTCGTTGATAGACATGTGTTTGGATTTGGAGTTTGGAGTCATGCTTTTTCAAAAGCATTTTTCAAAACTAAAGAACTGTTTACCTTGAATGGAAAATTATCAGTTTTTCATGGTCAAAAAGTGGATATGCCCAAGAGGGTTTAATCCATTTATATAATTTAAGTGTCCATTTCAATTCTGTCAGTCACACGACAGCAGTGGGTTGTCAACTAGAAACAGCACGTGGATGTTAGGATTGGACCAGGATCGCAGGGTTGAGTGGGCTGGCAGAGCGGTCGACTCTTACCATGTGTGATGGTCCTGCGGAGCTCCAGCAGGCTACGGAAGGACAGCGAGGCCACGTGCGGTTTACCCCAGCGATCCGTCTCCTCCTCCACGTCTTCCTCAAACTTGATCCAACGTGCCGTCTCTTTCCAGCGCATCTCCTGGTTCTTATCCACTATCAGCTCGTTGAGCTCCACAAACACCTACGGTGATCACAATGTCAAAGGCACATCATAAAACACTTTTAAAGAATCATAACCAAAGTTACTTCAAGACCATTCCCTGGGCAGCTCATAGGAAACAGGCAAACAAGTACAGCTCTAGTTGGAAAACTGAAATATATGACAGCATTATCATAAATCTTTTGTTTTAGTATTTTTGTCTGAAGGGACTGTTTGGTAGGCAGGCCCAAGGCATGGCGAAAAGATGTAGTGTCTTGTTCCCTGTTATCAGGGAACAGATGTTACAGTCGTAACCTAGACGTTCGGAAGGGAACTTGCACTGCGTTGATTGACGCTAAGGGGAACAATATACCAACGCCACCATACTAAGGGGAGTGCATACCCATTGGCAGTAAAAACTGTCAAAACCAGCGAATTCAAGTGAAATGCCAGAACCACTCACCCTCGGGTCACACTGGGCTGTCAGTGACAGCATTCCTTACGGTCATAGCCCAAGCTACAGTATAGGTTACACAGGAAAACCTCCATAAATATTGTTTAATGAAAGGCCTACCCGGGCCTTCTCAATGGCATAGAAACAGAAAGTTTCAAATTTATGGCGTTTTTCCACTTAAGGTACGCATCGGTACGGTTCGGCGCGGCACGGTTCGACTCGCTTTTCCACTGCGTGGTACGACTCGGCTCGGCACAGTTTGCTACGCTTTAGCTTGGTTGCTTTTTCACTGCAGAGTACCGCTTCAAAGTGGGTGGGATTAGTTTTAAAAGCAGGTGCTACAGCAGTGGCTGTTACTGGCTATTTAAATCTAGCGGGTTTGATTTCTTGTGTCGCAAATACAATGACTCTGGTAGTGACGATTCCGTCTGACCAATCAGTGATCTGGAGAGTTTCAAGTCACATTTTAGTACCGGTGTGATACGCTTGGAACCTCAACAGTAATCTGGCCCTAGCCAGATGAATTTCGCTTCGCCTAGCTCCACTCATCCATCTGGAACCGATCCATTGAAATGGCGTTTCAGAAGGCTGGGCCTTATCAAACATCCTTGCATATGATTGGATAAGCCACTTGTCTGTCATCTTTATCGACGTGCTATTTCAACCACTCACACCGAAGCCAACCCGTGACGCTGATGAGAGCGACGCAGGAAAAAACAAAACAGAACAGCCGACATTCTCTGATGTTCCGATCTCTGATGTTCTTTTAATGAAACAATATTAGGTAGATTGGACAACATGGATGAAATAGCAGCATCAATGTTAACGCTTGCTTCCTCGATGCGAGCCGCCATTGTTGTCTGAATCAAAACAGTCTCACGGTCACTTCTCCACTACGTCACATCTATGAAACTCCCGCCCTGCGTCCTGATTGGCTAAACCATAAAGTTGGTTGGAGAAATCACTCTCAATGGAAGAGGTTCCAGATGGATGTGAGTGAAGCTAGGCGGAGCTAAGCGGAACGACATTCATCTGGCTAGGGCCAGGTTACCTCAACAGACCAGATACCATTTAAAAGTGAGCCGAAGCGAGCCATACCATGCAGTGGAAATATACAAAGTGAGTCAAGCCGAACCGAGCCATACCATACTATGCAGTGGAAAAGCGCCGTACCGAACCGTACCGTACCATGCAGTGGAAAAGCGCCATTGGAAGGGGTCCCTTCAAGGAAATGTGGTTATGGAACCTGAAGGAGTATGCATGGGTGTCAGCTCATGGCTATGCTCTGGCTTCATGGGAGCATACTTCGAAAACCAAAAAGGAAGTGAAGGTTGAACTTTCCTAACCTTTCCTAACCTTCCAGGTGAATACTATCACCTCACCCTGAGATTTAACAGGGTTCGGGCACGCCAGCACCTCTAGAGGAAACAGAATTTTATCTGCACGTACTCCAGTGTTGATTGACTGTTGAAGTGCCTTATGTAATTAATCCAACTGATTTAGACACACAGATCTCGCTCTTTTAGTGAATCCCACAGGATGAAACCGATCAATAGGCATCAGCAGACTAGAGAAAATGATCTCTGAATCAAGGGTCTCTCCTGCTCCTCTAGATTGATTATCTCTATTAACACCCCCTCATTATCACTATCAATGTCAGTTTAGGGAAAATGGAGGCTTTACTTTGAGCTACCTCTTGAGGAACAACACTGAAATTCAGATCTCAAAATCAATACGCATTTTACACTGCATTTTAGTTGATTTCAGTTTGTGGAGCAAACTGTTTGTCTGAATGAACGAAACTTTCATTTTTCTTTTCTCCATGCGGTCAGGAAGCTCAGCTCTCACCTCATGAGTTTTCTTGTCCATCCTCTTTCTCCTCTTCAGACTGGACAGAGGAGGTGAGCTATTGCTGGATCGTGGTACTTGACAGCGTGATGATTTCTTGACGAGGTGACGTCTAACCCCAGGATTGTCCTCGAAACGGTGACCTTAAAGTGAAAGAAAAGGGAAGAAAAAAAATGAAACTGTCAGTTTTGTAAAGGCAGATGTTGGAAAAAAATATAAATGAACCAACAATAAACTAACACAGTCTGCTTTAACAAATAACACACCAAAAAATGATACATTTTCATATTGAACACACTGTGTAATCACTCATAGCAGATTAATTCCAATTAAATAAAATTAGTAATCCTTAGATTAATCAGCAAACCTGGAGTCCAAACAATGGCCCTGTCCCAAAACCACTGAAAATAAGAGCGCAAGACTGTTCCAGCTTCGATAAACATCACAGTTTTGACTTTTGAGCGGTATTTGAGGTTAAGCACGTCCCAGGAACTCATGTGTTTTGCAAGACTTCGAGGAAAACTTTCCATTGCAAATTACATTAACTAGACATTACATGTAATTTGGTAGGAAATGTAAAGTGTTGCATGTTGTATTGGTGCAGAGCATGTTTATTGTTATCACTTAATTGGAAGCATCACACTAACTAAATTGTTCGTTTCTTAAATCGGGAATACTGTACAGACATGTAGGAGTTTATTTTAAAGTGCATAGTTTGAAAAAAATCAAAATAGATAAAATTCGGACCTGAAAAACTTGACTTGCATTTTTACAACAATGCCGTGCTTTTGGCCAAGAAATCTAGACGCAACCTAGCGGCAACAAAAATTATTATTTCGCAGCCAGTGTGGTCTAGCAACTTTCCATAGACGTTTTAGCTGGAAAAACCAAACTCTGGTCAGGCCAATCACATCACGTAAAGAATCGGCGGGCGGGCCTAACATAAAGACGACAGAATTGCGACGGTTCACTGCTACTTGAAAACAACGAATGGCTGCTGCTGGCGAACAGCTCTCTTTCGATTCGGCTTTGACCGCTACTCTGGATGATTTGAACTTAAGCTTTTCTTTTAAAACAGAACAAAGTACGGCACGTGTTTGGAGATTTGCCGACTGGATATGGTAAAAGTTTAATATATCAACTTGCTCCGCTGGTGGGAAAACGTATGGGACTCATTCGTCACCTTCTTCGTTGCTCTGATTGGTTGTAGCGCTATCCAATTGCATGCAGAGGGAATTTGAAAGACAACTGTTTATCCCGCCCCTCGGATTGAGCCCTGTCAATGATGAGTTCCCAGACCTAACATCTTGCTGTAGGTCTGGCATGCCAGGCTACCCTGCTTTCACAGACAAGCCTTAAACTATAGTCCCAGGTTAAAATGCATTATTGAGATGTTTTAACTGGAAGCAACTTGCGTTGATATATCTTAAAATATGTCAGTGCCATTGTTTTGTCTCAAGATGCACACCAGTGATGTTTGTTTCTAAGGCACAAAAAAAGTCACTTAAATGCCCTAATTGAACTAAGGCTTAATCCTGGCTTAATTTAAGCCATGTCTGTGGAACTGGGCCTATATGTTATAAGTGTGTTCCATCAGGTAACCACTTGAACACTTAGGCCAAATACACAAAGAATGTCATGTAAGTGGCCAAGACTGCAAATGTTGGTATTGGGACAAACCCAGCAAAGCCAGACTGGAGGTGTTGGTCAGAGCCGTACTGCCCTATATAACAAACACTCACAGATTTAGATTTCATCTATTTGCTTCAAGCATTGCCTGAACAATGCCTTGAAAAAGAGTTCTCAAAAGACATAACACTGAGCCGTTTAGGGATAAAAACACCCACAAGCCTTGGTATTCATGTCCATGGCAAAACAAATTGTCTATATGTCCAATTTAGACAAAAGTAAATGGTAAATCCAAGGGTTCACGTACCTTTTACTTAACTGTAGCAATGAAATTGCATACATTTGTGTGATTGAGAGTAAAAACGGGCCTAGAAAAACAAGAGAATCCCAGACCTTCTCAGCTGAGTGCAACTAAGAGGCGTACTTTGGATGCTCGGCCTTTCCAAAAAAATTGCTGTGATTTAATATTGTATCATTTTAGCCCACAAACCGAGGTTTTTATTGAATTTGGGATAATTGAAGGGGTGTATTATGAGAAACCCTCTCTCTCCAGCTGTTCCGAGTGCCAAGTAAAAGGCCGGGGCTCTCCAAGGGTTGAGGCCTGCCAGGACGCCCAAGGCTTCAGCTGGTTTGTGTTGTCCTAGTAGCCCGGGGATGTTCGGTAAACAAAGTAAATGTTTTACCCTTTCTCTCCTAGCCTCGCACATGACTCTAACCCCCGCATCCCCCTTTTAAAAAACAAAAAAAGTCCACACACTGGTGATGGGCCTTCACCCAGGGGTAGAGCGCTAACAATAAGGTCGCCGTGCCTTTTGGCTGTACTCTGGTTGTGCTTTTCATGGCAGTAGAGCAAAAATGCTAGAGGAGACCAAAACAGCCAAGTTTTCATCAAAACACCACAGGACGAAACCAACTCAGGCCGCAAATGTGTGTTTGAAGCACAAAAGTGCTGATTTGAAATCTTAATTCAAACATTTGATCTGTCCTTTCTTATTTTGTTAGCATTACCTATTTACCACCTTCAAACACAGTCTCTCAAAACGGTTCAATGGCACAGGCTCGCTTTTTGTCAAGATCTATTAAAAAAAATGCATTTAAAATGCAATACATTGAATTCACCTCAGAAACTTTAGAGAAAAATCAAAATAAATGTATCATATTGTTATCATTGTAATCAATGTATGATATAATACATAATTCTAATGTGATATAATATTATTAATATCTGAAAAACGGAAATAAACTGTATATTCTAACCCCTAAACCCATCACAGAAAACTTTAAGCATTTTTACATTTTTAAAAAACATCAGGTTGAAATTTTTTGTGATCTTGTTTTTTGGGGGGGTTATTTGCTAATTTTTTTTTAACTAATATAATTACAATTATCACATTTCTTGCCTCATTTAAACTAGGTTATTTTTTAATATTATCCATTTGCCACTGACCCAAATGCAGGCAAATTGCAGTTATAAAAGTTTTATGACACAGAGTTTGTGTCTATTATTGAAAAGAAAAAGCGAGACAGAGAGATAAGATGGAAATTGATCTCCGCTAGACTGTCTGTCTGCTCTTCACACAGACATTTTCCCGAGGGACTGCAGAGAATCACAGACAGGGAAAGGCCTTGAGGGCGACGCACTGGTAAACACAAAGACAAAAGCAAAAGCCTGAGGGTTTTACTGTTTATCAAAATACAAGTAGGCTATTAGCGAAAAGCAGTGTTTGATGTCTGATAACTGAAATGGTTCAGACCCATCTCTTTTTATATAAGAAACTGTAACATTTGTTATATTATTTACTCAGGTTGTAAAGTGGTTAGTATAAACCAGTATGACTGACTTTCTTCAAATGGATAATGCAATGGTTTCTTTTTCCATGCAATTATTGTGAATGGGGTGCATTAAAGCTTGAAAAACAAATGCAAGCCATAAACTTAATTTGGATTTTTTTTAACTATGATGTGTCTAGTCATGTTAACGTCTTGATTATTGATTTGGCTTATGACTGATGTGAGATATGCAAATTTAACAAAGACATCTTCGGTTGGTGTCACATCAGAATCATCGAACAATCACTGTTCAGTGGCTATCTATAAATGGCTAAAAACATGCAGGAAAGACAAGAGCATTCACAATTTAGTATCCAAATAGATGTAAGAACAAAGACCAATCATAATTCAGTATGCATAAATGATGCCACTGTGTGTACACTGTGTACTTACATTTAAAAATAAGTACAATGTACTTATTGTGCTCATGTTGTATTGTAAATCACTTTTGGAGCAATTGAGGTGGGATACGGGTAAGGTTAGGGACAGGTGTGGTGGTATGGGTAGGTTTAAGTGTAAGGGATGGGTCAGCTGTGTAATTACAGATGTAATTACATAAATTAATTACGGCTGTAACTACATACTGGTATTTTTTAAATATAAGCACAATGTAAAAACATATATGTACACAATAAGTCCATTGTATCAAATTATTAATTTCAACGTAAGTACATGGTACTTAAAGCCACTTAATATAAAGTGGGACCGACTTTTTAAATATACACTCTAAGGCTGCATTTATTTGGTCGAAAATACAGTAAAGTATTATTGTAAAATAAAAAGATAAAGTAAGTATCATGACTCCAGTCTTCAGTGTCACGTGATCCTTCAGAAATCATTCTATGATGCTGATTTGGTGCTCAATAAACATAACGGTTGGACTGCTTAATATTTCTGTGGACGTCGTGAAATATATTTCAGGATTCTTTCGTCAATAGAAAGTTGAATGGAACATCATTTAGTTGAAAGAGATTTTTTTGTAACAATGGTAAAATCTTTAATGTCACATCTGATCTAATGCATCCTTGCTGAATAAAACTAATAATTGACTGACTGCCCCAAACTTTTGAATGGTAGTGTAGGCCAAAAAAAAAACGTCTGAATTAATTACAGACGAACAAACCTCGAACCATAATGCATGAAGAATATCAATAGGATTCACTCTACTTTATGTCTGAATCAAGTTACAGCGTAATATGACTCTGCCCTGAGATGATGAGTGTGTGGAGGCTTGGCTGCACATGCACTGTGTGTCAACAGGAGTGGATGATATGGAACTTCATAACAAGCCATCCACTCAAACATACCACATCACACCAGAGGCCATAATGTTTCATGTCAGCAAATTGTTTGAATGGGCTCGGCTTGACATTAATTATCTTGTATTTCCCTCCACGATCGATAAAGCAACTCAGTTCGAAATCCCCAGCAATCAATTTCCAGTGCGAGCAAGCTCTACAGAGGGTGGAGTGCATTTTTACAATGTCACAACCGCAGTCATGTGAACGGAAAATCCTATTGGATTTAATCAAGAGGTGTTACACATTTGAGTGCAAGTGCGTACTTCAAGGCTTTTTGTCATTCATTAACCTAAACTACATTATTGTCAAAGACAATGACAAAATTCCGTCGAAAAATGAAGTAAGTGTGAAGCAAAGTGGAGGTCGCTGTGACATTTGCGAAAACTAAGGTTGCTGGAAAATTTTACCTTTTATCACGCGTCCAACTTTTTTTAACACTAAGCACACTTACGGATCGGTTCGACCGGGGAGCCGAGGTGTGTGTGGATGGACTCCAGAAGGTCATAATCATCAAAATCCAGCACAAACTCCTCAAAGTCCTCAAAGCCGGCCAATGCGAAGCTTGCCAGAGGGTTTTCCTGATCCATACAATGCCCCTTTCCAGCATCCGCATCAGGGCATTCCTCCCCTGAGCCGCCTCTGCTGTCCTTCTCCTTCTCCACGTCTGTCATCTCCACACCTGGTGCCTCCGGATCATCCAGGATGCCACCCTCGTCCGCGACGCTATTTTGTACCTTCCACAAAGTAGAACTCAAAAAAAACTCAAGGATATCCGGGAAGCACAAATTTCTAGAACTATTGAATGACCAGAAATTTGGTTTGCGATCAAATTTTGTCCAAGAAGAAGAAAAGTGGGAAAAGGGATAATGTCTCAGCTAGGCCCTCATTCCAAAGAGGGTTTGTAAGATCCACCTGGCAGCCTGATAAGAAAATGGTGTCTGGCCCCAGGGTTTCCAAGCAGTACTTCTGCGAGACGTGTCCTCATGTACGCAAGCGAACAGCAGGGATCGCTGGAATTGGCTGATGATCCAGAGGAAATGTTGATACAACTGAACTACTTTTGAGGTCTCGCACTGATCTATTGGCTGCCTCTGTGCTTTCCATGACGTTGTCGATTGATCCCGTGGCTGCATGAGGGACAGAGGTGCGGATTTTCCCCCATCAGATACAGAGCTGGTTCCAGCACCCTATCAGAAAGCACAGGTGAAAACCTCCATCCGGAACAACATCGGCGCGGATGAAGTGCACAACATGGTGCCACACATTACACAGCACTGTCTCCACATGACCGATCTCCATGGAAACCATGGCTGCTTCTAGATCTCAACCCTGTCTCGTTTTCAAGCGGTTACCTGCACAGGGATTAGCCAATCACAGTTCAGATGCGTCCAATAGCCCATATAGCTGGACGTTTACAAGATTTCTGTGCATATCAGAGACATTTAATTGCTCAGAGGTTAGATACAGAGTTCTCAGTTATGTTTCATTTAGATATGAACTTTCTCATTTTAATTCTTTAGAAAAAAACAAATATAGACTCAAATGAGTCTATTTGTGTAGATAAGATAAAAGAGCGCTCAGATCATTTGATTTTTGGGAGAATTTAACGAGAAATATGAGAAAATTTTCTCAGGAGAATGCAAGAAACTGAAGAAAAAGTTTCCTTTTTATAAAATAGATTATATTGTATTTAATGTTCACTTTAATTGCTGCCTAGAAAAAAAAACAATGGGATATTGAGACTTTTTTTTTTTTCGGAAAAAAAAAAACTTAAATGAAACATTAAAATAAACAAAAATATTCACATTGTTTTGAGATAAAATTGGAATAGTGAGACAATATTTGTGGTTATTCAATAAACTAAATGTATAGAATATACTGTATATTCCAAAAAAAAAAAATCAAAATAAAAAAAAAAAAAATTCTCCCTGTAATTGTACTCTAATCACATTGCTGTAGCAGAAACAACTGAGATATGAAAAAGATGCCATTTGAGATTATTCAACAGTGCAATTACAAACAAACAATGGGGTCATTCACAAAATAAGTAAGAAAATCAATTATGTGGTTTACACAAGTGAGCATTCGGACATTTGTGGAATCTAAATGCCCTATAAAAGGTGTCAAACTTGTCAAAACAGTGGCATGGCGCGGGACAGGGTTAGACATGAGCCGTTTATAGCAAGCTAGTGTGATGCAAGGCTTAAATTCAATGGCCTGTTCCAGTGTGGCGGCCTCATTTGTAATTTGCTGCGGTAGAGCAGTCAATGCTTCCTCTTTTCTAAAAGCAGGAAAGGCTGCGGGCGGGTCTTTGGGAAGGATAATCAATTGGAACAGTGAAGTTAATTATAGCTGGAGGGGACTCATCCACAGAGCTGTTGCAGCCCTCACCTAAAAGCACTCTGCTGGACTCTGGCCTTCATTCACAGGGACTAATTTAGCCATATTAGCTGCACTGTACGTCACGTAGAGTAAACAGCAGTATCATTCATGAAATTAGCCTGTATCGGCGCGCCAGATGGAAACATCTATGCTTCCTTCAAAACCCAACCAGCTCCAGGCATGTTAGCATTAAAGGATTTATTAATAAAATGCTAAAAATATATATAAGCAGCACAGAACAAGTGAACTAATTGCAACTTATTAATATACCAATATAAAAAAACAATGTTAGCAATGATATACATTAAAATAATATACAATGATAGCAACTTATTAATATATCAATATAAATAATAATATTAGCAATGATATATTAAAATAATATTAGTGCTGTCAAACGATTAAAATATTTAATCGTGATTAATCGCATTAATTTTGTAGTTAACTCGCGATTAATCACGCATTTTTATCTATTCTAAATGTCTCTTGATTTCCAAAGTTTCCATTCAGAATCTTATTGGCATCCATTTCGGGGTCTCGCGCTCGTCGTCCACTCAAAACGTAACGTTAACCAACTATTTGGCCGGCTCGCAAGCCCAAACGAGTGTGTGCGGCATGCCTGTTGTTTGGTTTCCGGTCTAGCTAGATCCGCTTGCGCTTTGGTCGACGAAGCAAAAAAAACAACGTCCTCCTCGTACGGCGCAAGCCATTGAAATGAATGGGTTTCATAGCGCAGCACCACGCATGCCGCGTTCTGTTGCAAAAGTATGTTAACAAAAAACTACAAAGTTCGCTAGGCCAAAAGACCGTTAATCGCGCAATAAAAAAAATTGACGCCGTTGGTTTGCGTAAATGCCATTAACATGTTTAACTGACAGCCCTAAATACAAATAATATACAATGATGTAAACAATAGAACTAATAATGATTACTCCTGTTTATCCACTATATTGTATACACACTATACTGCACACACACACACACACACACACACACACACACACACACACACACACACACACACACTAAGCTACTAAACTTAGCCTCTGAAAATCATCTGGCTCAATAAAAGAGTGTGTCCAGCCATTCCCATGGCTTGAAAAATCACCACATCACACAGAGGAACAGCTGGGAGGCCAACTTGAGCATGGGAGCCCATTTAAAACAAACCCCTCACGTCATGAAGAACTACACAATGCTGCATCTAAGAAAACACAGTCATGTGCATCACATCTTTAGGGATTCTCCCAGACACGTACGGGAATCACTTCGGTGACGTTCCCCAAGATGTAAAACACTAAAGAAATAAAATAATAATTTGCACTTTCCACAAATAGGGTGCCAAAGCCCACAGGTCAAACTAAATATTATCAGTGGTGGACGAAGCACACAAATCAAGTACAAGAGTAAAAGTACAGATACCCCGTTTGAATATTACTCCAGTAAAGTATTGAGTTCTCCTTTTCAATTTTATGTATTAGAATACCCTAGGGATCAGGGGATGGAGCTGGTGGATAGGATTAGGGTGGGTTCAGGGATCAGGGGGTGGAGCTGGATAGGTTTAGGGATCAGGGGGTGGAGCTGGATAGGTTTAGGGATCAGGGGGTGGAGCTGGATAGGTTCAGGGTGGGTTTAGGGATCAGGGGGTGGAGCTGGATAGGATTAGGGTGGGTTTAGGGATCAGGGAGTGGAGCTGGATAGGTTTAGGGATCAGTGGGTGGGGCTGGATAGGTTTAGGGTGGGTTTAGGGATCAGGGAGTGGAGCTGGATAGGTTTAGGGATCAGTGGGTGGGGCTGGATAGGTTTAGGGTGGGTTTAGGGACCAGGGGGTGGAGCTGGATAGGTTTAGGGATCAGGGGGTGGAGCTGGATAGGTTCAGGGTGGGTTTAGGGATCAGGGGGTGGAGCTGGATAGGATTAGGGTGGGTTTAGGGATCAGGGGGAGGAGCTGGATAGGTTTAGGTTGGGTTTAGGGATCAGGGGGTGGAGCTGGATAGGTTTTGGGTAGGTTTAGGGGTCAGGGGGTGGAGCTGGATAGGTTTAGGGTGGGTTTAGGGATCAGGGGGTGGAGCTGGATAGGATTAGGGTGGGTTTAGGGATCAGGGGGAGGAGCTGGATAGGTTTAGGTTGGGTTTAGGGATCAGGGGGTGGAGCTGGATAGGTTTTGGGTAGGTTTAGGGGTCAGGGGGTGGAGCTGGATAGGTTTAGGGTGGGTTTAGGGATCAGGGGGTGGAGTTAGGTAGGTTTAGGGATCAGGGGGTGGAGCTGGATAGGTTTAGGGTGGGTTTAGGGATCATGGGGTGAAGCTGGATAGTTTAGGGGTGGGTTTAGGGATCAGGGGTGGAGCTGGATAGGATTAGGGTGGGTTTAGGGATCAGGGGGTGGAGTTGGGTAGGTTTAGGGATCAGGGGGTGGAGCTGGGTAGGTTTAGGGTGGGTTTAGGGATCAGGGGGTGGAGCTGGGTAGGTTTAGGTATATGTAAGGTAGGAGGAGTTAGATCTGGATGTAGATCAAGGGTGTAGAGTTACAGTCAAGCTATTTTAAGGCATTAAGAATTTTTTTTTCACAGGGGAAAACTTTTAAATATGTCATTTTGGTGACTAAAGATGAGTTTTAAGGGATACAATTATTTACTACAGGGGGACTTTAAATAACAGTATTTCGCACAACCAAAAATAAAAACAAAAAAACATGGGATTTGTCTTTTTAATACTTTTTTTTAAGCGATGGGACATTCTATTTGTGGAAAGTGCCAATTACACTCTTGCAAGGGTTTTTAAAGGAGTAGTAGTATTCTTGGACTGTCATACCCTGTAATCAGTTGAGCTTACTTTATTAAGGATAATCATTAATGTAAAAACAACGGGAAGCACTCTGGTGCATGGCGTGGATCCAGTGACCCTGACCACATCTGAACATCTCAAAGGCTTGTTTACAGCCACGGGAAAGGGAGGAGAGGGCAGGCCAAGTGCTGACCATGGCCAGCCAATGATCCTCCTGCTCTGCTTTCCACCAAAACACATTTATGAGTATGGACACGAATACCCCAGCGCCCCGAAACTTACCAGAAAGCTTGCCAATGTGAATGTCTAAGTCCACTATACAAACACTCCCTGTCATCACTCCCCTTCTCTAGAGTGAGATTTTAAAGAGCATTTGGAGGGACTACAGGCTTTGGCTTGTCAAGATCAAGTTAAACCATCGGCCTGAGACTCGGTCTTTGGTGTGGTTCCAATGACACATGAAATCAAACACGCCCATCTAATTTTGTTTGAGTTACTACACTGATTTCAATTAAGATCGAACGACCGCGACAACATGCATGTTGTCTGCTTTAATCCTTGTTTAATCATCATGGCTACACATGCTGAAATCTCAAACCAGTAAGTGCACTGTGATTCTCGAGACAAAAGGCAGTTGCATGTCATACTCATAAATTTACACACCCCTTGCAGAATCCAGGAAAAAAAATTATAGATTAAACCTTAAAGGGATACTCCACTTTTTTGGAAATAGGCTCATTTTACAACTCCCCCAGAGTTAAACAGTTGAGTTTCACCGTTTTCAAATGTATTCAGCCGATTTACTGATATTTAGAAAAATATCAGTAACCAGACAGTACCTGGTCTCATTGATTTCCATAGTAGGAAAAAAATATACTATGGAAGTCAATGAGACCAGAAACTGTCTGGTTACTGATATTCTTCTAAATATCAGAAAATCGCCTGAAAGGATTCGAAAACGGTAAAACTCGACTGTTTAACTCTGGGGGAGTTGTAAAATGAACCTATTTCCAAAAGAAAGTGGAGTATCCCTTTAAATAAGAGCATAAAAATGATGTCCTTTCTTAATTAAGCACAGAAGACGACATTTATAAGGAAAAGTCATATAGTCAGCCAGTCGTTATCAGAAAAAAAACATGAACAAGACCCTGAAATAAAGCTTCCTTGTTTTAACTAGTCATCCATGAAAGATTTATGCCCGAAACAACACTTTCTTGATTTAACTAGTCATCTACGAAAGATTCGTGCTTACTACACTACAGAAAAACAACTATAAGTGTATTGTTTTCCAGGTAAAATATCTAAAAATCCTGAAAACAATTCAGTTTATTTGAGAAGCAGCACTGCATATGATATTAAGACTTGTTTTCAGGGAGTGTATAATTTATCTGTATTAAGTATTAGAATTCATCACTTGAAAAAGTCTCCCAATGTACTAAAATTAAAGGTATACTCCACTTTTTTTGGGAATAGGCTCATTTTACAACTCCCCCAGAGTTAAACCATTGGGTTTTGCCATTTTCGAATCCATTCAGCCGATTTTCTGATATTTACAGTAGAAGAATATCAGTAACCAGACAGTTTCTGGTCTCATTGACTTCCATAGTAGGAAAAAATATATACTATGGTAGTCAATGAGACCAGAAACTGTCTGGTTACTAATAGTCTTCTAAATATCAGAAAATCGGCTGAATGGATTCGAAATGGTAAATCTCAACTGTTTAACTCTGGGGGAGTGGTAAAATGAGCCTATTTCCAAAAAAGTGGAGTATCCCTTTAAAGCTATATTCATTAAAAATAAGTCGTAATGTCTCATGCAGTGTTGCTTCTCAATTATCTCAAATATATCTTATTTTTATTTGAAGACAAATAAAAAAACAAAATAATTAAGATAAAATGCTATTTTGATGACCCCAATATTATGATAACTTATTTGCATACTCCAAATTGTGAAAGGGCAAATGCAAAATAAAGATAATAAATAATATATAAATAATTACTTATTGTTAATATTTTGTTGTACTAATAAAAAAATTAAGAAATAAGAATCTGTAAAATAGAACATTAGAAATGCCAAAACTAATAGCAGGTTGATGATTTGTTCCATGTCTGAAAAATCGATGCGTATTAACGTCCCGCTATTTTCACGACTCCTTCAGAACTGTTTTTGCTTACTTTTCATGTCATCCAGGTCAGCGCTGGCAAGCATCTGCGCCTCTGCTTCGTCTGTAGGAACTTTCTGGTAGACCGCAGTCTCCATGGCCGTCATGCTGCCTATGCAGATGCGTTCTCGTAGGTCGTAGCTGTTCCTCTGGGCTCCAGCCAGCCGGTGGACGGGCTTCCTGCGAAACCAGCCT
Source organism: Cyprinella venusta (assembly GCA_038021265.1). Taxonomy (NCBI): domain Eukaryota; kingdom Metazoa; phylum Chordata; class Actinopteri; order Cypriniformes; family Leuciscidae; genus Cyprinella; species Cyprinella venusta. The sequence goes on along the minus strand of CM075867.1, from coordinate 33,817,286 downwards.
CGTGCTGTCATACTGGCAGGTTCTGGAGAAGGGCTAAACCTGTTAAAAATAAACCTACAATTGAACACTGTTTTTTTTTTACCTATGGTTATTAGCAGGATGAAATGAACTGAGCAGGATGCATTGCTAATAGAGTGAAATATGTGCATGATTATACAGTAGGTGGCTGGTTTAACCACGTAACACCTATGCTGAAAAGGTTTAAAAGAAATAGTAGCTTTTAATTTAATGTGCCCCTATTATGCTTTTTCGGATATTACCTTAAATACAGTGTGTAATATAGCTGTTTTTGAATGTAAAAGGTCTGCAAAGTTTTAAAGATTCACTGTAAAAAATATTCGTAATTTTAACGGTAAAAGACCATGCAAAACTGTTAATTGCTTAACAGAAAGTTTCCGTACTATATACGGTAAATAACTGTGATAGATCTCGTGGTACATTTAATGTATTTTTACTGTAAAATACCGTTAAATTTACAGTTTTTGAAAGTGAAAAAGAACAACTCATTGTATAATTTACAGTGAAAAACCGTAAATTGACATTCCCACCTGACACTTCACATTTGATGTATTTTTGTTGAAAGAACTATGGTTCCTCATGTTTTTTTTTTTTTCTAATCACTTATGTACATTATGGTTTTATGTTACATTTAATGTTGTTAAATTAATGTTTATTGCATTTTTTTTTATTTCAGGTGTGTTATCATCATGAAATGTTTGTGTGAATGACACTGTGCAACTTCCTTATAGAAGTATTAACCTTTTTATAAAAGACTTCTTGTAATGAGCATTGAGTAATCATACGACGTTCATCACTGCTGTGATGATTGTTGGTTGGTAGTGTATTACAATGGTACAAAACAGATATCTCTACAATACGTTAGTAAATTAACAATATTATAAAATACGGTTTATTGCTGTAAATTTTAAATTAAGTTTGTAAACACAATAATGTTGCTACCATATACCATATACCACATTTGACGGTAAAAACCGGCAACCACAGCTGCCGTTTTTGATTTTTTTTTTACGGTTTTATTTTTTACAATGAATTGCACAATAGATAAATAAAGTCCCCCAAAAGAAAGAATCGATTCTGAACTGCCGAAACGAGTCGTCAGTAAAATTCCAGTCTTACTTCTGTAACTTACATATAACAAGTCAATAAATAAAATGCCACTATATCATCAATTTAATCCTGGCCATATATCCCAATCAGTGTGTTGTTCGGAAATTATACACCAAATTAAATTAGCCAAAAAATGAATAATATATATCAAAAAATTACCCAAGTCCAAATGATGCTAAAGTATCATTGAGCATCACATGGAGCATTTTCATTCATTTAATTAAATTCAGGGGCCCAGGCAAAATATACAATCAAAAGTCTCATTATTCAAAGTAACGGCACTGCAAATAAAAAAAAATAAAAAAACATTATTAAATAAGGCATGCAATTATGCCTAATGATGTTTTATTTGTACATTTCCCTCAACCAAATATGCATATATATGCTGCAAGAAGCATGATAGCCAGCAGAGGGCAATAAAATACAACTTTTCCAGCTCACTCATAAGCAGTCATCATCTTTTCACAGCACCATATTGTATAAAAAAAGTTGCATGATGCACTTTCCTTTGAAAGCACATCCAAAAGTAACTGCTGTGAATACACCATTCAACTGAATCACTTAAGAAATGAGTGAACTTACACTAATGTATTGTGTATTGTCCATTACTTTAATAGAACCTGGAAGCTCTGCATTTGATCTAAATAAAATGCATGCAATTGATTGCTAACAATTATTTCTGACATAGCGTTGAATAAATTTGATGGCTACGCATGAGGGTGAGTAAACGATGACTGTATTTCAAGACTCATTCAGGTGTAGATTTCAATACCGGTTTGAAATCTTTTCCTCCTCTTCTCCATCCGGTCGTTCTTGTGTTTTCTCCTCCATTCCGGCGGGGATGGGTGGGGTCTCCTCGCTGCCGGGGGGTCTCTCGCTCTCTAGATGAAAACTGGTAAGAGAGGGGTCGGCCGTCAAGTCCTCCTCACTTCCCAAACTGAGCTGTAAGATCACAACATCTGTCAGCATCTCCCTATTACCCTGCAATCTCTCAGACATATATCCATACATATGCATCAGTGCAGAAAGAAACTGTGCTAAATGAATATACTGTATACAGCATATTCTGTTTTTAATAGTATGTGCAACTGAATGCAATAAACTCTTCAAGCAATAGTACTCCAAATTGTTGTCACATGACCTCATTGACACATGACCTGTCCAGGTGGTTATGTTTTGTCTTCAAATCAAGATGCATTTAAATGGATGCAGTAAAATGGCAAGTTATTATCTAAAAAATATGTTTTTTGGAAAACAACACATAGCATCTTATGGCTTTTTACTCATCTAGTAAATCTTGATTTAAGAGTTTTTAGATATTTGGACTGGAAACAAGACAAAAATACTACACAATAAAAAAGCATTTTTTGCTGTGTTTAATTTTAACCACCTTTTTTCACATATTTTTAATTGCATATAGCCTTCATAGATACATTAAAAAATGAATTATTAATTAATCTTGGATTATTGATTAACTATCAAAATAATCATCAGTTGGCCCCATCAAAAAATGTCTTAACTTCTGATGGTCCAATCTCAAAAGTCAAGAAAGAGACATTATTTCCATTTCATATTTCATATTAAAAATTTTAACTTACATATGTCACCATGAAACTTTACCAGTTGATTACTCGCATAAATACGAGGAAAAAAAAATGTATTGCATGTTTTCTGTAATTTTATGTTTAAATATGCTAATCAATCAGGCTATATCAAATTAAATATGCGCTAATTTGCATATATCTCCTTTTGTTACCCAGTAAATCAGAAAATACTGCCAACAGCCTGAAAAAAATATATTTCCGCCATATTTTTAGGCATAAAATGTCATATAAATCAGGCCAAGAATGATATATCAACAAATCCCTCTGAACAAACCTTCACAATATAGTTAGGAATATGGCTGTAAAGTTTGGTGTATGTAGGAGTTACAGAAGTGGAAAATCGTCACTAGAAGAATGAGAAAAACTCATTTTGATAAAACGGCCTTTAAAGATTTTCATGGGATTGCGCATTTCGAGTTAAATGGCCTTTCATGGACTTTCATGATTGGTTGATGATAAACAGGAAATGACCATATTTGGATCCGACAGCATTGAAGAGGAGAGACAGAGCTTTCTAACGGTGTGTGCGATGACAGGGGCGGTTCACGATCACGGTTTTGAGGAATATAGGTGAAATCTACACACGCAAACAGACTAAATGTAGCAAAATAAAGACCTAAATGTGTATTTTGGACTTTTTTTCAGCACAAGTCTGAAAGACGACATGTTATTGAATACAAATAGCCCAAAATCTCAAAAATGTTTTGACCTGCCGTGTCTCGCCTTAAAGTGAAGGTTTAGTCAAGTGCATTGCATTGTTTGAAACAGTTTACCAGCAGAAGTAGGTCATCCCGGTACATCAGTAGTCCTAAAAATTAATGTATACTACATACTTCAATCTACAAAAATAATAGAATTGTAAGTTGAAGTAACCTGAGGCAGCTCTTCAGATGGCTCAGTGGGCGTGGCTGCTTGGCACTGGCCCTCCGTCTCAGACTCCGCCTCCTCCTCATCCACCTCATGAATAGTGGGCGTGACATCTGACGGGGGCACGGACGTCTTCTTTTTCTTCCTCTTTTTCTTTCGCCGGCGGTCCATACTGAGAACCCTCTTGCGGAAACGCTGCGGTGGGAGGTGGGTGGACAGGGGGTGGTGGGTGTGGTGGAAGGTGTGCCGGTGATCTGCGCATAAAGAGAAAGAGACAGATTAAAGTAAAGGATGATGTTCAGGCTGCAAAAGAGAGAGACTGCGGAGTGATACGAGAGACTAGCACAGTTCAATGATTCGGACCCCAAAGAATGCCACCATTGGCATTGATCAAACCATCAATCAGAATCAAGTATTCCAGAGAACCATGTAATAAGCAATTATGAGGTGTGTCACAGACAATTAAGCTGCCATTGCAACATCTCCATTAGTTGGTTCCTCTTACTCAAATTTCTCTGTTGCCAGGTATCTCTTATTTCACACGCTTAAATCTTGCATGTTGCATTTAAAATGTACATTAAATTAACACGCTACAGCAATTAATGAATATGATGTGCAGACTTATTTCAGTATTATACACTACAGTTCAAGATTGGGGTAAATATTTCTTTTAAAAATAAAGTGATACTTGTTTAAAAGTGACAGTAAAGATATTTACATTGCAAATAATTTGCTGTTCACAAGAATCCTGAAAAAAATATACTTTATGGTTTCCACAAAAATATAAAGCAGCAAAACTCTTTTCAACATTGTTAATAATAAGAAGAAACGTTTTTTGAGCAGCAAATCAGCATGTTAGAATGATTTCAGAGTAATGACACTGAAAAATCAGCTCTGATCAAAAAATTACATTGTAAATGTAAAATAGAAAAAAAATACAAAATAGAGAATACAAAATAGAAAAAAAAAACAAAATATATTTATAAAAAAAATAGGGCTGTCAAATGGTTAATCGTGATTAATCGCATCCAAAATAAAAGTTTGTATTTACATAATATATGCGATTGCACTGTGTATAATTATTTTGTGTATATATAAATACACACATGCATGTATATTTAAGAAAAAACTATTAATTATATATAAAATATTTATATTTATATATACTATAAATTATATATAAATCTATATACAGCATATACATGAAAATATTTCTTAAATATATACAAGCATATGTGTGTATTTATATATATAAAATAATTACACACAGCAGTGCACCCACATATATTATGTAAACACAAACTTTTATTTTGGATGCGATTAATCGCGATTAATTGTTTGACAGCCCTAAAAAAATGTAAAAAAAAAAAAAAAAAGATTTATAATTGTTTTAACTTATACTTTTAGAGTTATCTTTTTTCTTAACATGTACATTTTTCACAATTTAAAAAAAATCTTCTTTTATCAACAAGCAGGAAAACACCTGATATAGTCTGTTAAATCAAAAATCTTTCTCGGCTGACCACTACACTTCTGATCGGATCATCCCAGTCAGATTTCAAACCTGAAACAACATGGTTTAAAGATTATTTAAAATGGAGAGCACATATAATTATGGTTACACATCAGTACTTACACTCAAAGTCTTTCTCATTGTAGCTGCGGCCCATTTTGTCTGCGCCATTGATGGCAGACTCAGTAATGATGTCCCCGAACCTCTCCACAGACAAGGCCTTCTCCCATTCCTCATCTTCTTGTCCTGCTGTGGAGTCCTTCTCTTCTTCCGACAAAACCTGCAGATGAGATCATTTGAAACCACACAGTAAGTGCCAGACAGATGTTCCAGATGCTAAAATACATTTGAGGAAGTATGGGAAATAAACTTGAGGCCAAATGATTCCTTCTGGCATGCTCTGAAGAATTCGAGCAGTTACGGCCAGATGTTTTATGTTCTCCGAGATTGAACCACAACCACGCGTCCATTAGCGCTCACCCAGTGCACCGCAATTCTGGATGGGTTATCAGCCATGAAGAACATGGAGACTGAGAGGCATCATAGGTAGGTTTTTATCTAGGTGGTTTGTACTATTGGAAAAGTCACAATTCAGGATTGTGCCTCAAATCTTTCGATTTTCGTCTGAGGTATTTTTAATAGTACCTTTAATAATATCTTACAGTATCAAGAGTATGTCTTCACTAAAATGATCTCATTACCACCATGATCAAAATAAAACAAAACTCTTCGTCAAGGAATGTTGAATGGGACATTGGAAGGGCCAATCATATAATAGCAGCCCCTATGGCCCCGCCCACAGTTCCACCAATGGGAGGCATCTAACATTTGGCTCGTGAGAAGGTGGCTTTGAAGAGTGGGATAAAGCATGCTGACAGGCTACAAGGTTCGCAGATCAGTCAGAGTAAATGTCACGGTGTCAGCGGGAAGTCAACAGCAGCCCTGCAGCGCCCCCATTAACAAACTGCATTCAACAGCACCGGTGTCATGTCCAACAAGCACCGAGATTCAGAACGGCCAACTGAACTCGGCAAGCACAAAAGACGACAAATCATTTACCCTGAAGCATTAAAACAAACATGAATCCTTTAAAATAGCCACATTTTTTTCTTGGCAAATGGCAGGCCTCTGCATAATTAATCAGAGCTGATGGGGCAAATTCGACAAAACTGAAACGAGATGAACGAATGAGGCACTAAATAAGAAAACAAAGTTTCTTTGTTGTCTGTGACCCTCAGTTTTGCATAAATTAATGAGGACAATATTTCATTAAGCTCTGTGTCTGCACGCTGTGTGCCACTCTTTAATCATTGCTGAAGTGGTGACTTTAATGAAGACCTGTGAAGTCAAATGATAAATGGCTGGCTCTGATAGTATGGGAGGGCGTGTGGACTCAAAATGAGCCAGTTTGAGACACTGGAAAAGTCCATTCTGCTGTATCACACGATTTCCGCTCCTTCATGATGCTTTTCCAGCCTCTTAAAGGGGTGTTTTACTGCAGGCAAAATGGCCTTTCAATAAAACTTGGCTGCCTCTACAGTAGAAATGTAAAAAATTAAAATGAAATTGATGCTACCTGACAAGAGAAAATATAGAAAAAAGGCTACAGGCTTCCATTTTGCTAAATAGGTAAGAAAAAGTCAGCACCCATAATGCACTGGGCATGTTGCTGTCCTAGGCCACTCCCACCAGTCTGATATAGGCTTGTTTGTATGGAAGCTCATTTCCGTCACAGAATAAAACATTTTAAAAGACAATTATGACTTTTTATCACACAATTGCGAGTTTACATCAAGTCGCAATTGCATGTTGTAAAGTTAGAATTGCGAGATGTAGCTAAACGCATAAGACGTAAACTATTTTCTCAGTCTTATGAGATATAAATTTGCAATTGCAAGTTGTAAAGTCCAATTCCAAGTGGAAAAAGAGAAAAAAAAACTTTTCTTAGAATTGCGAGTTTATGTCACAAATCGAAACTGTTTCAAATTTGTTTTTTGGGGTTTCGGTAACACTTTACTTGAAGGGGTGTGCATAAGACTGACATGACACCTTCATAATCATGACATATGAAAGAAAGTTTTATGCATGTTTGTGACGACTGTCTTTAAGTGTCATTCACTCAGTTATGACATTTTTAATGCAAATATGACATTGTTTGAGATGACTTTGACATAAACCAATACATCATAACCTGTCAGTGTCTTTGTCATGACAACTTAACATTACTAAGACAACACAACCTGCCATAAACATGACATAGATTAATGATCAAACTTAAGAAACCACCTAGCTTTATTGGTTAACATTACTTTAAACTGTCAGGTGGTTGGTTTTGACATTGGCTGTTATGAGGCCATTATAACTTTTTAATGACATATTCAATTAGTACCACTGTAGTTGAGGTCATGAAAAATATTCATGACACAGTTATAAAGTCAAAGTCAAAACCAACCACATGACAGTTAAACTTAATTTTGAGTCAAGTTGTCATGACAAAGACACTGACAGGTTATGATGTATTGGTTTATGTCAAAGTGTCATAACAAAGACATCTTAATGTCATATTAGCATTAAAAATGTCATTATTGAGTGAAAGACACTTAATGACAGTTGTCATAAACATGCATAAACCCTACTTCATATTGAAGACATATGTCATGTCATGTTTATGAAGGTTTCATGTCAGTCTTATGCACACCCCTTCAAGTAAAGTGTTACCGGGGTTTCATCACAAACCTCATGTAATTTACATCCTTATTTTATAACAGTAACATTTTAGTATAACAAATATACTAATCTATGTTTTTTTTATTTTAATTTAATACATTTTTCCTACAATAAAAATACTATATTATTTAAATAAGCTCAAGAAACAAGAGGATGCATTGCAAGAATTTGGAGCAATGTCCCAATTCAAATGCTCTTAAAAACTGGTAAATAAGCTAGGGTGAAATTGGGGTGAAACCTGGTCATGTTTTCATGAGCAGCAATGTAATATTATCCCTTTTCTCCATCTCTCTGTTCAGTCACCTCTCCCTCACTCATTCGGTTTCTCTTCTGTAATTGGCCCTTCTTAATTACCATAATGTGTCAAAAGAACAAACCACATTAGGGTTTTAGGAATAATACTTTTTGAACAGCATTTCCCACTGTTTCTCTACTCAATGTAAAACAAAGGACCCAAACAGCATTTGCTCTTGCAGTTTTCTGATTGTGCAAATGTTAATGGCTTGAGCGAGACTGAGTGCATGCGCTCCCAATAAAGGTTACGGATTATTTCAACTGCAAGGTGAACAGAATGACAATGGGAATTCAGTGAGGACAGGCAGATGTGTTTGCTTGCTGTTAGCAAGTGCTCTGGGTAAACGGTAGATAGAGTTACATACGTCATAGGTGGCTGCCCGCTCTGCCGAGATACTAAGGGCTTCTCGTGATACCAACATTTTGGTAGTTGATTCCAATCCAGTGAAATTTCAGGATTCTGTTCAATATATCTCTATCTATCTATCTATCTATCTATCTATCTATCTATCTATCTATCTATCTATCTATCTATCTATCTATCTATCTATCTATCTATCTATCTATCTATCTATATATATATATATATATATATATATATAATAAAAGAAAAGGTAAATGAATGGTGTTTATTTTCCAATCCCACTTTTCAGAGGCAGCATTCCTGTTTCATCATGTGATTTTGAGTTAAGCACTTAAAAACCTGCAAAAATGAGAAGAAACCCCTTTCTATTAAGTTATCTCAATACAATTGCTGTGAGCTGTGAACAAAAATCAACTTAAGACGTTAGCACTGAAGTATTATTCAGTAACAAATTCCTTTATTCTGATCTTTTTATTGATTTAGGCATTCTCCAAATCATCGATTCGATTACATTTTCAAATCAAGTCCCGCCCAACATTTGTTTCTTGTTTGAGAATAATTAAAAAAATTATTGTAATAGTAATTGTAATTATGGGGATAAAATTTATTGATTTGAGATCAAACTGTTTTAAAATATCTTGTGCAGACACAAGCGCCCTCGCCCTCAGATCACTTGGACGTGGCTGTGGTTACAAGAGGTAAAAACGATATAAATACTGTTCGTTTTCTCACACAAACCGCCCGTTTCGTGTCTTAAGCCATCAATGTGTACTGACATTTACGAGTCATTAAATCATGTTTAATTTGGGCTTCTTTGTGCATGCTCTTTGAGGTGGACCCCATATACCTCCATTATATGACTGACAGACAAGAACGGTTTGACCTAAAAATATCAAAATTGAAAATACTGCGTAAATAATGACACCTACATCTTGGATGCCCTTGAGGTAAGCTAAAACATATCAAAAATTAATTTCAAAGTGAACTATCCCTTTAACAAAGCCTCAAACCACATGAATATGATGCTGATAACACAATCTGATTGGTAGCATTTTTTGCTGTTGGAAAATGACTGTCAAATGAGTGTGCATACATTAATGAGATAGCTAGCAATCAATCGTGATTGGACAGCAATTATATATATATATATATATATATATATATATATATATGAAAACGTCAGATACATATATTTTTTATATATTATTTTTAATAGTTGTATTTTAATTTTTATATATTATAAAATAGTATTAATTTATAATTATTATTATTATTTTTAAGATTATTTTATAACAAATACAAAATTTACTCAAATACCAATATAATATTTTTGCAGAGACAGAAAATACCATATGAATTATTTATTCAGTATAATACAAATTAAAGATTATAAATTTCAAAATAAAAATGATAAAAAATTAAAAAATACTGAAATATTAAATGTAAAACAAAAATGAATTTCTCTGAATTTCATAATTCAACTTCCTTACATTTAAAATTATATATATTTTTTGTATGCTACTTTAATTCCAGCTCACTTCTGAATGGTGGAAAAACCCTGGTGTAAGTGTTAGTCAGGGATTGTCTCTCTGTTCTTGGCTGCCTGAAAAGGTCACTACTTTTGGGAAATAGTGGGACTGTGAGAATGAATGAGTGTCCTGTGCTGACACAAAGAGCTCAGGTAGGCCCTCCACAGTCACCTGAGACCCAGGCCAGACTTACCAGGCATATGTGCAGCTTTAGATGGCACTTCGAGCTCCAGAATAGCTCCTTGAGCAGCCTCCAGACAAAGAATAAATGTAACCCCATCAGTTCTACTCGCACCGCTCTAGGCGGGATTCAAACTGGCACTTTCAGCATGGGAGGAGGGCACACTAACAAGGACGCTAGAGACCACAGCATAGTGTCAGTGTCTGTGCCTCTTGAGGACGGGGCAGTGAGGTTTACTCCCACAGCTCTCACTAGCTGGATGCTGGGATTTAGTGGGTTTGAAATGAAAGTATTTGATTAAAGGAGTTGCTGTATTATATGCCGGTTCAATTTTTGGAGTTTAACGAAGACTACTAAATTTCTAGTGTTGTGACAGCTCTGCAGCCTCAGCCACAACGTCAAATCACCATTCTCCATCTAGCTTTGCTGAACAAAACACAACATGTCCCTTGAGCCCTGAGATACTGATGCTCTCAGTGATGTGTGTCAAGGCTCACTACAACAACAGACATTCACAAATGTTCCCAGAACAAACAACAACTTAATGTACATGCGGCCTGTAGTGATAGACAGACTAGACGACTGAAAACAAGACTGTATCGCATCTTTTATGGGAATAAAGAACAATCATGAAGCATTAATCAAATCAAATCAAAATGAATAATACAAAGTGCTTGTGTATGAAACATGCCATATAAATAAAGTTGCCTCCATGCAGCAGAGCGAAGAAGCGTACACATGTGGCTCTTGTCACGAGAGCTGGATGAGAGACTGTTGTCATAAATGAAGCTAACAGATGCTGCCAAGGAGAGATGGGAGACGAGAATGATGTAAATGAGGTGTTTTGTTTAAGCTTCGTGAGTCATTGGCTTATAAACAACTCCATTTGTGTCATTAAAGAGCTGCAGAGACACCTTCCTCTGCTTAAAACACCAGATCACTAGCAAACTACAGCAGGATTCACAGCATCTGCCCTTTCCCACAGTACCAGCGATGACTCACGGTCACTATGGAAAAATATTTCATGGCATGTTTTTGAAAAAAGAGGTAAATGCAGACAAAAAAAAGGTCTGCTTCGTTCTCTCCATGATTTCAAATGTGTGTCAATAGCAGGTCAAACGTATGTTCCTGAAGTGTTGAAGCCATTCGAGAACTGTAAAACTACTAACATGTTCTGACTGAATATACAGAGACAAAGCAAAATAAATGTATTTAGTTGTGAATTTCATTTACTGATATAAATAGGCTGAGAGATAAAGATGAGGTGCTCCAAAAAGATATAAATTCAATAAATAGACAACACATTGGTCTTACTCCACTGTCCTTAATGGTTGCATGTGGCAACATTGACCAATATGGTATGATTCACAAACATATGAGGCAGTACTTTTTAACGAAAAAGTCAGAAAGACTCACTAATTGCAGTGTTGCTGTTGTTAAAGAGCAACATGCAGGTTGATTTTATTTCTGAATTAAGACTTTAAATTGTCTGCAGAGCTCTTTTAAAAACACTTATGTAAAAATTACTAATGAAATCTCATTTGATGTAGAGATTTTGATGAAAATGCGCTAGGCTCTGGAATAACGCCTTTCCAGCAAGCAACGCGTCATATGACGTAGCCCGAGGAAAACAAATCAGCTCGCGGCCGCTTTCTCATTGCTGGGTGTTGATGTAGTTAGAGCAGTAGCGAGAGACATATAGTTTTAGATCGAAGCCATAATGGTAAATTATTGTGTTTGTGGTTGTTGCACGAATTCCAGCCTGTCAGGACATCATATCCATCATTTTCCTTCAAGGAAAAACAAGGCTTTTTGGTCTTGGGTGTGTTATGTGCAGGTGAATAGAGCAGACTTCACTGCCGCGTCTGTTAACACACACACACTCGGTCGTTTGTGGCGCACATTTCACTCGCTTTATCACAAACTGCATTTGAAAAGCATTATTTATTTGTTGTTATGGCATGATCAATGTGGATAGTGCTAACCAGCTTGGATGGTTTGCATAATCACTGTCAGCGTAGAATATGAGAAGACAAAATGTTGCTGGCTTAAATTAAGACAATCTAAATAGATGTTTAATCAAGAACAAAGTCAAATGTATGTTTGCTAAAGCAGATTTATTGCAAAACACCAATGTATAGCCATACAGTAGATGAACCAGCGTTAGCCGCGGTGCTAACTTACATGAACTCACTTGCCCTGTATTAGCCACTGGTTTTCTCGACACCACAACTCTAACGTTACTTCTTTCCTCTGCCCATTGTTCGTCTCCCGATCTCCCCCTGACTTCTATCTCGCCTAGAAGGCTCATAATTATTTGCCTGTGGGTCATCATAGGCATATTCGTCAATATCGCAGAACGCGGTTTCGTCGTTCGCATCCATTGTAACCTGAGCCTGAACTTGAACAGACTGCCTCGCCAATCGTCACTTCCGGTTAGTGCGTTGTAGACGCGGGAGTTATTTTATCACAATTTTTCTCAAAATATCGTTAATGGCTAAATATATATTACTCCAGTTCAGAAAATCTTGTTGTTTTATCGTCAACTTACACTATGCTATATAGGGGTGTCCAACCTGCAAGTTGCTCTTTAATTAAAACTAAATCTAAAACTAAATCATTTTCTGAATTTAGGTTTAAGCTAAAATAAAAGAAACTAATGAAATAAAGCAATGAAAAACTTACTTGGCAAGGATGGACAGAGGCAACAATGCTCTTTTCTCACAGATTTTAAACAGTGCTTCCCGAATTCAAAAGAAAAATAAAGCACATATAATAAATAAAAAACACACAAAAAATAAAAAAACAAATAAAGCTGTCTAAAACCAGCGTCTGCGTTTCAGTCCAAAAGGGTGAGTCAGAAATGCTCCTTCACCCCTATAAAGACAAATGTGTGAAGCTTTCCTGTGAATGGAGGAGTGTGAGCCAGTCCAAACGGTTGAACTCTCTTGAAAAAGGACAGAAAATTGTATAAATAGTGTTTTATAGCTGCACAGTGTTTCTATCGACACCGAAATGGCCCTAACAACACACGCAATACTGTTTTCGAATAATTTTTCTTCTTTTTAATTTGCTATTACTACAACATGATCTTTTGCGTATTAAAAACTTCCAGTCAAAAGGTGAGTCAGATTAACTCAGTCATTCATTATGACTCAGACTTTCTGATTTTATCTAAGAAAATGTGTTGTTTGTTTATTGTCTTCTTATTATTTGCCTGTTTTTCTGCTGTTTTTTTTTTTGCAATATAGGTAAATTGTCATTTATTTTGCCGTAGCGGTTCAGTACAGGGAACATTAGCAACATAATGAATCATGCTGTAAGAGTTATGTTCTGTTTTGTCATGTTTCTTTGTGTTTTTACTCACTCTCTTTGTGTTAGTTTGACCCAGTTCTCTGTAATGTTTGATTAGTCATTGTGTTCACCTGGGGCCTATTGAGAATGAGAATGTGATGTCACGCACGTTGCATAGTGAGAAGGCGTCACCATCTTGGGAGAATACGCTATCTGTTGTCATGGTTACTTCGGCAGTGAGACAGAGAGAAATAGTGACAGAGAGTTGGATTGGTTGGATTGGTTTGGTTGTCAACTCTAAACTAATCCTGTAACCCTGAATGTCTTCAACTATCATCGTGGTACAGGCCCCAGGTGTTCATCTATTAACTCATTAGTTCCCTTGTTTAGTTCTAGCATAAGTTCTCCTTGTTTTGTTTTGGTCATTGTCCTGCACTCTCAAAAAAAAGGTAAAAAAGCTGTCACTGGGGCTGTACCATTTCAAAAGGTACACTTTTGTACCCAATCGCTTCATAATGGTACCTTAGTGGTACATATTAGCACCTAAAATGTACATATTAATGCCTAAAATGTATATATTAATACCTAAATGGACATATTAGCACCTAAAATTTACATATTAGCACCTAAAATGGACACATTAGCTCCTGAAATATACATATTAACACTTAAAATGTACATATTAGCACCTAAAATGTACATATTAGGACCTACAATACACATAAAAGCTCCTGAAATGTACATAACACCTAAAATGTACATATTAGCATCTAAAATGTACACATTAACACCTAAAATTTACTTATTAGCACCTCAAATGTACATATTAACACCTAAAATGCACATAATAGCACCTAAAATGTACATATTAGCACCTAAAATGTACATATTAATACTTAAAATGTATATATTAGCACCTAAAATGGACAAAAGTTTACCTTTTGAAAAGGTACAGCCCCAGTGACAGCTTTTTTACCTTTTTTTCTGAGAGTGTGTCTTTTCAGTGTACAGTATAAGCGTGGTGTGCTTTCTTTTGCCTTCTTTGTTATATATCTTGTGGAATATCTGAGTTTGAACTTTATTTGCCTTCATTGCATTTATCTACACCACAACAATAGCAGAACAATAAAAAACAAAACAAAATTGGTGTAGAAACAGAAATTGCAGAAATTTCACAAACAATTGGCTTTATGCACAGCTGCACTACTTCCTGAACTTCAGCCAGCTCCTGGTTTCCTGTCTGCCATTATTGGACAAACTTGATTAATTCAAGGTGTGTCTGATTATTGTTGCCGTGACTACTGAGGTCAGACACACCTGAATTAATCAGTTTGTCCAATAATGGCAGACAGGAAACAAGGAGCTGGCTGAAGTTCAGGAAGTAGTGCAGCTGTGCATAAACCCAATTATAGTTGTGAGTTATAAAATCTGCATTGCAATATATAAACTCACAAATCTGAGAAAAACAATCTAAGATACGTCACAATACCCTTTTTAGCTTTGTATTCCATTAGCTTCCATAAGTAGCATGTTAAATAAAACATGACATTTTGAAGTATTGATTTTTTATTGATTTGAAAAGATTGATTTTCCTGTAAAACATATCCTCCAATAAGTTTTACTGTCAGCTTTGATTTTTCTTCTTCAGTGGAAGAAACTAGTGTCTGTAAAAGTCTGCCAGTCTATGTAGTAGAAATAGTTTTTGTTATAGCAGGTCAATGACGAGATGTTCGTTCATGTTTCCTGACCACACATGCACATTTTTCCAAGCCTTGGTGAGTTTATGAGCGAAATAAGAGATAGTGTGGACTATCCCTGGAATAGATGTCTGGCCCTAATCGGTCCCTTGAGGACCCCGCTAGACGCTGCTTTATCAGTGTTTGCACTGTACGGGGTCGAGGATAGACGGATCTCTATTCTCAGTGGTCTGAGCTCATGGTTGTCATGGTGACGATGATATCATAGTGCTGTGTACAGCTGGGGTAACAGCCCCCCTCTATCCTGATGCCACCTGTTCAGAATGGGAGGGACAACATTGATCTGCTGCTTAAAAATGTACAGCATGTGGTTTAAAGTGTATTAAAAGATGGGTGGTATGGTTTGTCGCTCTGTTAGATGACTTGTAAACAGACTCACATGCTCAAACAGACTGATGCAAAATAGGATTAGATTCGTACATTCTTCCTACACTCTCAGAAAAAAAGGTACAAAAGCTGTCACTGGAGCTGTATCTTTTCAAAAGGTAAACTTTTGTCCATTTAAGGTGCAAATATGTACATTTCAGGTGCTAATGTGTCCATTTTAGGTGTTAATATGTACATTTTAGGTGCTAATATCTGTCCATTTTAAGTGTTAATATGTATATTTCAGGAGCTAATATGTCCATTTTAGGTCCTATTATGTACATTTCAGGAGCTTATATTTCCATTTTAGGTGGCAATATGTACATTTTAGGTGCTAATATGTCCATTTTAGGTCCTATTATGTACATTTCAGGAGCTAATATTTCCATTTTAGGTGGCAATATGTACATTTTAGGTGCTAATATCTGTCCATTTTAAGTGTTAATATGTATATTTCAGGAGCTAATATGTCCATTTTAGGTCCTATTATGTACATTTCAGGAGCTAATATTTCCATTTTAGGTGCTAAAATGTACCACTACGGTACCAATATGCAGCCTTTGGGTACAAAATTGTACCTTTTGAAAAGGTACAGCCCCCGTGACAGCTTTTGTACCTTTTTTTCTGAGAGTGTAATTCTTGTTCACTCTCTGTCCATCCTGTTTGTTACTTGATGTTAAGTCACCATCATCACAAGAACAGTTTTGTTAAATGTTCAAAAAACACATTGCGCTGTAGTGTGACTACAGAAGTGTGTGTCCTGCTGCCACTGGATTTTATGGGATGTATAAATAACACTCGGTCAAATATTTACGTGTGGAAAATCCTGGGCTAAACTGAAACACCGCATCAATCTCCGAACACTTTCGGTTTACTCAGTCTGGCCAAATCATCTCGCTTGCCACTATTGATTTCGTTATTCTGTGTCAATTCAAAGAGGAGGTGGTGCTTGTGGGAAGTCTGCATCAACAAACGGAGTGCTGATTATTGCTTTAGAAAACAAGTAAGTAACAATGTGCAGCATTAACATGTTGCTTTTGTCTGGGTTGTACTGTAATGTCTCCTGGACACTATTTTATTGCTCAACACTCAATTCTCTTTGCCGAAACATGATATGGCGATCTTTACAGCCAGGCACAACATACCAAATGGCCATGCGCATGCAGGTCGACACCAGGCAATTAATCTGGTATCTGATGCCACGGTGTAGCAGATTGCTCCCTAAAACGATCCAACCACACTTACACACAATATGTTCATGGAGAGTTCATGGAAACAGGCTCTAAATTCTGGTGAGGCTCCATGTTTTCGGTACTAATAGATGTAGTAGGCTATGTTCCGAATCCTGTCTAACAACTAATGATGATGTATTTAAAGGGCTAATGTCATTAGGAATCAGATTTTCTTTCACTGTGCTGAGAAAACTGTAACTAGGGCTTTGCAATATGACGATTAAAAAAGTCTATCGTTTGATATTATGCTTATTTATTTGCTTGTTTATTTGTTGGCCCATTTCTTGGCACACTTTATTTTTTATGAGTTCACTGTACTAAAATGGCCCCCAAAGTCGCCAGATCTCAACCCAATAGAGCATCTTTGGGATGTGGTGGAACGGGAGCTTCGTGCCCTGGATGTGCATCCCACAAATCTCCATCAACTACAAGAACTATCCAATCAATATGGGCCAACATTTCTAAAGAATGCTTTCAGCACCTTGTTGAATCAATGCCACGTCGAATTAAGGCAGTTCTGAAGGCGAAAGTGGGTCTGAGTATATGAAGGTGAGTATATATTCAGAACCTATGTCCTCAGAAAAACT
This sequence comes from Cyprinella venusta, assembly GCA_038021265.1. Lineage (NCBI taxonomy): Eukaryota > Metazoa > Chordata > Actinopteri > Cypriniformes > Leuciscidae > Cyprinella > Cyprinella venusta. The sequence goes on along the minus strand of CM075867.1, from coordinate 33,799,843 downwards.
AATTCCAGCGCATTGAGATTGTGATTTGCCTATGGTGACTTGACAGCTGAGCGCAGGCATTTCACTCATACTGGATTCTACGCTATTCGTCAATCACATTTGCACAGTCTGAACTATTTGAATCGGCAGATATTAGGCATTTTCCAAAATATCGGTATCGGCAGTTACTGTATAATGGCCGATAAATGAATATTTAAAACTGTGCACACTCATGTATGCCTTTTTCTTATATGTGTATGTATACATATATATGTGTGTGTTTATATAGAATTTTTTTTTCTTTTCTTTTTTTTTAATTTATGTTTAGTTTTTTGTTTTTTGTGTGTGTGTGTGGAAAAAAAAAGAAAAGTGTTAATTTGTAATCTATGGTATTGTAATATCACTTTGACTAATAAAAAAGTTTGAACAAAAAAAAAAACATAAAATAAAAACGGACGAAACATGCTTCAATCATCTCTCCTTGGCCTGTTATATTGAAAATGTATGTTTTACAGTTTGCAGTATTAATTTATCTATTGCTAATTTATGGCTCAGACTAGCTAACCACAAAGCTAGCTAATGCCACCATCATCAGTGGAAGGCCGCTAACGTTAACATTAATGAGCTTGGAAACCACTATGAACTTTTTCTGCCTAAATAAAGTAATGATTATTGTATTTATTTATAACTAGCACATCTCTAGTTACAGTCCCTGCATTGTAAAATGTAAGTTACTTGCGAGGAGTGAACATTTAGACGTTAGCTTTGCTTAAGTTAGCTTTGCTTTTACGTGTGTGAAATCCAACAATATTTAATAAAAAATATATAAATATATCGGCCGATATATCGGAATATCGGATTTTAAAACCCAAAAATATTTGTATCGGTATCAGCCTCCAAAATCCTTTATCAGTCGGGCTCTACTTTGAACAACTGATTGCCGATACATTTTAAACTAAATTTGACATTTTATATAGCTATATTTTATGTTTCTCCTGTAATCATTTGTTTTTGAAAAGTGTTTTATTTATATTTTATATACAGTCTTAATCAAACATTTGCCCAGAAGTTCTAAATAAAGGAAGAAAAATTATCACATATGAATGAGTTTTCAGCATTTTTAAGTATATACTTTAAAATGTAGAAAATAAGTCTTTTCCATGTGGTAAATATATAAACTATTAATTGGTTGAATTTACAGAAAAGGTACTATATTGTGATATATATCGTTATCGGGATATGAGATGCCTTATATGGTGATATGAGATTTTGGTCACATCGCCCAGCCCTATTAAATGCAGTATACGTAGCATGAAATAAATGCATTTCGGTAAATTTATTTTTCACAAGGGTATGGCTGATAAACTTGATAAAAAATAGTTATCGCACGCAACAAACAACACATTAGATGCAGGCAACCACAAAAAGGGCCATTCAAATATACACACACACTGCCTGAGATCCGTGCATCCCAAGTGTCAAACGAGACGGAGGTCAGACTGATGCTATTGTCCTGTGTACGGCCCGTGTGTTTCATCACATGTAACCCAGCACCTGCGCCTCCCTGCTTGGCCCGACGCCACCAGCCCCAAACCTGCCGTTGCTCAGGAAACCACATAGCAACCATTTGCAATTCCAACCATATACAAGTCTTCCCACCATATATTTTCACAAGCAGCACAACTGTTTACAACATTTAAAAAAAATAAGAAATGTTTCTTGAATGAGTTCAGTCATGCAAATGCAGTGGGGAAAACAAACTTCTCCAAAGCTGTTCACCAAACTTATGATTCAAAGAGGGTTACATTTACATCCAAAATGGAGATAAATCTAAACAAAACCCAAATTATAGATATTTGTTGCTTGAATCATATCGGTTCAGTCATATTTATTGAATAGAAATTGCTTGAGTACATCTGTAATTACAAGTGGGTCTTTTCAAACAGTATGTGAATAGTTTATATTGCTTCATTTAAGCTTGTGCTGCAAAACACTGTGTAAATAATGCTTTCTAGACTAGTCACCCTTTTTATGCTGAGCATGCATTGCAAAAATAGGCTCAATGCTGAAACTCCACAACTCCACAGCTGTGCTTCTGCTTTATAGCACCACAAAAGCAATATGCTCTTAAAAATCTACAATCTTAAGGTTCTTTATTGGCATTTATGGTTCCATAAAGAACCTTAAGTTAACATCCATAGCATTTCCATTCCACAAAATATTCTTTAATATGGAAAAAGGTCCTTTAGATAATTAAAATATTCTTCACACTAAGAAAATGCTAGGGGTCGCTAATGGTCGCTAACCGAGTCTTACAATTACAAATGCGTAGGTTGATGACGCAAAATTTCCTGCAGAATTATGGAACTTGTCGTCAAGCCGATGGATCTAATAATGTTTATGGATGAGTGAATAATACATTGATGTTTTTAACAAACCAAATCAGGCATAAGCGACAGAAGGACAAACCCCACAGAATGTGGAGTCATTCAACAAAACAAAATCATTACATTAGGGAAATAAATATTCATACATCCACCAGTCAACATAAGAAGATAAACACTGCTTACTTCCGATTGAGCATCAAACTCTTAGTTTCCCAATCAGGACTATTGATCGTTTGCATTCATAAGGCATGCTTATTCCTCCATTACCAATCTGCTATTTCTACTCTCTACACCTGTTTTATGCCTGAGAGTATTACTCCTTGTTGCCCCCTCAAGGTGTGTAGTACAATTACAACCACAACCAAAAAAAAAAAAAAAAAAAAAAAAAAAAAAAATATGAACACAGATTTTACTGTTACAACGCTTTATCCAGAGCAAGTAACTAAGCCATTGATTCATCAGGTCAGTGTTTTTGGTTGGAATTCTATTAATCATCATGGTATTATCTGGTCTTTACAATACAACGAACACCCATGACTGTAAACTATGCTTTTAATTGCTGAATTACTCCAACTCTGAACGAACTCTTTACTCTCTCTCTACTTCTCATATGACCTTGTTATTTGTACACTCTGTGACTTTACAAATCGCAACATGTAAATAGGAAAATGTATGCGTTATTTTGTCACTTATTTGGGATTAGTATGCTAGCTGTATCCATTTACATCCAGTCTTTGTGCTAAGCTAGGATAGCCGTGGGTGACCTACAGCACTCACGGAGATAAAAAAAGGTACGTATGACTTATTTAACTCTGGGGGATATGGTGAATAATCCCAAAAAGTCGGAGTGTTCCTTTAATACTCACACAGGTCAGTTTATTAGACGAATGAAGCTTGTGAGGTAATAGTTAACGCAGCACTGTCCCACTTAGTCGATGACACTATCACACAAAACAGCATTTGAGTGTGTTGAGATCAACATTAGAATAACATACAGATCATATTCTAATGTTTAATCATGTTTTACTATATAAAATTGATTAGTTTTATGTACATTTGCTCACCTGTCTAATAAAGTATATGTAAGAGCTCTGTCAAGTCGAAGTTTGTCACAGACGTGGAGCTCACGGCATCTTGGAAACGCGTTGTTGATATTAATCCTAGTTTTACTTCTCCTTTTCCCTCAAAGTCTGCCTGTCATGGTCCATTATGTTTGAACGAAACAACAACAGCGTATGGCTAGTGTTACAATGGAGGCTCCCGCTCTGTCTCCTCTCCGCCACCAGAGGGAGCCTTCACCAGAATACTGATCATTGGCTACAAACTCAAATTCCCATCATGCCGCTTACCTGGGACTGATTGCGTCACACACCTGCACGCCATTAACACACACACATAAAAGCCACGTCCACACACCACACCAGTGCGAAGTCTTGATTTGCCCCGGTGATCATTTCTGAGCGTTTGTATCCTGATTCTGGTTTTCTGGTTTTGGACTTTGGACTGTTTGATTCTCCTTCGACTGATATCTGCCTGGCCTGAACTTGGACTGTTTATTGACTACGATTATTGCTGCCTGCCCTGATCTCTGCCTGTCTCCTGTTTATCCTGTTGTCTGATCTGCATTGCCCTGTCTGCCTCGTTTTGACCCTGCCTGTACGACCTTGTTTAATAAAAGCTGCAAATGGATTCCTCTGTGCATCGTGAATCATTACAGAAGACTTCGCCACTAAACAATCCAGCAGCCGTCATGGAACTCACGTCTGAACTCACCTCCCAAGCTTCTCGTTTGGATTTACATCACCATCAGCTCAGTCACCTGACCACGCTCACTGAACAGCTCGTACAGGGTATGCAGGAGCTTCGCACTGCTGTGGGTATTGTGCCTAGCGCACCTGCTACACCAACACCACCACCGAGTGTTCCCACCGAAACCGTGAGTACAGCAGTAAATCCCCGACTCGCATTTCCTGACAAATTCGACGGTAATCCGACTAAATGCAAGGGATTTCTTTTGCAATGCACACTCTTCGTCGACCAGCAACCGACATTGTACTCCACTCAAGCCAGTCGCATTGCATTTGTTTGTTCCCTGCTCACGGGCAAAGCATTGGAGTGGGCTACAGCAGTCTGGAAACCAGAGGGGTCTTCATTCACCACATTTCAAGAATTCCTTCAACAGTTTCGTCAAGTCTTCGAACACTCTTCTGAGAAAGGGAGCGCTGGAGAGCAGCTTCTAAATCTCACCCAGGGAAGGAGTACCGCCGCCGAGTATGCACTCACGTTTCGCACCCTCGCTGCACAGACGAACTGGGTCGAAGACACATTAAAGACGCTGTTCAGGAAGGGACTCTCTATTGAACTTCAATCTGAATTAGCCTGTCGAGATGAAGGAAAGAGCTTGAACGAGTATGTAAGTCTGGCCATTCAAGTCGATAATCTCGTGCGTTCCAGACGCATCACCAGGGCACCTATCCGTCAATCACTCGAGACAGCTCCCGCTCACGAACCTATGCAGATCGGGTTCACGCACATCACTCCAGAAGAACGGGAACGCAGACTGCAACACCGTCTCTGTATGTACTGTGGTCAATCCGGCCATATGAAGCTCTCCTGTCCAGTCCGACCTCCAACTCGCACTCTTGCGGTGAGTTCTGTAAATCAATATCAAAGATCTCCATCCAGTTTCACTCTCCCCATTCGTTTCACTATACAAAACCAATGTATTGAAGCCACAGCCCTCATAGACTCTGGAGCCGCTGGAAATTTCATTTCTCAAACATTCGCCAATCAGATCAAACTCAAACTTAATCCTTGTCACTCTTTCTTGTCAGTGGAGGCGCTAGATGGTCATCCCATTGGAGACGGCAAAATCCAGTTCGAAACGGAGAAGGTTCAAATGCAGATCGGTTCTCTTCATTCTGAGCAAATCAAATTTTATGTCATTCACGCTCCACATCACTCCATCATCCTCGGTCACCCTTGGTTGCACACTCACAATCCACACATTTCCTGGAAGGAGGGACAAATCATTCGTTGGAGTGAAGCCTGTAACAACCATTGTTTGTCTAAAGTCAAAAGAGTAACCTGTTCCAAACCAGAACCAGACACCCAAAACCATGAGCTAGGAGAGCTACCGGCAGTTTATTCCGACCTCACAGAAGCCTTCAGTAAAGAAAAAGCTTCTCAACTTCCCGAACATCGTCCAACGGACTGTGCCATTGAGTTAATGCCCGGCGCCACACCCCCTAAAGGCAGAATCTTTCCCCTATCAAAGCCTGAGTCTGAAGCCATGAAAAAGTACATTGAAGAAGAGACAGCCAAAGGGTTCATTCGACCTTCCACCTCACCTGCCGCTGCAGGGTTTTTCTTCGTCAAGAAAAAGGATGGGGGACTCAGGCCTTGCATTGATTATCGCGGGTTAAACGATATCACCATCAAGTATCGTTATCCCTTACCTCTGGTGCCAGCCGCACTGGAACAGCTGAGACAGGCGCAATATTACACCAAGCTCGATCTACGCAATGCATATAACCTGATCCGCATTCGAGAGGGGGATGAATGGAAAACAGCCTTCTCCACCACTAGTGGGCACTATGAATATCTGGTCATGCCTTTCGGCTTATCTAACAGTCCTTCCGTCTTTCAGGCCTTTATGAACGATGTGTTTCGTGACATGCTGGACAAATGGGTAATCGTGTACATCGATGACATCCTGATTTACTCAAACTCACTGGAGGAACACATCCAACACGTCAGATCCGTACTTCAACGCTTAATTCAGTTCCAGTTGTATGCCAAGATCGAGAAGTGTGAGTTTCATCAAACTAGCGTGTCATTTCTGGGTTACATCATCAGTCAGGAAGGAGTGGCCATGGACGACAAGAAGGTGAAAGGAGTGCTGGATTGGCCATTACCTCAGACAGTCAAAGAGTTACAGAGATTCCTGGGATTTGCTAACTTTTATCGAAGATTTATTAGAAACTTCAGTCTCATTGCCGCTCCATTAACAGCTTTAACCAAACGTCATGGCTCTCGAATTGCCTGGAACCCCGAAGCACAGCAGGCTTTTCAGGAGTTGAAAACCCGATTCACTACTGCACCCATCCTACGTCATCCCGATCCAGAGCGTCAGTTCATTGTGGAGGTAGATGCTTCGAACACAGGAGTGGGGGCCATATTATCTCAACGACAGGGAAACCCAGCCAAAATGTACCCGTGTGCTTTCTTCTCCCGCAAGCTTTCTCCAGCCGAGCGGAATTATGATGTGGGGAATCGCGAACTGCTAGCTATGAAACTGGCTCTAGAGGAATGGCGACACTGGCTGGAGGGAGCTTCAGAACCATTCATCATTCTCACAGACCATAAAAACCTTGAGTATCTCCGATCCGCCAAACGCCTCAATCCTCGTCAAGCAAGATGGGCACTGTTTTTTACACGTTTCAACTTCACTGTCACTTACCGTCCAGGCACCAAGAACGTCAAAGCCGATGCCCTTTCTCGCCAAACAGAAGAAACAGTCCACAAAGATAATCCCGAGAATATCATCCACGAGAACCTCTTAGTAGCTCCAGTCCAGTGGGACATCATAACCGAAATCCAACAGGCCAACCTTCAGACTCCAACCCCCAGCAACTGTCCAGCCAATCTCCTCTTTGTCCCTGAAGCACTACGCTCTCGCATCATCGATCAGGTCCACTCCACTCCTAGCTCCGGTCATCCTGGTATCTCTGCCACAATTCAATTACTACAGAATCGATTTTGGTGGCCCACTCTCTCATCCGACACCATCAAACATGTCCAGAACTGTATCAATTGTCAAACTTCCAAATCCACCCGTAAACTACCAGCAGGCCTTCTATGTCCCCTTCCAACACCTCAACGACCCTGGTCACACATTGCCGTAGACTTCATCACAGATCTCCCCAATTCTCAAGGACACACGACAATTCTCACAATAGTGGATAGATTCTCCAAAGCCTGCCGTCTCATTCCCCTCACTAAACTTCCCACTGCCTTCGAAACAGCTGAACTCCTCTGCAACCAAGTTTTCAGATTTTACGGACTACCTGAAGATATAGTATCTGACAGAGGACCTCAGTTTACTTCCAGAGTCTGGTCCGCATTCTTCAAACATTTAAACGTAAACATCAGCCTCACTTCCGGTTATCACCCTCAGTCCAATGGTCAGACCGAACGTCTAAATCAAGACATCATCCGCTTTCTAAGAACATACTGCCAGCAACATCAACAGGATTGGAGCAGATATTTATTCTGGGCTGAGTATGCTCAGAATTCGTTGGTCAAACCTGCTACTGGTATCACTCCCTTCAAATGTATACTGGGTTTTCAGCCTCCTCTCTTCCCATGGTCCGGTGAACCCACTGAACTCCCATCAGTCACAGAATGGCTACACAAAAGTGAAGAGGTTTGGGACCAAGCACACACTCATCTGAGGCATGCTGTCAGGCGTCAGGAACACCAGGCCAACCGTCGTCGTCGCCCAGCTCCAGAATACCAGAGTGGTCAATGGGTATGGCTATCAACCAGAGACTTACGCCTCAAACTTCCATGTCGCAAACTCAGTCCCAGGTATGTTGGTCCGTTCCAAATTATAAGACAAATATCACCTGTTTCATTCCGTTTAGACCTGCCCGCTAACTATCGTATCTCTCCCACTTTTCATGTTTCCCTGTTAAAACCCGCTGGTGGTCCGAGGGGAGAGACGGAGGAGGGGGCCGCCTCTCAGGGCCCTCCTGCCTTTCTGGTTGACGGCGAGGAGGCCTACAGAGTGCACAAGTTGCTGGATTCCAGACGTCGGGGTAACATGCTCCAATATCTGGTCGATTGGGAGGGGTACGGTCCGGAGGAACAGTCCTGGGTCAATTCAAGGGATATCCTAGACCCCACTCTCACTGAAGAGTTCCATAGGACATACCCGGAGAAACCGGCCCCTCGACCCCGTGGGAGACCCCGACGACAACCGCCTCCTCGCGTCAGGAGCCGCTCGCAGGGGGGGGGCTCTGTTACAATGGAGGCTCCCGCTCTGTCTCCTCTCCGCCACCAGAGGGAGCCTTCACCAGAATACTGATCATTGGCTACAAACTCAAATTCCCATCATGCCGCTTACCTGGGACTGATTGCGTCACACACCTGCACGCCATTAACACACACACATAAAAGCCACGTCCACACACCACACCAGTGCGAAGTCTTGATTTGCCCCGGTGATCATTTCTGAGCGTTTGTATCCTGATTCTGGTTTTCTGGTTTTGGACTTTGGACTGTTTGATTCTCCTTCGACTGATATCTGCCTGGCCTGAACTTGGACTGTTTATTGACTACGATTATTGCTGCCTGCCCTGATCTCTGCCTGTCTCCTGTTTATCCTGTTGTCTGATCTGCATTGCCCTGTCTGCCTCGTTTTGACCCTGCCTGTACGACCTTGTTTAATAAAAGCTGCAAATGGATTCCTCTGTGCATCGTGAATCATTACAGCTAGACGTTACGCCAGGGATAACGCGGATATTACGTCATTGACAGGCAACAAGTGAACAGAGATCCCGGGACGGCCAATTATTTAATATTGGAATTTCTCTGAAAATTGGGATATTGTAAGTATACAACTACAGGAAGTATGCAAGTGATTTTTGGATATTTATTCCAGAATTCTTACATATTGTACCTTAAAGAACTATGGTTAGACATTTCAGCAAAAAAAAACTAAAAAAAAAAACTAAACTAATACTCTAACTAAAACTCACAACAGACAGGGTCTTCACATCTCTCACCTGATGCAGGTTGATCAACACATCTGTCTCGGGGGCATGACCTCCTGTCGCCATGGGGACAGGGAGGGGCGCAGCTGCGGGAACACGAGGGGGTCTGGGATCAGCCCTTCTCTTTCACGGCTGGATTTCCAGTCAGCCTGTGGGGTGGCATAACCTGTAAGAACAAGACCGCATTAGGCCACCAGATCCCAAAACAAACAGAGGAGCAAGGGTACATGGGAAAAGAATACTTAGTTGCAGAATTTCCAGAATAAATCAAGAAGAAACACACAGCTCCTTTTCTAGTCCTTAAGTTGGAACACAGGGGCTCGTCAATAGCCAATGAACTCAACTGACATAATATTGATTGTGTTAAAATGTTAATCCATAAAACAACCATGTTAAGCATGAGAAAGTGTCTGTACCCAGTTGGTAAGATCGATTCATTTATATGAAACAGTTCAAAATGTTTCAAATCTATAAAAAAAACCCATAAAAATCCATTCAAAACTCATTCAATTAATCATTTGCATCATGATTACAGAAGTCTCTGTATGGCTATATGCACATCCATACACACAGTGAATATACATATATATATATATATATATATGTATATGCTACACACACACACACATGCTAATTCACAGCTCATTACTGTGGTTAACACATATAACTTTTGATTTTAAAGGTGTATTAATAAATGTTGAGATTAACATTAATTAATGCTGTAGTTTATGGTTCACTGTTAGTTTATGCAAACCAATTTTAACAAATGAAACCTTATTGAAAAGTGTTACTGTACCTTTATGTGTTTACCTGCATGTTATGTGACCATTAATCGATGTCAGAGAACTGTGAACATGAAAATGTGTTGTTAAATTATAGAAATATTAATGTAAAAAATTTAAGGGGTACATATACCTATGTACTTTTTATAGTAATAATTTTAACTTATAATAGTTATATAAGTTTAGACATGTCACAATGTACTACAACAAGTTAGTGAAATTCCAGAGAAAACTTAAAGGACAACTCCAGCGAACAATGAACCTTTGGTCTAATAAAACGAAGAATTGAGAACTTTGTAAGTGTACAGACCGTTTAATAAGAAGATAGGCTACTTTATGAAGACAGTTCACTTCGCGTATACAGACAGGAACCATCTTAGAAAAGTCTCGATAAGTCAAACCACGAACGTCGTGCTGAGTGATCTGAACTGTATGAAGTTAGCGAACTTCTGAACTGTATGAACGGCGTTCGGGGATCAAGATCGAGACTATTTTCTAAGATGGCTGCTGTATGTATACACAAAGTGAACTGTCTTTATAACTTATCTTCTTATGAAACGGTCTGTACACTTACAAAGTTCTTAATGCTTCGTTTTGCATGTATGGACCCTCATTATATTACTGCGTTGGTGTGGGGCTATTTTGAGCCTTGTTAGTGGTATAAACTAGCGATTTCTTTTAACTTAGCCATTGCTAGCATTATACGTTAAACAGTTTTTCGAGATAAAACTCTTTACATTCGATTAAACAAATCTCAGAGAACGATTGACTAGGTACCAATGTTTTATTAGACCAAAGGTTCATTGTTCGCCGGAGTTCGATTTCAGAGTAATAATAATTCAAAATAAATATTTTTAATGTGCTAATTTTGTTGCTAGGCTGACAGTTGTCTGCATTTTAATAGGAGCTTTGAGCTAATCTACAAGCCAGGATACACATTTATTTCAAGTTGAATCCTTGATTCATTCATTTCTATGAATTAATTGATAAACAGTCATATACATAATATGGTACAGTAAGCAGATTATTAACCCAAAATAAACCGACTCAGGATGAATGGGCTTTATTTAGCAAAAATGACCAGCTAAACACAAGCTTATGCTCACACTAAACAACAGAGCACTAACACTGTGTTCTTCAGTCATCTTTTCATAAGTGGATTGTTATACAAAGATCATGATGTAATTAGTAGGCTACCGCACCACAACATTTGAGTGTGTATGGTGTGAGTCTGCTGTGTGGTTGTGCGATCGTGACAGTGTTCGCTCTGCAACTGTAGATCCAGAGTCTGCTGTATTATATGATAAACAGCTCTTGGGAATCCAGCACTGATGATGACTCATGTCTTGAGTTTGCGTCACTGCAGACAGCACTAGCATACGTCTCATTTCTGCCATATAAACCACACCCAGCTAGATATCATCCTTCAGGAATGCAGCTTCACGACGGACTGCTAAAGGACAATGGCATCGGCATCAGCATCTCAGTTCTGCTGCCTTGAATCCACACAAATCTAAGAACATTGATGCCAATCAAACTAGTTTTTCATCACTGGTATCATCACCGGGAACGGTTGCTCCTTCATAGCTCAGGCTGAAGCAAATAAATACATTTCATTTCAAACTTCGAACGCCGTGCTAAGTGAGCTGGTCGATCGGAAATACGTTTATGAAATCTAGTGACATGGAAATACATGAATTACATCTGTTTATTAAAATATATGGGTGACTATCTACAAGGGAAAAAGGGGTTGCATAAGTCACAGTTCAGCTCATTTAGCACGGCGTTTGTGGTTTGACTGGTCGAGACTGTTTTCCAAGATGGCTCCTGCCTGTATACGCGAAGTGTATTGTCTTTATAAAGTATCTTCTTATTAAACTGTCTGTAAGTTCTCAATGATTCGGTTTGCATGTAGATATGCTACTGTGTTAATATGGGGCTAATTTCAGCCTTGTTAGTGGTATTAACTAGCGATTTCGTTTTAATTATTCTATGCCCTATATAGTAGCATTATAAGTTTTTAGAGATAAACTCTTTACATTTGATTATTATGAAAACAAATCCCAGAGAACAGTCGACTCGGTACCAATGTGTTATTAGACCAAAGGTTCATTTTGTGCCGGGGTTGTCCTTTAAGCATTAACATTTACATGTAAACGCAGCAGATTTGACCTTTACAATTGAAACATCTACAATATACGTGCCAATTGGGGAATAAAAAAAATATTATATATATATTTTCTGAAATTATAAAATATGAAAGCTAATAAGTCTTCTCAAATAAATTGACCTTGTTTTTTAGGGGGGAAAAACAAAGAACTTAAAAATGAGACAATATCTGTGTTTACAAGGAGCCTAATAATCCATGTGTAATCTGACTAGTTGCACAGTCAGAAAAACAAAAGTCACATGGTGTAAGCATGCAATCGGAATGAACTAGCAAAAAGTAGCTAGTTGTTGATGTACAGTAATAAATGTGGATAGCATACCTAAGATCATTTGATCTTGGAAGAATCTGATGAGGAATGTTTGAGCTCATAATGACTTTTATATCTTGGCAAATCTGAGCGCTGTTTGAGATCACTTCTGAAACTCTAGTGCTTCTCAAGCTTTAGGACATTACCAGACAGTCCATTTTTTCCAACCCCAAAGTCATTAATCATAATTAATGGCAGGATTGAAGAGGATTCTGAATGAAAAACACCAGTTTGTATGAGACAACTTAAAAAGAGATGACGCTGGTCTAAAAGCATAAACAGCTGTGTATACTCAGAGTGATGAATAAATCAAAGGACCCCAGTTACGGACCCTAAATTAGGCAGGACCGTGTGAGAACAGATTCACTGCAAACATGGATCAAGTGTACCTACTCAAAGTAGAATTCGGCAGTAGTGGGCGGTGTGGACTGAAACTCGCAGTAGTGGGATGAAAAAAAATCAATCCAAGTAGACCTCTGCGCTGCAGTGAAAATGTGTCAGAGTGAGAGCTCAGCGCTGCGGAAACATGATGTTTTAGAAAACGGTGCTAGAAAATGAAATGATGACAAGCCCAAATGATGACAAAATTTTCATTTTTGGGTGAACTATCCCACTCATTGCTATCTAGGGGAAAAAGAGATACACTGTAAAAAACAATGAGTATAATTTACTTAATTTTTTCGAGGCAAGTTTTTGCACTGATAATTTGAGTAAATTTCACACGTAAAATTAAGTAAACTATACTTAACTAAGTTAAGTAAAAATAACATAAGAAATTAAGCAATTTTTCTTAATTTTTCTTAATTTCAAAAATATCTAGTCTATTTAATTGAATTTTTCTTTATACAACATTTCACTCAAATAATATAACATTGAATTATACCACAGTTTTTAAGTATGATCAATACTTGCAGTGTGTCTCATCAAATCTTCATTTTTAATAGAGAATGTGTGAACGTAGACCTCATTACTTGGTAGACAACACACAATGACGGTAACATTTGATAGATCGTTTTTTTTTTTTTGTTTAAATGTGTTATTTTAAGTAGAAAATGAACTCCAAATGTCACAAAATGGCAATTTACTAATCCTAACAACAAAAGTAATAATAAAATGGGGTAAAAACAAATGGAAAACAGTGAAAAATAAACCTCATTAATTATTCATGGCACAGTGCATGATGGGAACACCAGTATCAGAAAAGCTGAGTAATTTTGCTTTATTTTATAATGTTGATATTTACGCTTTCATTTCTACACGATTAAATTGAGTTCTACTATAGAATTGACTTTTTTTAATTCTTGCCTGAACTAACTTTTTTCATGTAAATTACATTGTTTTTTTCTCTAGTATTTACTTCACCACAAAATCATTTTTATCAGTGCACTACACTGTAAAAAAAATGCTGGGTTGTTTCAACCCAATTTGGGGTCAAATATGGACAAACCCAAACTTTGGATTAAAAATGCAATTTAAAAATGAACCCAATGGCTGGGTTTGTGCATATTTGACCCACAAATGGGTTGAAACAACCCAGTATGAGCTTTTATTTGTGCTTTATTTTATTCCTTTGAGCATGAATACGATTTATTTGAGGGAAATCGGTTAAATAAATGTTTAAAAACAACTTTTACTGTATTGCTTGTTTAATGTGCCTTATATAATCTTGTTTGCTTGCAACTCTTCAGAAGCATAACAATGTTTTGGGGTCTTCACCCGTCTCTCTCTCTCTCTCTCTCGTCAGCAGGAAATGGCCTTTCTGACATATTTATGGAGCAGCAGCAGCAGAATATTTCATCAAATGATTCACTTGCCTTCTGCAAATAACCCAAGTGGGAAACTGCTATTAATGTATGAGAGAACACTCAGGGAAAAATGAATAGTCTCACCCATCGCTCACCTAGGAAAGCAGTTGCTTGTAAACACTTCTAGAATGTCTGATCCGTGAAAACCCTGGACATCGTCCTGACTTGAGGGTCACTTCTCTCTCAACTGTTTAGTCACTGTTGTCCTGCTGTTGGTCTGAGTCCAGCAAACCCAAGTCAACCTCAACAGATGTATGAATCATTTTGATAAGTATCCCTGTCTGCTTCCTGTGTGTCTAACCAGCATTCATCATGCACTTCCTCTTCCCTTCACAGAGCCTTCAAAGCGCCACAAATGATTTATGAGCTGCACTGGCACACAGAGACACTTATTCTGTGCACTTTCCGGTAGGCATGTACTATGTACTCAACCATGTATTGGATGAATTTTGGTTATTTTGTCATTCAACATCAGAGCCCCTCCCACTCCGCTATATAATTAAAGTTGCAAAAGAGAGCCAGACCGATATATCAGCAGGCCAATATTATCGGCCGATATTAGGCATTTTCCAAACTATCGGTATCGGCAGTTATAATGGCCGATAAATGAATATTTAAAAAATAAATTTAAAACGGACGAAACACGCTTGAACCATGTCATGAGAGTTGGAGTTGTATAGTTTTTTCCACCAGAGGGCACTCTACACTCGTTGAGTTGGTCGCGAGACGGAATAACAATTAAAAGAACATCCCCATCAGTTCACTTAACTCAAATAAGCATGACAAAATTTGTGACTATCATGTCTAGTTTTGCTGCTGTTAAATAAGCCGAGAGTGAAGCGGAATTAGCTAGTAATAGTTACGTTACGTTGTTACAGTGTAGTTGACTGACTGTCCTTATAACTTTTGACAATGTGACTGAAGTATTTCTTTAATAGCGCGTGGCAGTTAGAGCAATGACTCGTATCATCTCTCCTTGGCCTGTTTTATTGAAAATATATGTTTTAAAATTTGCAGTATGATGTAATCCATTGCTAAATTATGGCTCATCATAGACCAGCTAACCACAAAGCTAGCTAACGCCACCATCATCAGTGTGTTCTGTTTTGACTATAAAAGAAACAAGTTTCTTTTTAAAATGCATTATCGTATTATTTTAGTTAAAACTCACAAATAATTACAACTAACTAATGTTAGGGAAATCTGTTAATGTTTTGTTGCGCGTTTCGGAAATAATCAAAAAATATATATCGGCCGATATATCGGAATATCGGCTTTTAAAACCAAAAAAATATTTGTATCGGTATCGTCCTTCAAAATCCTTTATCCGATATAACACACTTCAATATTTTAGTTAATTAAGTGCATCATCAGTGTATTTAAAATGCGCATTACGAAACGGCATAGAATACTTCATATTTACGTAAATAGGCTTTATGCCGCGCGTCACGTGACCAAACCGGAAAACGGGTCTCATCGCATCCGCTTGTCAGAGAAAGTGTTAACGGCCTTAAGAACTGACTACGATATCTATGGATTTGTAAGGTAATCAGCTAACCTACCTAGTTCACTTTGTTATTGGCGTTTTATTCCATTTAAATATCTAAACGTTACTGTGAAGAATAAAAAATGTAAAACGTTTAAATGTCAATCTGCACATGTGAGGGATATTGGTTATGTTAATCTTTGCTCGCTCCTTTTAAGTTATCTTGAGTAAAACCGCAAAAAAATCCATGAAGCACATACAAAAGATCTGGACCGGAAGCGATGAGACCCGTTTTACAGAGAATGCGGAAGTAAGTTGTGCATAAAGCCTATTGGACTTTGTGAGTAAATTACTTTTCTATAAGATATCGATCTTGTAAAAAGTCATTTATTCAAGGGATTGTTCACCCAAAATTGAAAAATTCAGTCATTTAGTCACCCGCATGTTGTTCCAAACTTCTATGAGTTTCTTTCTTCTGTTGAAATAAAGAGAAGATATTTTAAAGACTGTTTGTAACCAGACAGTTTACGGTAGCCATCGACTTGCATAGTAAAAAACACTATGGAAATCAATGGCTACGGTCAACTGTCTGGTTACCAACTGTCTAAAATATCTTCTTTTGTGTTCAACAGAACAAACAAACTCACAAAAAAACAGTCTTTATTAGAATCCACACACAAAACTCAGGGGGTCGCAGGAGATAAACTAGAACTCGACCACATTCAGCATAGACGTAATGGACAAATGACCTAGGGAAACTCAGGGCTTGTATATAAAGAGAATGTAGGGAATGAGTGGAATTAGGAACTCGGGAAAATAATTATTTAACAAATAAGGAAACTAGGAAACCAGGCAAATAGGAACAGGGCAAACAGAGTGAAAACGAAACAAAAAAAAAAATGTAACATCTTATGGCATCCAGCCTGATATAAATGAGTGTGCACAAGTCTTCAAATCTGGAGTCTCGTCTTTAAGGGTCCATCAACGTTGATGCACGCACACATTAATGGATTAACAAATGGCCACATGCAGCTTGTACACCAGAGAACGTGTGGGTCACATCAAGGTCTGCACAAATGAGTGTACGTCAGGGCCAGATGTTTGTTTCTGAGGGAGCTCTAGGTAAATTATTAACGCTAATAGCCTCTTATCGCAAACAATTAGGCACGCAGAGCCCAAGCAGATTTAGCTAATGGCCCCTGGGGCCATGGACTCTATAGAAACAAACTGCTTCTAGCGTCGTAACCATGAATAACTCCACTGACTTTGGATGTGAACAGTTAGCTTATGTCGTGAGCAGAGGCTTAGTTGCAGCTTCGAACATTTAGCTCAATGTAGAAAAGAGTGGCGAGTTCAGAAGCACATGTGTGCAAAGGCAATTCTGCTTGTTAGCTTGTCTTCCAGCTGTCTCCGGGTTCTGGATTTTACTACAATGTTGTTCCACAGAGAGCATTAGCTGTCTAAATAGAGCTCATCCAAAGGCTAATCACAGGCATGCTTGATCCCCCAAACCCAACATGCTCTAAATAAAGAAATCCCCAATGCACACAGCTCATCGACTCTACGGAGCCCTACCTCCGCTAATCTGGAAGTTAAAAACCAGCAGACACGGGAACTATCCACTATATCTTCTTCCTCATTCTTTTTCTGTCTGCTTTTAGGATGCATGCGGGAATGATTTTGATTCAGCTAAAATGTTTTTTTCTCTACACTTGATATGGTCATAATGCTCTTCTCCATCATTTGAGCATCATTTGATTAATAACTGCTGCCACAACCTATTGCACACAAAGAAATAAAATAAAACAAATAAAATGACATTAGATTCATATATTATAAATGTATAATCCATAAAATGTATATAATCCATAAAATGCATTGGGAAGACATTTTTATCCAAAGCAACTTGCATAATGTTACTCGCATGCCAAGTCTAAATTACATTTACATATACACTCACCTAAAGGATTATTAGGAACACCTGTTCAATTTATCATTAATGCAATTATCTAATCAACCAATCACGTGGCAGTTGCTTCAATCCATTTAGGGGTGTGGTCCTGGTCAAGACAATCTCCTGAACAATCTCCTTTTTACTGTCCAATAATGTAAAATATGCAATCTTTAAAAACTGTCACTGGTGAATAGACTAAACTGAGGAATCACAATTCCCACCACTAAAAAATGTCACCGATGCATCAATCTCAGCGCTACAGACTTTGTAATTTAAAATAAAAAAGTGTGAATGGAAAGTGGATCAAAAATACATAAATATTATATGAAGTATTTTAATATTTGTAATATTATATTAGCGCCATTCCACCCTGTGCGATGTTTGCAGAAACTTAAATTGATTTAATGAACACTGAAAGTATTTAAATTTAATATTGTAATTTATTATTTATTAATTTATTATTATTTAATATTTAAATTTAATATTTTAAGTTTTTATTTTCGTATTTTCTAAATATTCTACATTTATTTGTACAAAATATTTCTATAATGGTAAAATGAAAACAGAAAAAGTCATTATCATATCCTTACTATATAGTACTAGTGCATCCCAAAACATAAATATTGTATGCCAAATCTATGCAGGTGAATTTTTAAAGTGTGCATTATGAATATTAATTACTATAATCATTCATTAAACCATTATATTTATGAAATCAATATAGAATATTGCAATCGCATATAATAACTGCCATGCATCTGCCATCTTTTCAAATGTAATGGTCTTCAAACACAGATGTAGTCTGCAACTAAATCAAACATTATTTGAAATCAGAAATTTAATTTGTTCCCACCAATCATAACACAATAATTTATAAGAGTTATTTACCTCGTGGTTCAGCACACCAACCCCACAGTTTCTATAATTAACCGGGTCTGCAAGAGGAGAGTCAATTCACATGCTTAAGCCTATGCGTGCAGACAGTAAGCCAACCTCGGGAATTAAATAAACTTCTCACAAAATGAAATTACATCACAGGGACAGACTTCAATATGTGTGAAGCAACTCATAGCCGATGCTAAACCCAAAGCATCCCTCGTGAGAGGCCCAATCAGTTAAAGAGGCCGCTTTATTGAAGTGTCTTGTTCTCAGCCAGTCTGAGCCTCTGCTATTGTGCTAACAGGTGTGATCGCAGCACAGCACCCTCACATCACAGATTACTGCAGCCCGTCTACACCTAATAACACACCTTACACTGAACCCAGCTAAGACAGAAAGTTCTTAACCACGTGACAAAGACACATGAAGGCAAGCCTACAACCGTAGCCGAAAACATCATAATGCTAACAAACGCTTCCGTAGACAGGGGAAAAGACAAGAGGTCGTTTTTTTTAATGGATCTCAATGGAGGAGAGGCTTCACTATGCCGAATAAACATGAGGAAATAGCTTATTTAATGAATGGACCACCCATCGGCTAATCTTCAACACGTTTTTGCTCTCAAACGTTTTAGATTGATCTATTTTTTTGAGTTTACACTGATGATAATGGTGTTTTATAAGAGAAGAGATTCTGTTTACAGCCATTCTCATTCGTTTCTACACTCTAAAAAAATGCAGGGTTGTTTCAACCCAAATTTGGGTCAAATATGGAAAAACCCAAATGTTGGGTTAAAAATGTAGGCCTAAATCAGAAGTATACCGTTGAAAGCGAAAATTGAAGTTAGGTTAACATTTTAAATTACATTTTTAACCCAACATTTGGGTTCCAGGGCTCAGAGATCACTTCCGGGGCTTTGTGCAGACCCTCAGAGTACTTGGACGTGACTGTGATTACAAGAGGTAATGATATAAATACTGTTAGTTTTCTCACACAAACTGCTCGTTTCGTGTCTTGGGCCATCAATGTGTACTTACATTTACGAGTTATTAAATCATGTTTAATTTGGACTTCTCTGTGCATGCTCTTTGAGGTGGTGACCATAGACCTCCATTATATGAGTGACAGACAAGAACGGTTTGACCTAAAAATATCAAAATTGAAAATACTGCGGAAACAAAGACACCTACATCTTGGATGCCCTTGAGGTAAGCTAAAACATATCAAAAATTCATTTCAAAGTGAACTATCCCTTTAAGGATCAGGATGAACAAGCAAAACAACAAGCTGAGGAAACACTGTTTACATCCCCATCTATACTGAAGAATGAGAAACTTAGGCCGAAGAACACCTAATGTGTGTAGAAAAATTAACACACGGTTGAAACGCTTCTAATGTCACATGCTTATGTCAGCCCAACTGATGGTAATAGCGATCATAACTTACCTGGATCTTATTTTACTTTGCTTCTTCCTCATAAATGCATTACATTGTGCTTGTTTGAAAACGAGCACATCTGCAGCTATCCCTGTGCATTTATCCGGGTAACAGATGAGACCTAATTACAACTGAAGCTTTGGTCATTTAAAGGACTCCAGCAGAAGACGTTGCAGATGTTTCAATGCAATCCTGACAGTATAAATGTATGTGGTCTGCTGCAGCTGTGTTGGAAGTAGACAGCTGGCTCTATGATGCATCGATGAGTCAAGACTCAACACCATTCAACCCTTTAAGGATTTGAAAAACAAAGCAGTTTTTTCTGCACGATTACAGCGGGACTGACTGAATTACATTTATCATTTAATGGCCGTCGAACAAGTTTCAAAAGGCAAGCATGTCTACACAGCGGTGCTTTCAAACTGGTTTTGATTCAGGCTCCAGATTTTACAACAGTACAACAGATTATTGTAAATAAAGATGTATTAATGTTATCATGAACTGCACCCATTCAGCAATATGCAACTAAATGAACTACTTGAGTACAAAAGCAGAATAGTAAAATGGACAATTTTGTAGATCCATGGACAGAAAAAGTGTGATGTCCCTAATTTTGTTTTCAACAGAATAAGGGCCCTATTTTAACAATATAAGCGCATCTAAAGTGCACTTAGGGAGTGTCCGAATCCACTTTTGATAGTTTAACGACGGGAAAAATGCTCCACACAACAACTCCATTGACTTGACTTGGACAAAAACTATGATAAGACCTGTTGGAAAGCATCCTTTACAGCTCACTCTAAAAAATGCTGGGTTGTTTTAACCCAATTTTGGGTAAAATATGGACAAACCCAGCCATTGGGTTACATTTTTAAAGAGTACCTATTATGTCATTTAAAATGTTCCTAATATTGTTCTAGGAGTACCCAACAACAGTTTTACAAGCATCCAATGACAAAACACTTTTGTTGTCTTATAATATGCATTTATTTTTACCTGAATTGCCCACCGACTCCCAAATGAATCGCTTTAGCGAGTCCTTTGTCCAAAACCCGCCGTTGCGTGACGCTAATCTGCGGTGATTGGTCAGATGACCTAGCGAGTTGTGATTGGTATTCTCTGTGCAGAAAAACGGAACTCTTATTACCTTAAATGGGTTCTCAACTCGAGTCCTCACGACCCACTGCTCTGCATATTGTGTATGTCTCCCTTATTTAACACACCTCAGATCCTCAGCTCGTTAGGATAGAGCCGGCTCGCGAATCCATACTTTATAGCGTTTAGGTTTGTGAAGCAATCATCTTCAAAATGACGCGAACACAGAACAAGGTTTGGGCTATACTTGTGTGGTATAGCAGTACTTGTATATATGAACTGCAGCCACTTAGTCTTCAAATGCTCCTCACTTGGCAGGTTAAAAAAGTTCGCTTTTGCGTCGCACTTCAAAACACAGCGTCTCGTCGACATGATTGTTTTCCGAAGCCCAGATCTCGAAAAACGACAGAGTCCAAAAAGGTGCGGTGGGTCCAAACCTCCATGCTCTCAGACCTCCCTGGCCAGCCCTGGCAGGGTGGCCTGTCCTCGGCCAGTTTCAGATTTGCCCGCCACCCCTGGAGCTCCGGTTTTCCCTAGCGTCTCCGAGCGCAATTAGTGGGCGTTTCTTATTCAAATAACTTGTCAAGTTGACGTCAACCAGAAAAAGGAAAAGCATCGTTCTTCGAACGATTCATATCAGCGACTCAGAGTCGACTCTTGTTTTTGAGAGACAATAACTTTGTATACGATGAACTTTCATGTTTAAAACTTTGCAGGATGTTTTCGTTCACTTAGATCTATGTTAAACACTACATGAAGGGCAATTTTCAAAAACCCAAAATAGGTACCCTTTAAATTACATTTTTAACCCAATGGCTGGGTTTGTCCATATTTGACCCAAAATTGGGTTAAAACAACCCAGCATTTTTTAGAGTGTGTGACTCTGTCACTTGCCATTGGAAGCTTCTTGTAGCAGCCTTCATTCCTGCTGGAAAAAGCAGCATATCTGGCAACCGCAAGTCATGGGGGAAGGCGGGGATACACTGCGTCACGGCGAAACTAGCAAAAAACACTTGTTTCATGCCACATTGCGTCAGGTGTATGATAGGGCTCTAAAGGGTTTCCCCATTCGAAAGTTGAATCTCAGCGACCCTATATCAGAACATATCGGTTACCCATTTTTATGTTCGCAAGTTGCAAAGCCACCACTTGAGATTGAGAACCACTGGTATACATACTGGAGCTTCTGAATCTATAATGCCATAGTAGCACAGATCTAGACAATTGCAAAGGCTCTGACAGGCTCCACCTCTTCTGGGAGTATCTATAATTTTCAGCCTACTTAACGTGATCCACAAGGTCCTATCCGTTGATGTATGGATCTATATTTGGATGTGTGTGGGCAAGAGAAACAATGTCGAGGGCACATCTGCAAAGATCTAACGCTTACGTAGGCCTACATGAAGAAAACATAATACTTTAGCTACACTTTAGCTCATACTTTAGTCCAACATGCTGAAGATAAGGCCAGGTGCAGTTTGGTTAACACAAATTTGAATTGTAAAATATCAGGGTTGGGGCATTGAGTAAGTAAGTATCTAAGGATGTAAAAATTATGAAAATGCATTTTCAATCCAGTTCTTGCCCTTCTACAAACCAACTATGTAATGCTGTCATTCTTTTTTTCTTATCATTCATCATCAGTGTATTAGATTTGATCATATTGAAGTTTAAAAAGTTGTAAAGAAGTAGACCAGGGTTAGATCCCATATCTTTAACATCCAGAGTCCAGCTACCTAGTTGAAGATCAATTTTAACCAAATGTTTAAACTTCATTTTTAAACCAAGGCTATTCTGTTAGGCCAATAATGGTAGATTCTTCTCACAGTGACAACTTACCCCATATACTGTTACAACATGCATGATCAGCATGTGATAAATGTAAAATGCATGTTTCTACATGTGCCAATTCAGAAACCGAATTTCAAAAAATCAAACCACCCTGGAGGATACTTAGAAAATTATAGCCCCAATTACAACTGTACCAAATGTGATCCAGATAACTACACAACTTTTAAATGAGACAGGAAGGAAACTTAATCACTAGAATTGCACAAACTCTGGCACTAACATTATTATTTCCTTTATTGATATGAGTCAATGGCTAATACAAGATGAAATCTTTTGAAAAATGTATATATTTTAGTAACTCTGAACAGTTTCTGCCGTAAATCGTTCATTCTATATTTAGTAACCAATGATGGGGTTTCGCTAATAACTTCAAGCATGCTCAGGATGACTAGCTCAAATAACCTACTTCAGCATCTTTCAAGCATTAACCCTTTCAGGAGCGCTCTGCTCTTTGTAGGTTTCTCGATACTATCAATCTGAATGTCTTTTCACTATTATATTTTGCATTAAGGACTGAACATTTCTGCACACAACATCGCCTTTGAATCATTATATCCAATCCATAAAATGCGTCTGCGACCGCTTCACCTCACTATACGACTGCACGAGCATCTCCCTATCCATATGAATGACCTGTCCGCGCATTTTACGCATTATTTTGTCGGCTTTGTTGTTCAGCACACACCCCTGCCATCATCATTTCCACGGGGAGACCCATTTCTGCCATAGGCTCTGGAGGAAAGAGCGCGTGCACGCACCCGTATCCACGATAGCCACGATGATCTGCGCTATTCCTCATCGTGCCATCATGAATATGTGTGATGCGAAAGATCTGCACCCGGGCAGTGTTTTGTGCTCGCCTACCTGTGTGTTTGGAGAGTTGTCCAAGCAAAACTAGAATGTAGACGATCTGTCAGAGAGCGCGGCGGCCGTGCTGGTCCATAGTGAAGCGCTCCAGCTGCTCTATCTCTCTCTTCTGTCTCTCTCTCTCATCCGAAGGCGATGCTCGCGCCAGCCACTAGATGATGCTGAGGGGTGCACGCATCATGGGTGCTGCTGTGCATCAGGGCCACACCGTCAAATATGATCATCATTGTGAGAGGGACCCCCTACCTAAAGTTTAAAAAGGCATATGATTGATTTTGACTTCGAGATGATATATAATGTTTCTGTCTCCAAAAATCACCAATTGCCTCCTGAGAAATGTCTCCTACTGTAACAGCTGCCATAGCACCTGACTGTCCCCGAATTGACCTATGGCTAAGCCACGCCCCCTCCACTCACTCGGACACACAACTGTGTGTCCGAGTGAGTGGAGGGGGCGTGGCTTAGCCATAGGTCAATTGGTCGTGAGATAGCGTTGGTCCGACTCCCAACTGAAAAATAATAAAAACGAATAAAACATCGTTCTTAATATATATGGATGAAAGAGCAGATTATAGATTTCAAACACTGCAACAACAAAATAAAAGCAAAAAAATGGAGCCTACTAGGGTGAGAGCTGGGCAGATTGCACAACGTAACACTTTTTGACTTTGTTAATTTGTGTAAATCTACTTAGGGTTTATTAATTTACCACGTCTAGTACAATTATGTGGTTTTGTTTTATAAATACAGTTTATTAATACAGTAATATGCTTTTTTTCTTGATTTAGCCTACCCTGAAAGAATGGAAGTGAACTATGACAACATGCCCCATAGGTGGGGTACATTGTAACATGTGAGGGGCACATTGTAACATCACCATATAACAGCTTAAAATGTTATCTGATCTAATCAAATATATATATATATATATATATATACACACACACACAAGTCAAACCAAAACATTTTCTTAATAAATACAATTATTAACTTTTTCCATATACAATAATGGCATTTTTAAATTATTAAAAATATATTAATTTTTGAGTTTGACACGAAGTCAATGAGACCAGAAACGGTCTGGTTACTGATTTTCTTCAAAATATCAGAAAATCGGCTGAATGGATTCAAAAACGGTAAAACTCGACTGTTCAACTCTGGGGGAGTGGTAAAATGAGCCTATTTCCCCCCCCCCCAGTGGAGGGGAAAAAAACAGTGGAGTACCCCTTTAAAGCACAACACAATGCTATGCGTAATTCAAAACACACTTGTAAAATACCAATACAGAAAATTCATATTTATACAGTATATTGTATCATACTTTTACAGACCTTTTTACAATGTAAGTTTTACTTGAAATACACCAAGAACAGTTCCTGGTGTCAAATGGGAGTTGATGTATAGCCTACAAACTAAATGAACAGCAAGATTAGCAGTTGAAATTCATTAACTTGGGCCCATATTGAACTATCTTGCTTTTCTGCAAATAACCTAACAGATCCTTTTGATCATTTTGAGATTTGCGAGGTTTTCTTTTCAACTGTTCCCTACATTTGCTTGTTTGAAAATAAGAAATTGTGAAATTGAAAGCCTGTAGGCCTACATATCAACTCCTTCCTGCCAGACGATGGCAGGCTATAACACTCATTTCCCATTCAGTGCCTTGCAGCGAAATGAAACCAGCAAATCAGAGGGTCTGAAATGAATGCAATGTTGGACTGATAAATTCATGGCTTGGACTGTTTCCAAACCATGAAAATGTTGCTTATTTCCTTGTCCCTAATCACTTGTTTTGCTGTCATTGATTTCTCTCATTCTGTCCCTGCAGAGCTCAAAGGCAGGAGGCTCATCTCATGCTGTAACACAACAGCTGCTTTATCAAATAATTGAGAGGAACTAGATCAGACACATGGAAATAGCGTGTTTTCCTTGGACAAACCTGATGTAGAGGTTTTGCTGATAAGGAGCAGTCTTGTTTTAGAGCGAGGATGATCATTTATTTAGGTTTTATTCAATAATAAATAAGTCATAAGAGGTTGCTCGCATTTCTTGTGAAAAATTTCAGATGCTGACCCCGATTTGCTTATTTCATTTTATGATCCCAGAGTCCTGCTGTGTTTTATTTGCTCTATTAATTTCACTAAACCGACAAACCTTTTACTACACTTGAAATGGTTGAGCTAATCCTTTTTCTTGATATCCAAATTTTAAAAAATCTTTTTTTTTTTGCTTATTCACTGTGAGTTGTGTAAATGACTTTAAATTATAATTGCTAAATTAATAACTGTATGAAAGATGCGCAGCCTACACTTTCAGATCACGCTGCCTCCTTGTGGATACAACATTTTCATAGGAGACTCTAAACTGATTTGATTGTACAATATACTCTATACGTTTTCAAAGTGTGTGTGATGGCCACACTAGCAGCCACACATCATGGAAACTTCAACTCACGGTGTTCCTGGGGAGTTGCTGTTGGGGGTCTTCGGCTGGGTGACAGGCAAAAAGATTTGCAACTAAGTCAGCTGTTTCAGTAGGGGAATGGCTAATTGGACTGCACTATATATTCCCATTCCATGGGGGTGGCAGAGTATTACATTTTTGAGTTTTTTGTTCTTTTTCTTTGCTATTTATACTTTGTTATGATTTATTTGATTGATTTGTCCTTAGTTCATATAAGGTAGCATTGGTTTGACATGTGTTGTAATTATTGTGGTTTGTTTATATACTATGTGTTTGTCTACCCCCTTTTGTGTCAGAATAGCCTGATCAGCCACTTTATAAGTTTCCCAATGTCTCAGTTTAGATAGGTCTGTTTTGTTCTGTTCATCCTATGTTAAAGGGATCCTCCACTTTTTTTGGAAATAGGCTCATTTTACATCTCCCCCAGAGTTAAACAGTTGGGTTTTACCGTTTTCGAATCCATTCAGTCGATTTTCTGATTTTTAAAAGAATATCAATAATAACTAGATAGTTTCTGGTCTCATTGAATTCCGTAGTAGGAACAAAATATACTACGGAAGTCAATGAGACCAGAAACTGTCTGGTTACTGATATTCTTCTAATTATCAGAAAATCAGCTGAATGGATTCGAAAACGGTAAAACTCGACTGTTTAACTCTGGGGGAGTGGTAAAATGAGCCCATTTCCAAAAAAAGTGGAGTATCCCTTTAAGGGTATGCTACCTGAGCTAAGTTCTGTTTAGTTGATCTCTTTTACGGGCCCAGAACTTTCTGGGTTTTTTTTTTTTTTTTTTTTTTTTTTGGAAATAAAAACTTATATTTTTGAAAATATACTTTTTGACTTCTCATGCCTGCCAGCTTGGTCCCTCACAGTGTGATGAAATGATAAATACAGGAAGGATTACCATGAGTACGACTACTACTCATACATCGATTTGAACAAACCCCTAAATATTCAAATGTGCTTATTACTAATTTATACCAGTCCGTTCTCATCTCAAGCCTCACATACTGGCGCTTTTGACAATACGTACGCATCCAACGCACATGGCACTACACCCTTTAGCGTCAATATGAGACGCAGATATATTGACCAGAAGGCGCCTCCTAGTGAACTAATCCTACCCTATCCCAGACCTAAACCTAACATAACCGTGTTAGCATGTTATATTGACGCTAAAGGGTGAATGTGCGTTGGATATCAAAAGCGTCACTATGACGCCATGTTTACACAGAGCTGTTTGACTAATTGTTTGACAGGAGAGGTGTGCTCTCACTTTTCTCTGGAAAATGAAAAAACGAAGTTGACATTTGCTCGCCAAAGATGAATGTCCTGTGTCAGCAGAACCTTTAAAATATTCATGAGCTTTTACAAGAAGCGCAAATTGTGTTAGATGAGAGATGGTAATTTTCTTTCCAATCAGTGCAGGGAACATTTCAATGTGCAAGATCTGAGTTGGAAAGCCCTGTCAGATACGACTAATATAAGGTATCAACAAACGTCACCAAAAATCAAACAAACATGAATATGTTAATATTATGATGTATTTCTCAACACTGATCCATCTAAAGTTGGGGATTGAACATAATTCAACTCAGTTTTATTTCTAAAGTGCTTTTACATAATTGCTATCAAGAACCTCTTACAGCAGTGTGTGTGTAGAACATAATTAATCTAAAGAAACCTTTTACACTATAAAGAACATTTTGTGCATTGGAACGTAATGAAAAGCCTGTGGTCGTTGTGGTTTCTCCTTTGGTCGAACTCATAGAGGAGTAAGTAAATGAAGCAACACTCGTTATTTTACTTCTAAAATAAGTAAGTTCTGTAGTTGACAATTGTATGCAAAGTGGTTCACTTACTGAGTTGCTCTGATTGGTTGTAGGTTTACCGACTATCCAATTGAGTGCAGAGGGTGTTTTTTTTCCTGGTTCGGTTGAGACACGCCTCATAATCAAAG
This sequence comes from Cyprinella venusta, assembly GCA_038021265.1. Classification (NCBI taxonomy): domain Eukaryota; kingdom Metazoa; phylum Chordata; class Actinopteri; order Cypriniformes; family Leuciscidae; genus Cyprinella; species Cyprinella venusta. The sequence goes on along the minus strand of CM075867.1, from coordinate 33,771,642 downwards.
CCCTGTTGACCAGTATCAGACTCACATTCTGACTAGAAGATGAGTATGACGAAGTCAGGCTACGCAAAAAACATTTTTGCCGTATAAATGCCCAACCTGATCTCACGACCAAGTCGTACGAATTCGACGAATGATTAAAAAGTGGCTAATTCGTAACAATTCATACGAAATCACTCGTACGAATTAGTACGATTTTGCTAATTCGTACTTATTTTACGAATTGGCCAATTCGTATGAATTCGTACGAATGACCTACCCCTAACCCCGCCCCTAAACCTAGCCGTCACGTGGGTTTAGACAAATCGTACAAATTCGTACGAGTGAGGTCGTACGAATTAAACATTTTTTACTCATTCGTCGTATTCGTACGAATTGGGCGTGAGATATTGTTGAAATGCCACTAGAAATGACAATCGTGGTATTGATACGCACTTTCATGAAACTGTGTTGCTTGAGTCACATGATCTTTCAGAAATCATTCTAATGTGCAGATTTACTGCTCAAGAAACATTTATAATTATTATCATCATTGTTATTTTGTACGGTTATATTACAGTGGAGCTGTAAGTTTCCAGACCCATTATTCTAAATTTAAATTCCTTTTCTTATCTGCTCAGTTTTTTTTTTGTTCTTGTTGTTGCTTCCTTTAATTCAAAAAGCCATCTGACTCAAATCTGAATTTTGTTAGTGACACAGCACTGTTGTCTGAGCTCATTGCCCAGACTAGTCTCTCAGTGACGGTGGTGACCTCCTCCTCCCCCAACGTGAATCCCAGGACACGATTCCAACATTCCTTCAGAACGCAGCGTCAGCACAGACCTGGAGGAGTAGACGCTCACTATCAGCACCTGTCATTACTCACCCGCAATAAGGCAGACAGTGCGTCAGTGAGTATGAAGCACAGACTGTGGGCAGGAGGATGGTATTACTGCAACCTTCTGCCAGGCCAAGATCCAAGCCCTGAAAAATACAGCCTGTCAATCAAAGCAATGCTTATATGTCAGTCAAAACAAAGCAAGGATATTCTGCTGGTGCTGTTTACGTTGGACTGCAAATGCAGCTTTCAAACTGCTTCAGCGCGTATGATTCATGTGGTTGTGTTTATAAAGCCACTGTGTTTGACCCCTAGATTCGCCAGATCTTCTATCCTGATATTTATCGTAAAGTCTGTAGACTTCTGTTTGAGCGGTTTGCATGCAAACAGAGGTAAAGAAAACTTGAACAGAGAGTCAGGGCTGACATCCAGGTGATGTCTTGATGTCTGTGTCTTGTCTTGTTTTGTCAAGCCACAGATGCTCCAGGTATTTAAGGCCTGTAGCAACTGTGTTTGAGGTCTCATTATCAGGAGCTTCAGCAAATGTTGTTTGGCAACAGAACAGTCAAAAATCTGTTCCTATAAAATCACAGATTTAATTTCATGTCATTTCAAACTAGATTGTTTTATTTATGAACACTTCCACAGTAGTGGAAACCATCATGTAGAGAAAACCTTCATATTTTGAGAATATGAAGTAGGCTATTAACAATTATAAAACGGTTAGTTCCAGAATCAATCCTTGATTCTGATTGGTTAATAGCTGTGCTTTATCGTGCCCGATCTCATGAAAGTTCGTATCTAGGGCACAAATGTCATTTCTCGTGGCATTTATACGCCAAAAACAGTTTTTTCGTGTATATGGCACGCGATTTTCGTGTACATATGATATGCACTTTTTGACGTATAATACGCACGAACTCCCCACCCCCCTCCCCCCTAAACCTAACCCAGGGTTTTTTAGTGCGTACCATATACACGAAAAAACATTTTTGCCGTATAAATGCCACGAGAAATGACACTCGTGGTATAGATACACATCTTCATGAGACTGTGTTGGCTTTATCATGATAAAACACAGCTATGACCGCTTTACCCAACGCTTGTCTTTATCACTGCGCAACACTGTGGTTCCTATATAGAGTGCCGAAGTTACGACGTCACTCTGTAGGCCAAAACGCGGAAGTGAGTTAGCATTTTAGCACTACCGGTTCCCTCGCTCTAAAGTCTATGGGATTTTTGAATGGGTTTTTGCTAAATCGCCTGAGATAAGGTCTGTGGTGAACAAAGCCTCTAAATATTCACCTTTTGATCTATGACACAGAACACACCCCAGATAGCAAACTGACATTGAATCAACGTGGAAACATGACATCGAATTAGTTTTGCTCATCGAATTAATGTTGAACCAACGTCAGACGCGTCATTCTTTCAAAACTAACGGAAAATCAACTTGAAATCAACGTTGTTTCAACGTTAGGAAAGCAAACCAATTTTCAATTTTCATTTAGCTTTGAAGAATGCCGCGTCTGACGTTGGTTCAACATTAATTCGATGAGCAAAATCAACGTTGTTTCGATGTCATGAGAGACGTCGTTTCCACGTTGATTCAATGTCAGTTTGCTGTCTGGGACATAACCTGGTTGTCCTTTTTTAAACTTTACTGTCTGCTTGTGTTTTTTTTTTAACTTTATATAGGCTTCAAAATTTATAAATTTTGGATTAACTTGTAAAGATTATCTTGATAGACAAAACGGATAAGGGTCAGAACTCTGTTGAACACTGATGTTATTTTTTGCGATTTTCCAAAAGTCTATGGGGGAAAATGCATTGCTTTTCAAACGACGGAACCCATGCGCCGCTAGCATCCGAATCGTCCTACAAAGTGACGTCATCACTTCGGCACTGTTTTGATTTGAGCTTTCATGAATATTACACATAGGAACGTTGTTTCTGTACCCGGTCAGGGACTATTTTTTTCTAGCGGAAGGAAGGCTTTTAGTGATTTTACCTCATGAAAGTTGCACTTATTCACTTTTTTTTTTTTTTTGCTTTAAAATTTTTATTGTGTGGTAACCGTTTTATAAAAGCAATGAGCTACTCAAGGGCAAGGCAAGTGCTGTATATCGTGAATAAGTAACGGTTGAAGGGCGTTGGGAGGCTCACTCAAGCGGTTTGGTGTCTAACAACATTCTTCAGATGTAACTTACGATACAGCACAGCCTCTCGTACCTTATTGCTTACTTATAAGAGAGTTTTACTCTTTGCTTTAGAAAATTAGTCCAAATTTAGACTGTTTTGATAGCATATTAATGACTAATGAATTTGATAGCAGTTGTTATACTTTAAAAATCTGATAAGGCTAGCCTACTTGTTTGTTTTAAAGCAAGCAGTTAGACCAATATAACTGGTTCTTTTAAAAAATACTGTTCTTTTCAGTTTGACTTTTGATTTTCCACTAGAGGGCAGAATTGGTCTCAGATTAGAATAAGCAATCCTGTTGTTGTTTTTTTCAGCTATAGGGCAAACGTGACTAACATTAGGCCTAAGTCACGCAAAGATGAGTCGTCAGATGAGTAAATTTCTACTTAAATCACGTTTTCCTGAAACCTAGAGTCATGGCTTTGTTTTTCTGGTTTCTAAAAACAGACTACTTCACCAGAAATGTTTTCTGACAGACATTCTTGTCCAAGATGCTCAACTTAATTAACTTAATTTGTATGTTTTGGGAAAGCTTGTTGTTGGAAGGAAAACACCAGGTTAAAATTCACAGTATTACACTTAAACTAAGTTTCTAAATTAAAAGAAAAATGATAAAATTATTAGCGTCAGCTTTGTTTGTTTGTTTTTTTACCAAAAATCTTTTATGTAGCCGTCTAGGTAGGTCTGCTTTTGGAAAAGTACAAGGACAAAATATTCTGTCACACCTCCTGAACCCAACTGCTGGTTGTGGGATGAAAAAATATGTTGGAACAAGCTCAGACGTGAACTCTCAAAATACCTCATTTCTTTCGTAATTTCCTGCTTAGTATATGCCAGATCAGGTGAAGTCTCAAACCGGGAGTTATTGTGCCCACCGTTTGAAACAATTAAAGGAATAACATTATTCCTAAAAGATGCAAATGGGTGGCTAACTGTCCAAAGGAGACCAGCAAACAAAATGCTGGTTTAAGATGTTTATTCAGCAGGTTGTGTGTTTCAACCCTTTAGGCAGCTCCCTTAATTTTCCATATATTTAAAACATTATCAAAGGCAAATAAATGTGTTAAGTTAGAAATGTATTGTTTCTGCTTGTGGAAGTATGGTTAATCAAGAAAAAAAATGCTAAAAAAACAAATTCTGAAAAAATGCTAACTATCTACAAAAAAAAGGACAGTGTGTATTGTCCTTATGCATGACCCGAAATTTCAAGAAAATTAACATTTGTAACAGCAAAACCTCAAATGCAGTTTCCAATGATGTGTGAGGAAAGATTATTTCAGTTTATTGTTGAAAACACGTTTTAATGTGGTCATTTCTCCAGTTTAGCAAGCTAGCTTGAGACAATATTTGCACTGAGTGGTCGTCAGGGAGCAGCAGCAAGTGTGTGAAGTTTTTTTGTTATGGTAACCAGATACATTTCAAACTGATATGATGAAAGACCAGAAGGAATGTAACAGAAAATCAGCTTGGCAAGCCTCACTGATATCTCCTGTTTAGAACCAGAAAACATACCAGAGGTGGTAGCTTGAACGTCATTTAGGATAGGCTTCTTAACGGACAAGTTGGGTATTTTACACTTAGATCCCTGTTTTAAGATCGTTTCTGATAAAATAGAACGGTTAAGATTGAAATTTGGACATACGGTGCTGGCCCGATAATTTTCGGTTTCTGTGGCTGTTTGTCCCGTCGGGACACTGCACACACCTTGTGAAACTGGGACTGTGCCAGGATCTCTACTAACATCTCCAAATCTCTTACTAAATCCACACTCAGGCAAACGTGGTGCAAGGTGTGGATCAAGAAGCAAAAACAGGAAATGAACTGCTTTACAGTAATTCTTTTGTTTGCAGAGGCCCTTTATTGCTTCTGAACTCCTGTCTAGTAGAGACAGGTTTAGAGGGTTCAACCAGGTATGATGAGTTTGTAGTGGCTCTTTTTATGTAGTGCAACCCTTATATTAAATATATACACAAAGCCGGAAAGTTCTCTCAGAAAATCTCTACTTCAGGCAAGGTTTTGTTTTTTGTTTTTTTGTTTTTGTTGGTTTTTATATATTATGTTACAGCAAAACTGATCTTTCCCTCTAGTTCGCACTGAGCCATTTTTAAAAATTATTTTATTTCAATGTCTGCCACAAATCATCAATATAAATAATATTATATTGCATAAAAACATTCATTATGAAAATAAAATAATTTAGAATTATTATTATAGTAATATTTAATATTAAATATTACAGTTAATTAATAAATTCAGTTCATATTTAATATTTACCATTATATGCTACATGAAGCATTTCATGTGAATGGCTACTATGTATAAAGTATAATTTTATTTTAAGAAAAAAAAATGTATTTACCTAAAAACACTGTTGTTTAAAACTCTAGTGTGAACTAGGAATACAATTTTGCCTTGTTTTGTGGCCAGATTTGGGTCAGTTTCCCAAAACTCTCAAACAACTATTTGTATCTTTAAATATTTTGTAATAAAGCAAGGGAGGAGAAGTTCATTGCCATGAACTGTATTGCAAAGTAAATCATCTGTGAGCTATTTGGTTTATGGGTCTTTATTAGATTTTTTTTTTAATTTCGTCTTTCTTCTGTGGATTTCTCTAGCTCCTGATTGTTGAAATTCAGATCGAAAAATCGGCTCATTCAACCGCACACACTCACAAATTCAAGCCGACAGCTCAAAAACTTTTTAGACATCTTTAAAAATCATCAGGAGTCAAGAAGTTCTCGGCTTGGCTTGTATCTTCCTAACACGCGAGATGAGCTGCAACAAGCGAGCACAAACGATTTCCACACTATTTCTCCTGAGCGAAAAAAAATCTCGTCAAATAGAAAAACTGTGTACACCCGCCTTAACAGGTCTGGGTCTTCATAGTTTGACCACATTACGACAACAAAAGCACTTGAATGCAACACACTGTTTAATACCAGTTCACAAGTGGAAAATATCGTATTTTCCATAGCACGTGAACGCACCAATAGTACTTCACATTTCAAGTTGACTAAACTTTACATTTTAAGGCAACATATTAAGTCCAGGATTTATCATATATGCGCTGGAGGCATTTGGCGTGGAATGAATCTCTCTGATTTAGACTTGATTAACTCACATCCTGGCTTATTACAGAGACAATAATCCTGCTTCATTCCTGCATTTTCATGCTTACTGCCATAGATCAGAACGACAGAGGTAACGCAAACAAGAGGTTATATTAAAGGGAGACCTCACCTCTGAAATGTGTATTTAAAACCCGATCTCACAAACAAGTCGTACGAATTCGACAAATGATTAAAAAGTGGCTAATTCGTAACAATTCATACGACCTCACTTGTACGAATTAGTACGATTTTGCTAAATCGTACATATTTTACGAATTGGCCATTTCGTATGAATTCGTACGAATGACCTACCCCTTACCCCGCCCCTAAACCTAACCGTCACGTGGGTTTAGACAAATCGTACAAATTCGTACGAGTGAGGTCGTACGAATTAGTACGAATTAAACATTTTTTACTCATTCGTCGTATTCGTACGAATTGGGCGTGAGATAGTGTTGGTCATATATGTAGAAGAAATGTGAGATTATTTTTGAATTTGAAGCTGAGAAATTTGGACTGAGATTTGGACTGAGAAAAGCCACAACTCCCACAATGCACTTGCTTCGCTGCCCTAGGAGGCCACGCCTACCGTTAACAGAGCGCAGTCGTTAAACAACAAGTCTAGGCTACTGATGAGTCTGCCCGAAAATGTGTTTCGACATCGCCCGAAATGTCCGGGATTCGGCTTTTGCGTTCTACAGTCGCCATTTGTCATGTTTACTGTGGCGAGCGGGACGAATGAGGGCCGCGGGAGAACGGCACGAGGCTGTTGGCATGACAAAGTGTACATGCGTTGTGTTACTAACGCGCTCTTTAAATAACAAAATAAGTATTGCACCATTGACTTTAGAATAGGTTTTTGTTGGTCAATGGCGCAGTCTATTTCAGTTGCCTCAAAATAGCAACGTGCCAACAATGCACCTGAACACACCTTTTTCAAACCAGCACGCCTATAGGCACACAAATTGGCGCAAATGCGTTTGCTATTTAAACAATGTGGCACAGCACGTGAAATGATAATTGCTTCAGGCTGAAACAAACTAAAACACTTGCGTCGCGCCTGGCGCTGCATTGCACCAGGTGTATGATAGCGCTCTAAGTTGTTTATGTGTTTGTTTATTGCCATCTCTCGTGGTTATTTGCAAACTCTGCTGTGTGCGTCCATGTGTTTTGAAGGAGGCGTGGCTTTGGAGGTGCTCTGAAGGGAGGGTGGGATCTTATGCTTGCTATTGCTAGCCTCTCCAAAAATTAAGCATGAATGGCTACAATGTACAAAGCATAATTATAATTTATGCAAACAATAACAATCAAACCAATAATATCAGTTATAGATCTCTACCCTCATGTCATCCAAGATGTCCATGTCTTTCTTTCTTCAGTCGAAAAGAAATTAAGGTTTTTGATGAAAACATTCCAGGATTTTTTCCTTATAATGGACTTCAGTGGGAACCAAACGGTTCAAGGTCCAAAAGACAGTTTCAGTGCAAACTGCAAACTGTTCAAATGGCTTTAAACGATTCCAGATGACAAATAAGGGTCTTATCAAGCGAAACGATCGCTCATTTAAAAAAAAAAAAACAAAGTTTAAGTTTTATAAGCTCAAATGGTCGCCTTGCTCTGTTCTGTGACGCACATTTGTGACTCTCTCTATCAATATTAACAAATCTTTTTTCGAGTCATGACTCGAAGGGTCCTTGACAAGACACTTATTCATCGTCTGGTGTTGTTTAAAGCCCTTTGAAGCTGCACTGAAACTCTCTTTTGGACCTTGAACCATTTGGTTCCCAATGAAGTCCATTATATAATGAAAATCCTGGAATGTTTTCATCAAAAACCTTAATTTCTTTTCGACTGAAGAAAGAAAGACGTGGACATTTTGGATGACATGGGGTGAGTAAATTATCAGTCAACTACTCCTTTAAACTTGAGTATTAAACTTCAGTAATTAAACGTACTTAAATATAATGTAAAGCTGAAATACAAACTATTTGCTGTAAGATAACGATTTAAGGTAGTAAGCAATATATTACAAAGGAAGCAGTAAATCATGTAAAGGAATGTCATGATGGCAGGCTTATTACGAAAGATAACTTACAAAAGAAACTACAAGTCACCATGAATATAACGATTCACGTATTACATGTAAGCTAATGTGGAGTATATGAACCAGCTAAACCAGTCTCTATTTACCATGTGCGTTGCCTCTTACTTAACTTCCATCTGCATACCTTGGTGCATAACTAGCACAAAATGTCTTTAAAACAAACATTGACTTGTTTATTCCAGAGCCAGGAAATGTAACAAAGAAGCACAACAGATGTGAAGACATCTTTTCTGTGAAATAAGATAACAGTCTACAAGCTCAAACACCATTAAGACAGCTCTTGAATAAAACTTCATTTAATTTAGCATCATCTCTGAGTTTCCCCCCTCTGACAAGCTCAGAGCTGTTTGCTTTGCTTTAGCTCAGTCAATTAGGTTAGATAAGCTTGTGGACACACTTCCTAAAACAGCAATCCAATTGCTGTTCAGGCCAAGGCTGAAAGAATACCCTGGTCATTCACTGGTTGCTTAAGAAAAATGGTAGTGTTTTTTTCTTCTAAACAGTGCCAAATTAGGGTTCTTTGGTTTGTAACAATAGCAGAGCCCTTTTTGGTGCTAAATAGGACCCTTTTCATAAGGTTCTGTATCAATGTGGCTGAAATTGAATCACAAATTCAGACAGATTCCATAACTCGGGAACAGAACAACCAATATACACCATTAAGAACTCACAAAGACTGACTGAAACGAGACACATGGCTTAAATACACAGGCAAACAAGATAACAAGAGGGTGTGGCTAGTTAGAAACACCTGGGGAGACTAATAAACAAGAAAAACTACAAAGGACTACAAAACATGGCACAGGACAGGAAATGACAAAATGTCCATACAAGACACGGGGAACACAAGACAGGAATTATGACAGGTTCCTTGAAAGTGCTATAACCTTAATGGTGTTATAAATAACCTTTTCAACATATATTAATATATGTTAGTGTCTTCATGTTAGAAATATTGCTATTATGCATATTTTTATGTGAAGAGAAGATGAGTGTATCCTTAACTGAACAGAGCTGCTTCCATTTACATGTTCAGTTAAACTAAAAAGAGAAAAAGAAATTATTGAAACCAGCTACAATTTTAAAGTGATCATTTATGGACATTTTAAGAAAGAAATAATTTACCTGTTGAGAGTATGTTGACAGACTGTATTGTATAGCTGAGCTCAAATCAGTAATGAGGTGGCTTTGACAGTTACAGATTTGAAAAACAAAAAGTAATAAAGTAATAAAAATAGGTCGATAAGGTTCTAAATAGAACTGTGAGTGTAGCCTACCAAAAAAGAGCGAGATTGTCACTCCTTAAATTAAACCGTCAACACACACACATGACGAACCACTTAAACAAGTTATTGGAATCTGTCAGCTTTTCTGTTTGTAAAGGTGTGGATATTAATGATTGTAATTTTAATGTTTAATAATCATGTTTGTTTTCCCAGGGTTGAGTCGCCCGTCTTTTGTTTATTGTACAAGGGAGAATTCCTCATTTTTCCTGTTATTTTGAATCGGATCATGTGAATGAACTGGATCAAAAAGTAACAATTCACATGCGCATACATTATGTAACTTATTGCAATATATTTAGTTAAATGATAAAAAGACAGGTTTAGTGTAAATTTATCCTTAATTTTTTAATCACCCAAATCCATTAATTTAGTCATTCAAAAAACATCGTTGTTTTAAGAGCATTAGACATAGTGCTCTGATTAAAGTGAGTGATATAAGGTAATCAACACTCTTCCAGTTCAACAAGTCTGTGAAATGTAGGCCTATTGTTAGTGTTAACCTACATTTTTTTACTGCTCAGCCATCTAAAAATGAATGTGTTGCATCAGATAAGTCTGTAGGTGAATTCATAGATTCATTTCATAATATTCAAATACATTTGCCCTTTATTTCATGCACTGTATACAACATGATGCACTTAATGTTCAAATCACTATTGTTTATGATAATTGGGACATACAGAATAATTACATAATGTCCATCATCCGGAACACGTGAATTCTCCACCTTATTACTCTTGTTATCTCTCAGCTTTCTCATTCACAAGGCTATGATTTAGCTCAGCCCAGAGCATTACTGCTGAATCTGACATAGTTCGGATGGTTTTCTATAAAATGGCATTAGTTATCTTAAATTTGACATGGTACAAATAATGTGTGGTGGCTCGGAGAACACTAATGCAGAATGAGTCAATACTGACGTTTTACAGTACATTAGAAACACGTGTAGTCAAGACACTTAAATACACATAAACACACTCACACATAGACCTCGATGAGAGGTGAGGATCTTAATTCCAAGAACATGCAATCACAAGGGTAATTGTGAAGAAACAAGAAGCCAAATACTATAATCCAAACATGAATGATGGGAAACATGTTTGTGACAGCTTATGTTTTCAAACCATTGCTTATTTGCTGTCTGTTGCACTTTTAGTGTTTCTACTTGTAATGCTGCCGTATGTTCTTTTCTGTTTAGTCTCTCTTTAAATCAAAGTGGACACATCTGACAACATGAGGAATAGATTCTTACTCAACTGCATCAAGAAGCCAAGATGTAACAGTGCTTACGTAAGAGTCAATCAAAACCTGCATGTCCATGAACAACTTCCAGACCATGTTCCTCTAAAAAGGAGATTGAGGTTGCCAGTCACCGGTAAACACTCTTGAATGTGCTGTATTTCTTTCTAAAAGAAATTGACACCTAAAATACTTTAAGTAGCCATAGAGTAGGTTCATTTGCATTGAAAAGCAACACCAGTGATTCCCAGTAAACTAATGAAACTGTTAACTGAAATACTTTGAATTCACGGTCCCACTTTATATTAAGTGGCTTTATGTACTACTTACATTGAACAATAAGTACAATGTACTTGTGTTCCTGTTGTATTGTAAAACACTTTTGCTGCTATTGAGGTGTGATACGGGTAAGGTTAGGGACAGGTGTGGTGGTATGGGTCGGTTTAAGGGTAGGTTAAGGTGTGAGGGGAGGGTCAACTGTGTAACTACAAATGTAATTACATAAAGTAATTATAGCTGTAATTACATGCTGGTATTTTTAAAATATAAGTACAATGTAAAAACATTCATGTACACAATAAGTCCACTGTATCAAATTATTAAATTCAATGTAAGTATATAGTACTTAAAGCCACTTAATATAAAGTGGGACCGAATTCACTACAACAGAGCATCACCTTATGGAAACTTGTTTCCGCCACAGAATGAAAAATAAAAAAGGTAATCTCGCAATTATTACTTTTTCAAAATTGCGTGATATAAAGTTGCAATTGTGAGTTAAAGTCAGAATTGTGTTGTATAAAGTCACATTGTGTGTTATTAAGTCAGAATTGCATGATATAACGCAATTGCGTGTTAAAAAATCAGAATTGCGAGATATAAACTCTCAATTCTGAGAAAAACAGTTTCTCAGAAGTTATTTTCCCTTAGAATTGGACTTTATAACACACAATTGCGAGTTTACATCTCGCAATTCTGACATCTTTTCAGAATTCTGAGATATAAACTCGCAATTGCTAGTTATAAAGTCCAATTCTAAGGGGGAAAAAAGTCAGTAAAGAAAATAAACTTGCAATTGCATGTTATAAAGTCAGAATTGCAAAGTATAGTCAGAATTGTGAGATATAGCCAAAATTGCATGATATAAAGTTGCAATTGCGAGTTAAAGTCAAAATCGAGTTGTATAAAGTCACTTTGTGCGTTATAAAGTCAGAGTTGCATGATATAACGCAATTGCATGTTAAAAAGTCAGAAATGTTAGATATAAACTTGCAATTCTGAGAAAAAATAGTTTCTCGGAAGTTTCTTTTCCCTTAGAATTGGACTTTATAACTCTGAATTCTGACTTTATAACACGCTATTGCGAGTTTACATCTCGCAATTCTGAAATCTTTTCATAAAACTCGCAATTGCGAGTTATAAAGTCCAATTCTAAGGGCAAAAAAGTCAGTAAAGAAAATAAACTAGCAATTGCATGTTATAAAGTCAGAATTGCAAGATATAGTCAGAATTGCGGGATATAATTTCGCAATTGTGAGAAAAAAAGTCTGAATTCTCAATTTATTACACACAATTGTGACTTTACATCTCGCAATTCTGAGAAATAAAGTCAGAATTGCGAGATAACCCTAACCCTAAACTGGCAATTGTAAGATAAAAAGTCGCATGCTTCCATATCACGGAGGTGAGCAGTCCTTTTCAAAACAGGCTCGATTGACAGGCTCATGCAGGGGACCGAGAAATCTATCTCTATCTATGGCCTATAAACCATCAAACTTTTCACTCTGCAGTTGGATTGGATTCAGTTTGCTACCTCAATTCAAATTCAGGAAAAATAATCAATTATGAATGGTGCACAATCCTGCATACATTTACTATAGTCTAAGTGTGACCATTCTGCCCAAAACAATTTAGCATGCATTCATGAGAAGCATTTTCAGAATGCTAGTGGAGTTAAAGTGCAGCTGTTACGATATTTATCTATTAGGACAGTGACAAAACTGTTAGTCTGATTTCTGTGATCCTTTGCAGATGTTGCCTGACTGGTGCAAAAGTTTCAGGGCCAAAGGGAAGTGTTTTTTTCTTTTTTTTTTTTTGGTCTGATTTCAGGAAAATGCCTCGGCTGATAAGGAACTAGGAAGGAATATTTCGCTGTGGTGCAGGGCATGGAGGATTAGCACACAAGCAGAGATTCATGTGTTAACCCTATTTAGCTTGTTCTCCCATGCCTTTTAGTGTCAGTCAAACAGCTGTAGTCGAATGGGATGAATCTAACGTGGCAGTGCAGGATATCTTCACTGCCAAAAACTAAAAAAGATCCAATTCTTTTCAGTAAGTCATTCTGAAGGGTTTGTTTGCAGAGGGTTTCTACAAGCCAAAATAAAAATCTATTTCTCATTGCGTACTCAAATTCCTAATAAATTAAAACAATGTAAAACTGGTACCAAATTGAGGCTGTAAATTAGTCCCTACATGAGGAATATATTTCCATTAATACATTCCCCACAGTTTATTATGATAGAAGTAAGCCATTTGGCTGAAAATTAAAGTCATCATGAACTCAAAATAGACCTATTTATTCCTTTAATGCACATCTCTGGTTTATTTTGAACAATTAATTGGTCCATATAATGGCTTCATAGTTTGTAATGAAAATGTAGTCTCTTCCTCTGAAATTTCTGCTGACTTCACTTAGGTCACACCGATTATTGGATGGCACATAGGGATAGTTTTAGCAAAGTCACTATGACTTAATTTTTTGTTTATAATGCCCACTTTTCACAATACAAACATTTTTACTGAATAAGACATCACATTAAGGAAATAGTTGCAAATGGAAATTCATGCTGACTTTAGTAAATCTCGATTAAAAATTGGTATCTACTTGACTGATGAGGACGAATTTCTATTTTCTTTTCTTTCACAGGTTTGTGCTTTTGTATTCCGTTGCTGTACAAAGTGCAGAAAGAGTTGCTACACCCTAAACATCATAAACAAGTCGGCTGACAAATAAAGGTTTCTAGCACCAAATGCTAGAAAACTCTAAATGAAGTCAATCCTTCTTGTTTTAAATAAATTCACAACTTTATTTGGGACCTGGATTTGTTAAGGATCATTTGAGGTGGTTTTGAAGTATTTTGAGGATCTGGGCTTACTATATGGCACCAGTGAGTTTGAAATGGTACATCTTAAAAGGAAATTAAATTGGATCAGTTATGCCTGGCTACATACTTTTCTCTCTCTCTCACGCTCGGCTACTTCCCTCTGGTCCAGCTTCAGTTTCCTCCAGTGAAAGTAAACCTTGATGTATGCACCTGGTTAGAATAATATCACCCACGATGCACTTCTCATGAGAGCCTCTTCGAGGAATCACTTTTTATTTTTTTGCTCCCCTTCCTGGACTCCAGGACATATCTGTTTTCATTAAGAAAGAATCGACTTGGCTAGGGTTCTTTTTATCCCCCTTGTTTCTTCAGCCAGCAGAGAAAATCCTTTTGAAAATAGATCTTCAAAAAAATATATATGTAAATGCAATATGTACGAACCTTGCGGGCAGAAGATCTTGTTCTCGTTGCTCATTTCATTGCCTTTTACCTCAACGCAAAATAAATAGTTTGATAATTTACTGTCCCTCATTGCTTTCCACACTCATATTCTGCTGTATTTTCTGTGGAAGATTGAAATGAAATATTGAAATAAAATGAAATATTTGGAAGGAAAATCTATCAGGTAGCAGTCTATGAATCAAACTGATTTGGCTCTGACTTAAAGGGATAGTTCACTTTAAAATTAATGTTTGATATGTTTTAGCTTACTTCAAGGGCATCCAAGATGTAGGTGTCTTTGTTTCCGCAGTATTTTCAATTTTGATATTTTTAGGTCAAACTAAAATAATTTTAGGTCAAACTTGTCTGTCAGTCATATAATGGAGGTCTATGGTCACCACCTCAAAGAGCATGCACAGAGAAGTCCAAATTAATCAAGATTTAATGACTGTAAATGTAAGTACACATTGATGGCCTAAGACACGAAACGAGCGGTTTGTGTGAGAAAACGAACAGTATTTATATATATATGACAGACACAGAGAACGGTTTGACCTAAAAATATCAAAATTGAAAATACTGTGGAAAACATCTTGGATGCCCTTGAGGTAAGCTAAAACATATCAAAAATTAATTTCAAAATGAACTATCCCTTTAAATTGAACTCACAAACTGGGAATGGGAATATTAGCAGTGAATAATGTCTTTTTGTCACAAATTTATAGTATGTAGTAGTTAAGACTTGGAAGACTATGGACAACTTGTAAGCTTGACCAATGCTATCTCACGACCAATTCGTACGAATTCGTACGAGTGATTAAAAACTGGCTAATTCGTACTAATTCATACGACCTCACTCGTACGAATTTGTACGATTTGTCCAAACCCACGTGATGGGTAGGTTTAGGGGCGGGGTCAGGGGTAGGTCATTCGTACAAATTCATACGAATTGGCCAATTCGTAAAATATGTACGATTTAGCAAAAATCGTACTAATTTGTACAAGTGAGGTCGTACGAATTGTTACGAATTAGCCACCTCGTAAAATTCATACGAATTCCTGTGAGATCGGGTTGGCTTGAAAGCCCAATTTCACTTTTATTATAATAAAAGAAAGTGTCATTAAAATACCTTTTATGTTCCACCGAAGAAGACGTACAGGTTTAGAGCAACATGAAGATGAATTCATGATGACAAAATGTTCATTTTGGGGGTGGATTATTTCTTGAAACTTTTGTACGAGTCTTCGTTTCAGTTTCAGTGACCTGGAACACAGCAAAGAAGAAGAAAGGCGAGGGTGGGTTTTCAGTCAAGAGCATTGTGTTATTGTGTTCGTAATATTTCACTGGCAAGGTCAGTGGATATGGATTTTACATCTTTATTTACAAGTGCTCAGATGAAGTGCTTCAGGGAATTTTAGCTCACCTACGCCACCAATGTCCCTACATAACAAAGCCTTTATTACAGCTGCATTGTCACTCGTGGTAACTTCAGATCCACGATAAAGTGAACATGAGCCCCTTGAATTCAACACCATTTATTCATCACCAACCCTTGAAACCAATGAAGCAAGCATTTATTGTCTAGCATTTGCTGTTTCCCATGAGCAATTGCAGTTTTGCATCATCTTGTCAGCTTAGTAGCTGTGTTTGTGCTGAGATTAAAATTTAAACACCATCCTATACAGTGAAGTAAACTTTAATCTGAATTGGCCATCAATCTAAATTGATTAGACAGTGTCATAACATTTGCACAAAAGTCAAACACTGCCGGATCTATAGCAAAAATGTGTGTAGACTTTTTAATTTGCATTTCTGTCCATCTAAATGTCATATGTGCAGATTATAATTCAGACAACTGATTTTATACAGATATACTTTGCAGGACAGTGCAGGAACCCAAACTCCAGTCTAAGGCTTATGAATCGCCCTTTCTAGGAATTGAACTCTGCAAACTCTGGGATACAAACATAGAACATTAACCACTACACCAGACAGCCAAGTGTGGGCTTCATCCCACATAGAGTAACAAGGCTGAGAAGTAATTTACTTTAACCATGTTGCCTCAACAACAGACACTGAAATTCTCCCTTTACTAAGACTTGTTTTTGTGCTTATTATGCAATTGTGCTACTATTTTACTCTGCTTGTTGAATGGCAAACAAATTATCATTAAACCCGTCATAAGCAAATAATTGTTTAGGGTAGTTCATGAAGTGTTGAATATGGATAATTCAGGTCAACAATGACCATAAATATACAGACTGTACAGTAATTTGGCCTCATTAATGGTTGTCCCCTACTGTCAGCAAAGACAGGGACATTCAGACCTTCATTGAGCTCTTCTAAATAGTTGTCTGGCAAAATGATCCATTCTTTTGGGAAGCAGACCTGATTGCGTGAGTTTAAACTAATGCGAAACACCAACGCATGGCTCAAGGCTGTGCACAGATGACAGCTCTGACGTTAAGTTAATTTGTGCTGACTTGTTCTTTAACATCTTAATTTGCACTGAACGGCTGAGAAGACATTCAGCATTTGGTAAATAGATCAGCTGTTTCTCAGACTTGGGCTAAGCTCCATCATGCCTGGGAAAAGACTGTTAGAGTAATCTGGAGCAGTTAAAAATAAATGGCAAATAACACATAATTTAAAATACAGTCATAATATAGAACATGGAATGTTTAAATAGACTATAGTGGGAAAAAAATTTGCAATTTTGTAAATAATTTTAATTATACCAGAAGTCACTGAACAATGCAATACAATGCACTAACAATATTTTCTATATTTTTTAATTAATTCAATCAAAGTCAAATGTCTGGAATTGACCCGATTGAGCTGTGTGATCTGAAACTGAACAGTGAATGAACACCGGTAAAATGAAGCTCTTTTCAGTTCACAAACACACATGTGAATTTAATCAAATATATAAACAACATGAACATTACATAATCTACTGAAAATTAGAGAAATGTACATTTAAACTTGAACTAAGGTACGCGCCAGAATGTGTAAGTCACATTGTGAATGCATTATTTACACGACAGCACAACAGAACATATCGGACAATGAATAATAAAGCAATAAAAATTGGTGACTATTAAAAATTGACTATTTACTCTAAAGTACAAATAGCAACAAAAAGCATCTTGTTACACTAAATGCAAGTAGTGATAAATGCTATTCACATAAATTATAAACAGAATACAAAAAAAAAATGGGCAATGGTGAGGGGCGTTTGAGGAAATAGCTTTGAAGCTTTGACTATTTACACTGCAAAAAGATGCCACCTAAAAAATTACTACGTTTCACAATGATACATTCTAAAAAATGCTGGGTTGTTTCAACCTAAATTTGAGTCAGATATGGACAAACCCAAATGTTGGGTTAAAAATGTAATTAAAAAAGAATTTACAGTTGAAAGTGAAAGTTGAAGTTGGGTTAAATTTGAAATTACATTTTTAACCCAACATTTGGGTTTGTCCATATTTGACCCACATTTGGGTTCAAACAACCCAAATGTTTTGAGTGTATTTGTTTGCTAAATTATGATACATATTTATATATATATATATATATATATATATATATATATATATATATATATATATATATATATATATATTTCAAAATTTAAAGTATATTCATCAAAACAAAACAAAAAAAGAATGTAAAAAGGAACACATACTTTTGCACATACCCAAAGTAGGTGTTCCTTTTCGCACAGAAATCACTGTGTATAGACTAAAGGCTGGTTTACACTGCCTCAGCTTTTTGTTGGATTAAGACACTAATCCAACAAAACCTAACAACCACTGGAATTTGTTGGGACAGTGGGAACTTAAGCCTTAGGAGATGAAAGTCCTTAAAGGAGTTAAAATAAAGAAGACCCGTGGAGAGCAATAATCATCTATGCTTCCAGACAAGTCATTAAATTTTATTGTGTACATTTTTAAAGGAAGTTCAGCAGATTGGCTTTAGAGGGGACCCAAATTTCAGACAATGCAAAGTAAGAATGCAATAAGCATTGGTATGTGTTTCTGAGCACTGAACTTTGACTTATATCACTTAAAATTACAAGGTTAATAGTGATGATTGATACGAGTAATGCCCATAATTTAAGACAAACTTGAGACATTATTTGAAAATCCAACATAGGTGTGATTTCGTTGATATAAACTTCTTTCACCTCGACACAAGTAAAAGAGCAATTCGCTTCTAAAGGCTATTGTTACAAGTTCCAGTCTGGTGTTAAAATTTGAAGCTATTTCTTTTCACGGTGCAAAGTTATGGAGCCACATGGCTTTCAGTTTCAACCCTCTGGTTGAGGAGTGGGGGTAAAAGGTGCGAAGTCTCAACCCAAAGTGACCTCTTCAATTGAACAGGGGTCCTCAACATTTGTCAAGATTCTTTGCGTTGTTAAAACGTCCACCCTTCCTCCTCCATGCGTAATGTATTCAAAAGCAGGTCGCGCCACTGAATGCTGTGCTGACATTGTCCTTTCATGAGTTCAAGTTTGCTAAGTGTGGCATCTGCACCATGTGGCTTTCTGTTATGCGTATGTGATTGCACAGCCTTTTTAACTGCGAAAGCATAAAATTGAGCCGTTGTCTGCCAAAGCAGGTGTGAACGATGAGCACTGAGGTGTAAATACTTTAACCAAATGACGTGCTTCCTCCCATTATGGCTGATTAGTTGGACATCATGATTGTTTCAGAAATTTCTCAGACAAGGTTCATTCAGCTTTTGTGATACTAATGAACTTTAGGCTTGGTTACGTAAAACACTGTCGAGAAGATCAACAGGCACTTGGCATGAAAACACATCTTCTTTCATAGTTTAGACATGACCAATTTGTTTTACAAAAAATATATCTATGTATACCTTCTTGGCCAAAGCAAATGTCTTGTAATAATATTGTCGTTGTGAAAGAAAAAAAATCAGGGTCTCTTAAAGATTTAAGACAACTACTCGTATCAAAATTGGTCGGCATTCAATTTTAAACAACATGACAAAGCAACCAGTCAACCCCAAAACTCACACCCACCCTCTCGGCACATTGTGTACCAGATGGAAGTCATCAACTTTTCCATTCGTGCATGCACAGTCACTTTCTCTGTCCAAGTATTTTTTGAGATGCATCATTTTAAACTGCAAATAATGCGCCGCTACACTGTTGTCTTGTTGTCATAAGATGCAACCATTTCTCTCGAAATTCCAAATACCTTTGGAAATTGAGACTGTTTCCTAAAACAGAGGTGCTTTGTGTGTGTTAATGTTTTCATAGAATGAGCTTTCTCCAGGCAAAGCTGACCTATAAACCACGGTGTAACTAAAGGCTTCTGTGAGGCCCCTCACTGCCCACTCACTGACAGAAGCCTGAACCAGACATCATCACGAAAATATGAGTTACATAGAGTCTGGTTCTCAAAACCTTTTATCGAGTTGATGCTATTTTATGTATTCTTGGCACTTACTCACAAAAAAAATTCAATTCTGTCACTTTTCACATTTTAATCCTGAATTATGTTTTCCTGCTGTGGAACACAAACGATATTTTGAAGATTGATGGGGTTCAAATAATACTGGATCCCAATGACTTTCACTATATGATAAAAAAAAAAAATCTTCTTATGTGTTCCACATAAGCATGAAAGTCTTACAGGTTTAGAAAAACACAAGGAAATAATGGCATTTTTTTTATTATTTGGGTTAAATATCCCTTTAATTTATGAACATACACTATTTTACCCTACACTCTAAAAAATGCTGGGTTGTTTCAACCCAAATTTGGGTCAAATATGGACAAACCCAAATGTCGGGTTAAAAATGCAATTAAAAAATGAACAGTTGAAAGTTGAAGTTGGGTTAAAAATTTTAAATTACATTTTTAACCCAACATTTGAGTAAGTCCATATTTGACCCAAATGTGGGTTGAAACAACCCAGCTCTTTTAGAGTGTATACATAATATCTCTGACCATTAGTCGATATGTGTGTTATTCTAGCCTTAAGGCACAGCCACAATCTAAAACACTTCCCACAAATACGTTTTATTAACTAATTTTACAAAATAAAAAGGTGACTTCTCTAGCCTTCTCTTGAAATTTGTGGAATTCACAATATTGTCGTCCATTGTAAAATACCATGTTTGTGATGTTCCTTATTTGTAAGTTGCTTTTAATAAAAGTGTCTTTTACATAAGTAAATTCATTGCAACACTTCCACTCTTGATCTTTAAATCTCAACGATTGTGCAATGTGAGATTGTTTCACTGAGATGTGAATCACACTGGGCCGGGACACTGAAGAATCCCTAACAATTTTAGGACTTTGTGATGGTGCTCACAAAATTTACTTACAGATTAGAGACAAAGCTGTTTGACCTCCAAAATACATTATTAGCGACTATTAGCGGATTATCCCACAATTCATCCATGTTGTGGACAATTTGGGCAGGGTTAAAGGGATAGTTCACCCCAAAATAAAAATTCTTTCAATTATTACTCACCCTCATGTTGTTCCAACCTGTTCAAAGACTTTCTTTCATCTTTGGAACACAAATTAAGATATTTTTGATTAAATGTGAGAGCTGGGTCACTCCTCCAGGCTTCTAAGAGATTGAAACTTGCCGGCCCAGAAAAGTTAAAGACATTGCATAAAAAAATATAGTTCCTACGTTGGGTCCTCTAACCTGCAATATGCCCTTTAAGCATTACTACATTTCAAAAGCAGTGTTAAAGTGTTATCCCTGAAAACTAATATTTGATCACAAAAATTACATATTTAACATTTATTTCCTTGAAAAATATTATTCATGCCTTAAAATAGCTTAAATGTAACTCTCCACCCTTGCGTCATTAAGTATAGGCCTACACGGTTCTATTAATATGCAAATGAGCCCCGCCTCCACCGACCTGCACCAGCTCAGAGATCCACTCCTTGGCGATCACACCTTAACATGATTGGTAGTTTGTAATGTCAGAAACACCAGAGTGATTTGAAACTTTAAAAGCTTGCGTTTCACCACAGGGGGACTTTAAAAGGAAGAAGGAAATAAGATTATTGTCAACACTAATTTGTTCTAAAGTGATAAGATTTTTTTTCCATTTCACAAGCAAGTTTCAGGAAATTGAAGATAGAGATTCCATGTATTGTTAGCTGTTTCCAGGTTAATAGTATGGTTACCGAAATTTCTGTATTTTTGGGGGAAATTGGGTGCAAATAAATTGTTAAATTGCTGTTTACCAAATGTCCTGGTTTTGAAATGTCCCATTTGTTTTATACTAAGTTTGTTCCTCCTTTTTTACAGGTAACTAGACTCAATGGAAAAAGAGCTGTACAAGAAGGAAACTTTTAATGGGGATCTTTGAGAAATTGCTGTTTCAACCCACCCCCCAGACGGCTCTACCTCCAACCATCTGTTACAATGTCGGGGGAGTTTGACACCAAATTGTCTGTTTCTATGCCTTTTACTTAGGGGGTTGGGGGGTTTGAAGTCTTGTTTTTTTTTTCACCTGGTATCCGAGAAGTACTTGTCTCACTACACTATCCTCCCTTTACCTTTATTGAAATAGGAGATTCACCCCCCACCTCTTCCGTCATCTAACACAAGGGTGAAACAGCCCAAGTGCCCAACCCCCATCCACTAGTTTGTACCCCAACCCCCAAATGGCTAAGCAGTCACATTGAAAATCCCTGCCAGAAGGGAACTACCGGTATACCATTTGCTTGGCCAACCTTCTTATCTGTTTTCGATAATATGTTAAGTATGTTAAAATTATATTGTTCGGTTAAAGGAATAGTTTGCTCAAAAATGAAATGATTTACTCACCCCCATTCCGAAATCATGTTATTTTTTCCATCTAACACACAAGGTAGGACAGTTCATTGACCAGTCAAGCTCTAAAAAGGACAGAAACATTAAAAACCATTCATCCCATGCAAAGTCTTCTAAAGAAAAATGATACAGAACTTTTAGGTTGGCATTCATATATATATATATATATATATATATATATATATATATATATATATATATATATATATATATAGGCTATCAAACCAATGCAATCTTACATCAATGACCTCAACCCTGGTGAATCCATGCACATTTTATAAACCTGAATTTAAACACAAATGAGAATGGAAGATCATTAGTGAATAAATACTTACATTTTAGTTTGATCCCACTCAAAGCCTTCAAAATTTATCCTTGTGTTCCACTGAAAACAATAAAAGCAAATTCATGTACAATCACAATGTCAAAGTGAACAGCACTATAAACACAATATAAAACAATCATTAATTCAGGAGTGGATTACTTTGAAAAATTTTGATTTTCAGAAATCAGAAAAAAAATTCTGATTTTAAGGAGAAATTAAGAAATTTTCAAATCAGAAAAATTACAGGTGTAAGACAGAGGGACCTGTAAAAGTATTTTATGTTACAGTAAAGTAAGCGGTGGTTGGTAAATCACAAATTAGGCTTAACAACACAGGTGGTAAACGTTACAGCAGTTGGCACCTATTTCACTTCCCTGTAGAACTGTAAATGAAGCTCTAACAACTGTGTGTGTGTTTATGGCATTAGTTAATTACTAGCATTGAATGGCGACTGCAACTTAAGGTGTTTTGTGTTCATTAAATAATAACCAACCTCTGGGAAAAAAAACTGCAGTGGAGGTTCACCTTAGGATGCAAGTGATTAGATCCGCACATGTTTCGAATATGGACGTTTGTTTTATTGTCAAAAGCGTTGTGGTTAGCAGTAAAAATACCATGAAACAAACCACATTAGACAGTTGCATTTATCTGACTGGCAGGCTATCAGATTTTTCTATGACCCAGCACTTTAAGAGCCTTGTTTGAAATAGATTTCTAAATTGCTCTGGCAAAAGAAAAAAGGTCCCTGAGCCAAAGAATCTTCAGTAAAATTACTGCTGGTCTATAGTTAACAGAAACGAATGCATAGCGTAGAGAATATTATGACAAAGGCTCAATAAAAGGCTTGACATTTTGTTTAGGGATCATTATTTCTTGAATGTTGTTAGTTTGTGATGAGCAAAGCTCGGTCTCAGTCATTCTGTTGGTGGCACTGGGATAAAAAGTATGAAGTCTGAGTTTTAGTTGTGTTTTAAATGTATTTCGGTAGTTTTTCTCTGCAAAGATAAAGATGAAAAAGTGCTGCCAGAAACCTGGTTTATCCAAAGTCTTCGAAAGTTGGGTAAACTGTTTCTAAAGTTTTAATTGAAGACTACAACTCTTATCAAATCACACTTGGTGTTATTGAATGTGTTGATCTGTTAAAAACATACCCTGAACTCAGAAAGGGAAGCCCCCCTTAAAGCCTCATCCTGTGGAAAACGCAATGGAGGAAAGATCTTCAATAACAACAACTTCCGAGCACCATCCTCGGCAGGAAAAGGGAAAGCTGTTGGTTACATACAATCACACGTTACATTCAGGCAATGCTTTTAAAGATATTTCTTTTCGTCCTTCCTTTCTATAAACAGGGTTTCAATTAAATGTATTAAATAAATGCAAAAAAAAATCAAGGAAAATGCTTTAATTAGCTCTTAGAATGGGACTTTAGTCCATTCCGAATCCAAATTGTTTGTAAGTATTGGCAGTAAATTTCTTCCTTGTACATAACATGCATTGAGAAAATGAATAGTGCAATGAGTAAGTTGTTCCATAATCATTTGTCATCACATCACAACTGATGGAAAAAAAAAATATCACATTGAAACTAGAGTGATTTATCGTCTAGATCTACATTTTCAGTTTTGTTTATTGTCTGGGCGAAGAAGGAAACAAAAATCTCAAATTAAATCCAGCAAAACTCAAGAGGAAAAAGGAAGAATGACAATACATGAAAACTGCATTCAATATCGTTGAAGAAAAAAACCCACGTTAACAATGGTTCATTGAAATAAACGTAACAAGAAACGGAAAATTTGTCAAACAATTTGAGTTTTTTAATGACTCATTTTTAAACACTGACACAGTTCGGACCTGTAAAATATAGTCACCAAAATGCAATCCTGTACAACGCCTGACACTGGCTATGTTGAAATACACCTTTGTACTGCGATTGATGGGATAGTTCACCCCAAAATAAAAAAAATTATATTCATTAACTCACCTACGTCATTGCAAACCTGTTTGACTTCCTTTCTTCTATGGAACATAAAAAAAAATAATTGCCAAGTCATGTAAATATTTTAATCAAGGTAGTTCCTTAATTTAATTATTGAAAATAATCGGAATACTCAGCACACTCTTATGGCAATTTGTGACTACGTTTCGGCAATTTGGTGGCTAATTCGTACAATGTTATTTGTACGTTTTTGTAATATCCGTTAAAAATCGTACTATTCAAAAATACAAAACTGGGGTGAACATCCCAAATACGCTCATGAGCAAGACAGTAACATAACGAAAAAAAAAAGAGGCATGAAGTCTGTGTGCCTGATGAAGACCTGATGATCGAAATGTTGTGCTATTAATAAATTAATTTGTTGTACCGCTTCTTTTTTTCCTCTAAAAATCGTACTAATCACATCGCACAAATTCATACAAAACTGCCACCTCATACTAGACAAGTTTTGTCACTTCAAGTTTTATAATATACATCCAACGAAACGTTTTGCGTTCTCCTGAGAAACATTCCGTTCACTTGCAAAACAATGCTTTTGAGCTATTTCCGAGCAAACGCAAAGTTTCTCTGCCAAACGCAAAACATTTGCAAGAGAACACAAAAGCATCGTCCGAAATTGCTTGAGTTGAGTAGGTACTACTCTAAGTAATTACGTATGTAGCCCCGCCCCTTTTCAGCGCTGCGGTCGTTGTCTTTTGACATCCGGTCTGTATTTTCAAAACGATCTTGCATAGGTATGAATAAACTGCTCGTAAAAAAAATTCCCGGTCGACATTTGTTAAGATATCTGCTTTACAATGCTTATGATAAACGTTACAATGCTCATGATAACTTTTGTTAACTCTACAAAAAGTAAATCCACTTCACCAGCTAATTACTCCTCAATAGCGATGCCATAGAGATATACAGAGCGACTGCAAAAACGGAAGTTCAAAGACAATTTTCTAAAGATGATGGCGCCCATGTTTCTCTGGTGCATAAGGTCTATAGTAAGCGTGTGTAGGCTATAGTATGAGTGTAATCTGTATACTACATTCGCCATGTTGTCATTTTCATGATGTGACCAACCAGCATTAGTTACATGATATGGTTACATCGCTTCACTGCCATTCATAAATCCTCTCCCGTGGCCTCATGGGATAGTAAAGCGTCCATTGTATGTAGGCTACACCACAGATTCTCGCCGGAAGAAGCAAGGGCATTTTGCCTACTCTTTTATTATATTATTATATCAAATGCAGCCAAATATTTTGTCTTCCATCTCATTTTTTTTTCCTTCGCCATGTCCACCATGGCTCCTCAGTAATGTGCTATTGTGGAATTTGTTGATTTTGTTTATTTATTGTTAATCTTTATCCCAAATATGTGATGGGATAAATAATATGATAGTGGGTATGAGATATATATTTTAAAAAATTATCGTTAAAAGCATGATCAGACAGATTTCATACTCAATCCTGAAAGGGGGTGGGGTGCGCAGACGAAGGCGGGAGCAAAGCATTTTCGGGAGCCTTTGTCCTACTCACGCTATATGAACCCCGACGGCGTGAGGGGAGGACTCACATCCAGACATACTCCGAATGGGTTAAAAAAAGAGTGTGGCTTTTATCGTCTAAGATAGCTGAGATGTGGTGATATTTCATGCTCTCGTACGAACTCTTTCGAAGGACGCAGCTAAGGAAAAGTGTGGAAATCTTCTAAACGAGGTAACGTTGTGTTTTCTCTCTCCCGCTTTTCGACTGTGACTCGGCCAACGGATTTATGGTGGCATCTTCCTCACACACAGCAAAATAACTAGTTATCTAATTTATCAGTTGCGTTGTGAGAAGTTTATACGCATATTTTTCCAAATAACAAGACAATTAGTGTTTAACCAGAGCTCTTACGTTGTTTTATAAGGAACTGTCGCGTCTTTCTTGCGTCAGGCGGAGAACAATAGTAAACTTAAGCACAGCTGGAATGGGATTTTTCATGGAAATGTGGATGAGTAACAAACCGACCTTTCGTAACTGTACGATGAAACGTCTCTGTGGTCGATATTAAGTCGTATCACCGTCTTTTGTAAGTGGCGTTGAACCCACGCTGGTTTTTAGTGATGTTGGATTTAGTTTTATTATTTAGAGAGGAGCAAAAAAGATTCACCTCAGGTAAAGCGCGCCACCATTCGCGCGCACATCGACACGTTGCGTTGGATGAGAGACAGATCGAACAATTTAAAATCCTCAAAATATGCTTTTGTAATATTGTCTCATTGGTCGATTTCTATCAAATAAAAGACAAGATACAGATTCTTTTGCATCTTGGATCCCTTAATCGATATGCTGAAATGGTTGTAGCCTAACTCATAGGCTAGCCTAGTTGTTGTAGCCTAAAGTTAATAGGCTACTTTTTCATGGCATTATTAATTAAACTACAAACTTTAAAAACTAGCATTAGCCCATATTATTTTTATGCAAATGTATTTGCGTTCAACATGACCACAAGCTTATGTTAACAAATATTTCGTGAATGGTTATTTAAAGTTTTAATGCAATTTATGATGTAAATTTAATATATACTATCTGTTCAATAAGTTGGTAGGTGCGATTTATAAATCTACTCATTTGTTGATATTAAATATTCAATTACTGATTAAAAAAACCCTAAATATTGGATTTATATGCTTTGTATGTTAAACCACTAATGGTGGACCGATATTTTTATGAGCATAGGTTTAATGATACTTCTCTGCTAACTATATCATATAATAACAGCTAAAGTGTTTGTTTTAAAACTCTATTTTATCAAGAATATTACAGACATTACACTAAAAGCCACATTTTAAAAGCCAAAGTTACCCATCATCTTGCCACATTGCTTTATAAGCTTGTGTTCTGTGAATTTCTTTTGGTATCAGGGAAGTAATGTGATTTATTTTGAAACTTGAAAAGACAAGCATGAGAGAAATTCATTTTACACCTAATATATGTTTGTGGCTATTATTTGATCAATTAATTTCCAAGGGCTATGTAAGTCTGGCTGCTTCAAATAGCTTTCAGTGTCTTTGAAACTGAGATGTTGTTTTGAAGTAGCAGCCTCCTGTCCTCACACCAGACATGAAGGAATCTGGGTTGGAACGATAACTTCTTTCTCAGATGTCTCCACAAAGCCACTCTGTTCTCTCTCTTGAAGTTAATGCCTGACGAGGTAATGGTTGCTCTGTGGAGAGTTGCTTGACTGAAGAGGAGGTCAGGGTTAGGTTTGAGGTATTCCTGAGAGTCTCCAGTCTATTAACAACTTCAAGGTATAGTTCTCCCATTCACATCATTCTAAAGAAATTGGACTTGGGACACTGAAGATTTTCATTATGATAAAAGTCGGTGTGGGCCGATGTACTTAATTCTTCATAACATCTTTTGTTCCAAAGAAGAAAGTACGTATTTGGAATGACTTGAGTTAATAATTACTAGGGCTTCCCATTAATAGTCGACCAAATGTTAGTCGACGAGAGTAGGCTTAAAGGAGTAGTTCACTTTTGAAAAAACTATTTTTTTCAACGATAAAGATGACATGGGGGTGAGTAAATTATCTGCAAAAGTTTTTTTGAAAAGTGAACTACTCCTTTAAGGCTGGCTCACACTACACATTTTTTGACTGGATTTTGCTATCGCATTTCCAAGGTCTGTGACAAACTCTTGAAGGGTGGCCAAATCTGTGCTCATCAAATACGAGTTGAACATGTCTCGAGCCGCCACAGAGGCTGCGATATAACCTGTTTGATGTTTTTGCCACGTGATCTTGTAGTGCGAGCGACGAGACAATATGATGAACTGCTCTAATGATATCATGCACCTTAATGTACATGAATGCGAGGCAAGAATTTTATCATAATTATTTTATACTAATAAAAATATATTTTTAAAATGTAAATAAGTGGTTTTTGCACTATACTTTAACATTATGATATTTTATTATCAGTTTTTGCTGAACAGCCAGAGTTAGCCAGGGACCAATTTTCTTTTTTTCCTGAACATATGACTTGGACATCGAACATGAGCAGCTCTCTAATGTAAATGGGAATTTGTATGAGAACACTTGGATCGCACTTGGCCAAATATCTTGTAGTTTGTGCGCCATCTGCATTGTGTTGTGTAGTGTGAGCGTTGTTAAAGGAGTAGTTCACTTTAAAAAAAAAAAAAACTTTTGCTGATAATTTTAGTCACCCCCATGTCATCCAAGATGTCTATGTCTTTCTGTCTTCAGTCGAAAAGAAATTAAGGTTTTTGATGAAAACATTCCAAGATTTTCTCCATATAATGGACTTCAATGGGAACCAAACGGTTCAAGGTCCTAAAGAGAGTTTCAGTGCAGCTTCAAAGCGCTTTAAACGATTCCAGACGATGAATAAGGGTCTTATCTAGCAAAACAATCGGTCTTTTAGAAAAATAAATAAAAAAGTTTAAGTTTTATAAGCACACCTTGCTCTGTTCTGTGATGAGTGTTGGTGACTCTCCTGTTCAAACTCGTTCATCAAAATGAACAAAGCTTTTTTCGAGTCGTGACTTGAAGGGTCCTAGATGAGATCCTTATTCATCGTCTACTCTCGTTTAAAGCCCTTTGATGCTGCATGGAAACTTTCACTTGGACCTTGAACCGTTTGGTTCCCAATGAAGTCCATTATATGGAGAAAATCCTGGAATGTTTTCATCAAAAACTTTAATTTCTTTTCAACTGAAGAAAGAAAGACATGGACATCTTGGATGACATGGGGGTGAGTAAATTATCAGCAAAAGTTTTTTTTTTTTTTTTTAATGAACTACTCTCCTTTAAGACAAGTTGACAAGAAATCCTGTTATGTAGTTTTGAGCACCATAGCGTTAATATAGATCATTTCTGCTGCTTCTTTGCCTGTGTTTTGATCTGGAGATGCTGTACTCATTCAGAAGATCAGTAATAGCACCCCCTTCTTTATAACAGAGATAACGCAGAGAGCTGTGAAGTCTCACCAATGGCAGGGAAGCGTTTTCTTATAAAAGAGACAATAACTTGTCAATGGCAGGGAAAGAGTCGAATAGCTTACGCTGCATCATGTCCACTGGCACAGAGCGAACGTTTTCAATTAATTCCTATGGAAACTCAACTTGAATGAACTTAACGTGCATACCCTCCGAGAGGAGCCGAGGTCCATCCACCACAGTTTCACAAATTAGTAGGCTATACTGTGGGCAACACTGCAATGTTGCATATAATATTATTTTTCAGCCCTGTTAATGAAACCATTTTCCAATGTCACTCCCTAAGTAATTAAATGAATAATATAAATGCCCAACCAGTCCGCTAATGGCTTTAATGAGCAGTAGTCAACTAGAAAAGTGGCATGGAAAAATTGCCACCACCCTGTTGTAAGATCGCACCTTTAGAAGATCTCTAAGCTAGGTGTGTTATGAGTGTAGTGTGTAGAGCCTTTTTGGGGCCCTGCTAAGGTGTAATTTGAGGGCCAACTGAGCACCAGCTGTGGAATGTTCAGAACGACAACCACACATTTGTACTTCTGCTGGCAATTGGATATGGTACCCTTTGTACAGAGTACAAATTACAGTGATTTGATGCCTTTAAATGGCACTCTTAATCTCTGTTCTCTACCACAACAGCGTGGCCTCACTTATGCAACTGTCTCTAATAATAATAATAAAAAAAGTTGTGCCTATTGGCAGCATGTCATCCACTAGTTCCTATCAAATTCTAATAAAAGTTAGATTAGGCTTTTTTTTTTTATTCATATGCATGGGTTTTTTTGGGTGGGGAGGGGGTTCCTTCTTGGATACATTTCTATAGTGCAGCATTGTAAATATAACAAGTAATAGGCCTATATAAATATATAAACTTATCATTTTTGTTGCCCTTAATTTTTAAAATCCACATCCAGTAGAACAAAGTTATAGAAAACCTATGATCAATAATGGTGAGAACCCCAGAGTGTCTTAACAGATGTTTTGGTAAATTCACACAGTGAACTTTGTGGAAAAATCAAGTCACAGCCATGCCTGAAGCGGCTTTTGTTTACTTGTAGCCGATGAGGATTGCACAGTTTGATTAGACCCGTGGATGACCCCATCCTCTATTAAACTAGCTCTACTCCAGTTTGTTACCAAACCATTTTCAACTGGTTGCCTGTTTTGAATTTACATTGTTAGAGCTGCCAATTCCACAGGCCTTTGGGTGTCCAAAATGGGAATAGGAATTTCATTTTGAGTCTGAGGTCTACATCGGACCCTTGCTCCCTTTCAGTGGTTCTCAAAGTGAGGAACACATACCCCTGGGGGAACGTGAGGTGACGAGGTAGCCTATGCAAACAAAATGCTGAGTTGTGGCATTCATTTAATTCTACCCCACCCTAAAATAACATTAACACCAAGCATGCACGTACATCGAAAAAAAAATGCAACATCTAGTGGAAAAACAGGAAAATTGTAGTCCTTTAAGGTCAAATACATGACTCCAAACAAATTGTTTAATCTTTTGCGGTCAAAACTGACTGCATCCACCCAAGCAGCATGGATTTGGTAGGTTGCATGCAATGTTTAGTTTAATTTAAAAGTATCACTTTGTTTTGTTTTTTTACCATTTTTTTATTTAAAATATCTCATAACAGTATGCCATTGTAATTGCATTCAGGGCACCTCTGAGGCAGCATTATACTTTGTGAATGCATCTAAATGCAGCTTGTGCCACTGCAAAGATTTATACTGATTGAAATTTGACATAATTAAGCAATAGATTAAACTATTAATCATTTAGTGGAATATTCTGAATTTGACAAAACATGACATGCATTTATAGGGTCTTTTATGAAGGTTAAAAAAGCACCTCAAAATCAATTTAAGGGGTCAAATATGGTCTCTTAATGGAAAAGGTGTGACCGCAGTCTTAATGGAAATGCCTCAGAGGGTATGCCAATTTAAAACGTTTGGGAACCACTGCTGTATTTGCTGACAAGTAGGTGTTACACACTAGGTCAGTTAACACTAAGGTGGCAAATACCTCCTTCAAAATATATATATATAACTTAGTATATTAAACTTTTTTTTTGCCTTTTTAAAATTCCTGTTATTCTTAAGGTTTATTGTTTTATTTGAGTTAATTGAAGGCCTGTATATGAAGTGTGGTGAATTTTAGCATCAAACTTTAAATGTGTTTTATCGGATTTCGCATTTAATCTCAAATGTTTGGAAAACAAAAGTTCATTGTTTTAATTATAGTTATTAAAATGCCTCTTTTTTTATTAAATTGTTCAAATATAGGTTTTCAATTATTTAATGTTAAGTGAGGTTTTTGTGTTTTTTTTTTTTTTTTTACTTAGTCTTGGCCGACTTTGTGTGTCTGTGAAAGAGCTTGTTAGAAAAGTAACATTTTAGCTCCATCTAGAGGATCTTTCTGGTTAATCCAGACTCACGTGAACTTTCAACTTTCCTGATGGAGGAAAGGACCTTTAACAGACTTCATTGTCTCAACATGTTTTCTGGAATCCTTGGGAAATTATAAGTTAGCTTTGCCCTGATGTTTACCATTTACTTCATTCTTAGCACTTAATTACCTCTCATTAGTGAGACAGTCAGTTATGTTATAGGAAGGTAGGCTATTTTCATGACGTTTATTATTGGATATAATGTATTTTCAATGTATGTTTCCAATCACTAACCGTTAATGTCTTGTTCACGTGCAGGACTGAGACAGCCGTTCTTCTCGGAGCACCATGAGCTGGAGCTTTCTTACACGGCTGTTGGATGAAATCTCCAACCACTCCACCTTTGTGGGCAAGATCTGGCTTACGTTATTCATCATCTTCCGCATTGTGTTGACCGTTGTGGGCGGCGAATCAATATACAATGATGAACAGAGCAAATTCAAGTGTAACACCCAGCAACCTGGTTGCGAGAACGTCTGCTATGATGCGTTTGCACCGCTCTCTCATGTCCGGTTCTGGATTTTTCAGATCATTCTAATCACAACCCCTACTATTATGTACCTGGGCTTTGCTATGCACAAGATCGCTCGCATGGAGGATGAGGAGTACAGGCCGAGGAACAAGAAACGCATGCCCATGATCGACCGCGGAGCCAACCGTAATTATGAGGAGGCTGAGGACAATGGCGAGGAAGACCCCATTATGATTGAGGAGATCCTGTCAGAGAAAGAGAAAGCGCCTGAGAAGCCACCCGTTAAACACGATGGACGGCGGAGAATAAAGCGGGACGGGCTCATGAAGGTGTACGTCCTGCAGCTTTTGTCACGTATTGTTTTTGAGGTGGGCTTTCTCTTCGGCCAGTATATCCTGTACGGTTTTGAGGTCGCCCCCTCGTACGTGTGCACTCGCAGCCCCTGTCCGCACACGGTGGATTGCTTCGTGTCGCGTCCAACGGAAAAAACGATCTTCCTGCTGATCATGTATGCCGTGAGCTGTCTCTGCTTGTCTCTCACGGTGCTGGAGATTCTTCATTTGGGCCTCAGTGGAATCCGTGATGCTTTCCAGCGTGCGCGCCAAAAAAACGTTGCACGCCAACGTGGTGCCACATGCAGACAGGTGCCCACTGCCCCGCCAGGGTACCACACTGCCCTGAAAAAAGACAGGCTGTCCATGGGAATCAAACCGGAGTATAACTTGGACTCTTGTCGAGAGAATTTTCGTGATAAGTCGCCATCGCGAGAAATCGACCGCCTGCGTAAACACCTGAAACTGGCCCAGCAGCATCTAGATATGGCCTATCAGAGCGGCGAGAGCAGTCCTTTACGCAGCAGCAGCCCAGAGTCCAACGGCACCGCTGTCGAGCAAAACAGGCTCAACTTCGCTCAGGAGAAGCAGGGGAGCACATGTGAAAAAGGTAAGATCGAAAAGTGAATTTATTTATTTTTTTCACAATAGATTAGTGTTGTACTTCAACGTGACATCATGACTTTTGCGTAAACATACGTCACTTTCAATTCAAGTAGCGTGTTATCTTTACGAATTTTGAGCTGTATGCGTGTATGTCTACGCCATTAATGTCGGAGTGATTCCGCGTGAATGTACACGGCGTTAAATGTCAGAGTGAAACAAATCAAAATGTAGATCTACATCTGGGGAGTGATGTTTTTTTTCCCTAGGATGGTAGGGGAACTCTCATAAATGGTATTAACCCCAGTGACGGGTAGGTTTAGGGACGGGGTTGGGGTAGGTCATATATTTATACAGTAGGGCTGGGTATTGACACAAATTTCACAATTCGATTTCGATTCACAAGCTTGCTATTCGATTATGATTCGATTCAATATTGATTATTTTGGATATCAGTTACAATAAATGGCAAATTTTCTCAAGGAAATCAAATCTCTTAACTAATGCTGTAAACTATGGGAGTCTAGTTGTAGCCTATAGACTTCATTAGCCTAATATGAAGGTAATAATGAACTGTTTTGTAGCTATAAAAAACAGTTAAATTACACTTTTACTTATTTTTATATTAAGAAGATTATATGAGATATAAACATATGGTGGCTGTCTTAAACTTACCAGATTTATTCAAATATGCATTAAATATTGAAGAACATTAAGATTATAATGCATAATATTTGTTTTTAGCAAAATGCTCCTCTAGAGTTATTTTTTTCTAGCTGACTAATGAGTTTATGTGGGTTTTCTGAGGTAAATACGATACGTGACATTGATTACAAGCTGTTTAACTGACGTCTTTCCACGGTTGAAACGTTGATTGAACGAATCAAAGTGACATGATACGGATTTCGATAAGCTGTACTCTATCTTTTAACACACTTTCAGATGCTCATTCATGTTTATTTCGCGCTGTGACTGGTATTATTAAGCTGGAAGAGAGATCAGCGCTGCTGTTTCTCTTGAGCTGCGCCAGAGCGATCTCACGCCACAGCGCCAAAACGTTAGTTATGTTTTTGAATTTCTAAAAAAAATGGACGTAATTTGAAAATTGAGACTTTGTTTCATGTCAATAACGACAGGATATAGATTATTGCGGGGGGTTTTTTTGTTTTGTTTTTTTTTTGGATGCGCGCAGCCGCTATTCAATGTTCCATTCATTCAAATGAAACAGGATGACTAATCGATTCTTGAGATTTAAAAATCGATATCGGTTCGTAAAAATGAGAATCGATTAATATCAAGAAATCGATATTTATTACCCAGCCCTAATATACAGTAATAACGTTAAGTCAACGTCGTTCATAAACACGCTGAAAGGCGATTATGCGTGTTGATAGCACGTCAAAAATGAAAATACGAATTGGCGTGTCATACACGCGCAATTTCATGAGATCAGTCTGTGTACTTTGTATTTTTAATTTGTTGTAAAGAAAGATTAAATGGAAACCATACACACGCGTATGTATGTATGTATGTAAATTTAAGAAAAGTAAGTAAATAGAGATTAATGTTGTTGTGTTCTTAGAATAAAGATGTGTTTGTTTAAATTCCATTTTGCCTTCTCTCTCTCATAGGGATCCGTGCCTGATTGAGGCTCAGAGACTATCAACTGCTTTTCTGTTCAACAAAGTGGCCCAAGTGGGTTTGGAATTGCTCATCTTGGAAAGTGGAAAGAGTCTGTGTGTGTATTGTGTATTTTCTTGTTTGGCTGCTGAACACTGTGTGAAGCATTGTGGGACTGAGTGGAACCTGTGTCTGTATGCACACTGGTGAATCTGTGATAATGTGTTGTGCAGTATTATGGCAAGTGAACGTCGAGTCCATCTCAGAAGCAGCATCTCACCAGCCAGTTATACTTGACATAAGCCAGTCTGCCTGATACTCCAAAGTGCCCTAAGGCTAGTTAGGAAGATGTTTGTTATACTCAGCCACTAGGCGACTGCAATGCCTCTTGTCTCTCATCTCTCCCTTTTTTCTTTTCTTTTTTTATAGGAAAAATTAATCAGTGGCTCTTCCATTTGTTTACCACACTTCAAATGAAGTGCCAAGGGTTACATCTCAAAAATGCCTTAAACTGGAGTTTACATATTACCTTATGCCATTCCAAAATGAGATGGATGAGCCAGTATAAAACCACGTTAGAAATGTAGTGTAGTTAGTTAGAATAGTGCTGTGTGTTGAGTAGTGGACCACAATTAGTGTGTTTGTAATGAACAAAATGGAAACCTGGAAAATGCTTGAATTCTTGTGAATCAATTATTGATCTACAAAGAGGCTTTTGATATTTTATTTGCATATTGTGTGCTTTAGATGTAAATTAATAGTATTTTGATACCCCTCTTATCTTGAGGAAGCTTCTCCGTAGACTTTCATTTCAGTTTTTCACGTTTTGTGAGGCTTTAAGCTAATTTGGTTTTCTTTGGCTTTTGTTTCATTTGACCAACTGTTAGAGGCAAACTCAGATTTCAGAGATGATCGCATTTGAAAGCACTAATAAAGACTGTTTCATTTCATTGGTTTTCAATTTCATCCTTTCTCTAAATAGTTTCTGTTGAGATTAGTGTATATTTTGCCTCCTTTATGCAAATGCAAACCGTATGTTGGTCCAAATGCAGTTTACATTGAATAGCAATAAGGAAAGCCATAAAGCCGAAAGTTTTATACATGGTACCAATGCAATGTCATCTTGGAGCAGTTTAAAGTGTAGGAGTATAATCCACCCATGTCTGTTAACAGCCAGGTTTTCCATCTTTTGATACTTTTTTCCCAGCATCTCAATTTTTTTTACATTTTTCTAATGGTTTTGTAAGGTTTTGTAAAAATGTATTTTGTAATATGCCAAATAAACCTTTGGTCTAAAACTGTATTCATGTGTCATTGTTTTTCTTCTGTGCTTCGTATACATATACTGTGTATGTTTTATACCATATGTTTTAGACCATTTAAAAATGGATGATTTTAATTAAAAGTTAATTGAAAGTGATAATCACTATTTAAAAAAACGATCAATGCAACAAAAAGCGTGTGTGCGTGTGGGCTTCATTAACTTTAATGCAAAACATGCACCCAAAAAAATGCTGGGTTGTTTTAACCCAATTTTGGGTCAAATATAGTCAAACCCAGCCATTGGGTTACATTTTTAAATAACATTTTTAACCCAATGTCTGAGTTTGTCCACATTTGACCCAAAATTGGGTTAAAACAACCCAGCATTTTTTAGAGTGTACATTTTAATTTTCAATGTAACCTGGACCAGCTATATTATTTCAAACATATATATATATATATATATATGAAAAAATGTATGTATATTTGGTTAATTTCATGTTATTGCCTCTGCCTGGAAAGCAACTGTAGATCTTCACTGTAATCTGCCATGTTGCGTCCCATTAATCCGTCCACTAGCCATCTGTAAACATCTTTGTGTCACTCTAGTACAAAGTACTTGGATATCGATTCTGCCCGATAAGGATTGGTAAATAAAACTTAATGTCTTTGCCCACACTGAATCTATTGCTCTCTTTGTGATTTCTCTAATGTTTTGATGGGCATTGTGGATGTCACAATTAATCACAATTTTGCTCGAATGGAAAAGAGGAAGTGAGGGGAAAATGCTTTTGCTTTTTTAATTGCTCTGTGTTAACCCCAGTGTTTCTTTAGAGATAACCTTACAGTATATCACACTTATCTTAGTCCAGAGTCTATATGATAACTTAATGACTGCCATAAGATCTACTATTATGGTTGAGTTGCATGATTATAACACTGAATGCCTCACTGTTAGATTAGCAGAGGTGGTTATAAAGAACTCTTCTCCACTTGTAACATTATCACGATGAAGGTCCTGGTAGGATTTCTTTCTCTAGGTTGGTTGGCTGTTTTTTGGAGCTGCTGCAATGCAGAGCAACAGGACTTTATGTTACTTGCAGGCCCTTTGACCACCAGCCAAACTTTACCTTTAGGGTCTTCAGAAGAAGACAGTGCGTTTAACTGCGGAGGTCCACTTCCACAACAATCCAGAGACTACTTTCTGTATCTTCGGAGCAGAGGGGTGACCCACTTTAAAGTTCCCCTTTCCTGGTCACAAATCCTTCCCACAGGTGACTCCAACCAGCCACATGAGGACTCTGTGAAATGCTACAAGACACTTGTGCAGCAGCTGAATGAATTGGGCATCAAGCCTCTGATGGTTCTCCACCACTCGGCTGTACCAGAAGTGTTCAGAGCCAGATATGGAGGCTGGGAGAATCCATTACTGGTGCAGATGTTTGAGCAGTATGCTGGATTTGTTTTCGATACATTTAGGGATCTTGTGGACACATTTGTCACGTTCAGTCACCTGCATGAGCTACGCAATGAAGTGCAACTTCAAAACGCTCTCCAGTCCCATGCAAACGTTTACAATGTCTATCATCAAATGTCCGAAGGTAAGACTTGAGTTTATTAATTTGTTTAATATATAGGTTTTGACTACATAAAACTTTAACTCAATAAAACTACACTATTATGAAAGCTTGAAAAGTTTCTTAGAGCATTTTTTTTTTCACTCAAGTCCCCAAGCAGGTTACATGCATCTTGAATGTAGTTTTAGTCAAATTATTACTTGAATGGCTCAGATTTGTATGGTGCAAACGCTATATGACAAAATGTCGCTATACTACGCACGTGGCACCCTTTATCATTAATATAACACGCGAACCCAAGACGTAATAAATCCTTTAGCGTGAATATGACGCGCAGACCCTACCCCACACCTAAACTTAGCCCTCACAGCGCGTGTTATATTAACGATAACGGGTGCCATGTGCGTAGTATAGCGCCGTTTTGTCACATAACGGATGAGAATGCGTTGAAAAGTAGCATAGCATGCATAAATAGCATGCGTACAGTTGTTTTATGGTTTAAATGTAGCTGAAAAAACATTAAATAGTTAATTTTATGGTCCATTGTGACAACTTACCCCATAGCATGTGCATGGTCAATGGAAATGTGTTGGAAATGTTCAAAAGCTTTTTGTAGGCAAGACTTTAAAAATAAATGTTATATTATTTTAATCATATTCACTGGAATAAAAGTGTAACGACTAACATCTGTCTCCACATTACATAGTTCTTTATAAAAGTGCAACGATGGTCACTCATAATGATGTGTTGTTTTTTAGCACTTAATTTGTCTCTTGGGATCAGAGCCAATGATGTTAACTTGATTTCTCAAGCTGGGTCAAAAATCATGGTAAAAGTTCAAGGCAGATTATCATATATAGTTACAAGTAATAGTTAATATTATGTACTTTATCACAGTCTTCTCTTATCTCACCACTAGGCATATGTGGATTTCCTCACAGTACACGTGCAGTACAACTGCAAATTGCAGACAAATCTTACTGAGGAATTGAGGAAGTTACAGGTATGTGATTTATATGGCTCTTGAAGGAGAATATAATCATCTTCGCAATATATTAGCAAAGTAAATAGCCATCAGATTTCACAGAAAATATTTCAGGTCACCAAAATGACACTGACACTCTTGCTTCAGATTGACAGTGCTCAGAAGCCCATTCTTGTGTATCAGTTGACAGTCAAGGACTGTGATGGAAATGAAAACAATTTCCAACCATTTACTGCAATTCTTGGAGGTAAATGTTAGCTTATTTCTTTAAGATATGTGTCCAAAGTCTAAAATACCATGTGGTAACCTAGTATTATTTATTGATGTAAGTTTTACAGAACAAAGATCTTCACATCATAGGCTGTGACATCACACAGCTTTTTGAGAAGCTAGATCAGGAAGAAACAGTTAAAAGGTAAAACTGAGAACAAAAAATCTATATATGCAGAGCCCATTCTCATCCCGAGACGTCATCTAACTGACGCTTTTGACCATACGTCACCATCCGACGTTTTAGTGTACCCTTTAACGTCAGTTAGATGGCGCTTTCTAATCCTAACCCTACCCCAGACCTAAAGGTAAAGCGTCAGTTAGATGACGCCCTAGGATAGCATCATCTAACTGACGTTAAAGGGTACCCTAAAACGTCGGATGTTGACGTAGGGTTAAAAACGTCAGATGACGTCTTGGGATGAGAATGTGTTGATATGCAGTATATACTGACTATGTTTTAAGTTAAAATAAGAATGTTTTCATCCAGTTTGCAGGAGGAAAATACTAAAGCTGTTGTCCGTCAGAAATCAGCTTCTGCATTCTCATACCAGAAGGTCTGGGAGAAATTCAGAAGTCAAACCGAAGCTGAGCGCGATCAGTTCCTGAATGGCTCATTCCAGGTTGATTTTGAATGGTCCGTCTCCAGTGAGAGTTTCAAAGTGGAGGGTGGATGGGCTGAACACGGAAAGGGTGAGACCATATGGGACCGTTTTAGCCACGAGGGTCACGTCTTTGACAACCAGACCACTGATTTGGCCTGTGATAGTTATCACAAGGTGGACTATGATGTGTATCTGCTTAGAGGCATGATGGCACCTAATTATCAGTTCTCAATTTCCTGGGCTCGCATTTTCCCCACTGGACGCAGAGAAAGTTTGGTTGAAAAGGGGGCTGCTTATTATGACAAGATGATCAACACCCTTCTACAATCAGGGATCAAGCCCACTGTTACCTTGCATCATTGGGACCTTCCTCAAGCTCTGCAGGACTCAGGAGGCTGGATTAATGACTCTATTGTGGAAGCTTTCAAAGAATTTTCTGACTTTTGCTTCTCTCGTTATGGAGACAGAGTCAAAACATGGATCACATTCGGCAGTCCCTGGGTTGTGAGTAACCTGGGGTATGGAACAGGGGAACATCCCCCACGTATGAATGACCCAATAATAGCCTCTTACAAGGTGTGTCTGTCAATCTAAGAAAGAACCATCTATTTCATGGTTTTTGAAAGTGTGTATTGACAGTGCTTTGCTTGTTTTTATAGGTGACGCATAACATTCTGAAATCTCACGCTGAAGCCTGGCATATTTATAATGATAAATACAGGAAACTGCATGGTGGAAAAGTGGGCATTGCTCTTCACGCTGATTGGGCAGAGCCATTGAATCCCTCAAGTGGTCAGGATGTCGCAGCAGCTGAGCGTTATCTGAACTTCATGCTGGGCTGGTTTGCTCATCCCATATTTGTAGATGGAGACTATCCAGCCGTGCTAAAGGAACAAATTGAAAAAAAGAAAGATTTCTGTGGTAAAGAGCTGGCAAGACTCCCTGTCTTCACTGAGGCTGAGAAACAAAGAATCCGAGGCACAGCTGATTTCTTCGGGCTTAACCACCAGACTTCCCGACTGATTAGTGAGAGCTTGAATAGCTGTGATGCTGGACCAAATCATGTTGGGGACTTTCAGGCTCATATTGACCCCACATGGCCTTCCACAGCTTCTGACCAGATCCACTCAGTTCCATGGGGACTTCGGCGGTTATTGAACTACATCTTTTTAGAGTACGCATCAATAACAAAGGTCCCCATCTATATCACAGGAAATGGAATGCCAACTGATTACAATGGTGATGTGCTCAATGACACTCGGCGTGTTGACTATCTCAAAGCTTACATTAATGAAGCAATGAAAGGTACGTATTTTAAGAGAGCTCGTCAGTGTTTAAAACAAAGACTATGTTAGTCTTTTTAGAGATAACAGGTCAGTTTGTGTGAAATCAGAGGTTAGTGCATGGCCTAAAACCAAGGTCTGTAAGATATTTTTTGCAGATACTAAAAATTTTTATATTTGTTAGGTATTTATTATTCATTGTTATTAAGAGTGTTATTAGGACTGACCATGGTCAATCTGACTGCAGTAGATGTGAAAGATTAATAAAAATGTTAATTCAGCCTGCTCACATACCTTTATTTACTTCCTGTTTTTGGTTGAAGTCCACAGTAGTCGATTGTCGAGTTCGTGCGCATGATTATTGGTAACTAAGCAACAGTGGAGACTCAGTCTGTCAGCTGTCAGCCAATGACAGTGCTGTGTGGTGTTCTGAGAATATCAGCTCAAATGGATAGTTCATCTGAATCAGATGTTGAACATAAGCGCGAACTCGACAATCGACTACTGTGGACTTAGGCCGAAAACAGGAAGTAAATACAGGTATGTGAGCTGGCTGAATTAACATTTTTATTAATATCTTTCACATCTACTGCAGTCAGATTGACTCTTAATAACACCACTCACACATTTGTAATGACAATTCAAGGATGTTAAGAGGCTAAAAGCAGGTTTAGAACTTGCCCCACTGAAGTCAACAGGGTGCGAATTTTAAAAAGAGGATAACACGGTGTAGGCAACACCAATTTTTGATGTTTTTATCTGTACTGACAGCACTCCAAATGTACAAAAAAATGAACTCAATGTTAAAATTGACCGGAGTTGTCCTTTAACATCAGACTATACAGTATTACAAGATCACTATGTAAAGTCCATTAACTACTTCTTTCTGTTTAAACAGCTGTGCATTTGGATGATGTTGTCGTCCAGAGGTTTACAGTACAGTCTCTTATGGATGGTTTTGAGGGTCCTCAAGGCTACAGTCAACGATTTGGATTGCACTATGTGAACTTTGATGATCCTGACAGGCCAAGAACCCCCAAAGAATCAGCATATTACTATTCAAAGGTGATCGAG
Organism: Cyprinella venusta; assembly: GCA_038021265.1. NCBI lineage: Eukaryota > Metazoa > Chordata > Actinopteri > Cypriniformes > Leuciscidae > Cyprinella > Cyprinella venusta. Next base: position 33,729,654 of record CM075867.1, on the reverse strand, counting down.
AGTAACGGATTTGCTGAGACTGCAGCAAGCCCTAAGATGCAAATCTCTGGAAATAAATTTAAGAGCACAAAACTGCCTAGTCAGCCGCCATCTGAAGTTCCTTCGAAATCCAAGGTCGTTTGGGGAAAGTTCTCCCCTCAGACCAAGTTTGAGAGACAGCTTTATCACTATGGTACATTTCCAGAGGGATTCCTCTGGGGTGTCTCATCTTCAGCATACCAGATTGAAGGTGGCTGGAATGCAGATGGAAAAGGACCAAGTGTTTGGGATAATTTTACCCAATCTGGTAATATCCCAAACAATGACAATGGTAATGTTGCATGTGACAGCTACAATAAAATAGATGAGGATCTACACATGTTGAGAGCCCTAAAAGTGAAGACTTACAGATTCTCCTTGTCGTGGTCTCGAATTTTTCCCAATGGCTATAAGTCTTCTCTTAACCAGAAGGGGGTGGACTACTATAACAGACTCATAGACCGTCTAATAGCAAACAATATCACACCCATGGTCACTCTCTACCATTGGGACCTGCCACAGGCTTTACAGAACATCAATGGTTGGGACAACCCCGAATTGATAAACATATTCAATGAATATTGTGACTTCTGTTACGCGACATTTGGAAACAGGGTGAAGTTTTGGATCACATTTAATGAACCCCAGACAATTGCATGGTCGGGATATGGACTAGGTCAGATTCCACCTAAAGTGACACAACCCGGAGATGCTCCCTACAGGGTTGCACACAACCTCCTAAAAGCTCACGCACAAGCGTATCACACCTATGATGAGAAATACAGGGCATCTCAAGGAGGTCTGGTATCAATTAGTCTAAATGCTGAATGGGCAGAACCCCAAGATGTCAACATCCCTCGAGAGGTGGTGGCAGCTGATCGAGCCCTTCAGTTCCAACTAGGCTGGTTTGCACATCCTATATATAAAAATGGTGACTACCCTGACGCCATGAAGTGGCAGGTTGGCAACAAGAGTGAGCTTCAAGGCTTGACAGAATCCCGCTTGCCTTCTTTCACTGACACAGAAAAAGCCTTTATCCAAGGAACGGCTGATGTATTCTGCATTAACACATACACAACCAAAGTCGTGCGCCATGTGACCAGCAGACTTAATATTGTGTCTTATGAGACTGATCAGGATGCTGAGAAGGGCAATGCAGATGGCTCTGAAAATACAGCTGTTAATGACCAGAAGGCTGTTGCTTGGGGACTCAGGAGACTTCTTAACTGGTTAAAGGAAGAGTATGGAGACCCTGAGATTTATATAACGGAAAATGGTGTGGCTACGGGCACTGCCATAACGGTTGATGATACTGATCGAATATTCTTCCTGAAGACCTATGTTGATGAGGCTCTTAAAGGTATGTTAACAATGGTTCTCTTTCTCTAGTACCCCTTTTCCACCAAAAAAGAACTGGTTCGGAACTGGCGCTGGTTCGGAGTTGGTTCAACTTGCGAACCCTTTCAGAACCTGTTTGTTTTTCCCAAGCGTGCCGCACCAGCCCTCAAAAGTGAAGCCAAAACGTCTCGATCGCCCCCCTGTGACTGGACCTAGTATAGGTCATAATCCCCGCCTCCCCATGTTATTCAATGGGACGCGAGACCAACTAAACAATTAAATTACACTTCACATATCCTTTTTCCAAAGATAGTTTCTGTCATTTACTGTAGTTTCTATCACGTTTATGTAATTTCAAGTGTTCGTTTTTAAAATAAGTTTGTTTTTAGTTAGTTATGTGATGATAAAATAACGGTGCTCTGACATCATGATTGACAGCTGTGATTGACAGGTTCTCTGTGCGAGGTAGTCACTGAAGCACCAGCGAACGTTTTTTAATAATGTTGATTATGTGGTTAGTAGTTGTATTTACCTTATTTTAACAAGGTTCTGCAATCGGCAGACATCATTGGACAGGAACGAAGCAGACAGAGGCAACTTAATGAAAGTGCGGGGCGTGTGCTTGCGTTTGATTCAGCGAGAATGAGGCCGGGGCCTTGATTTCGCGGCTTTACTTCCTGCTCACGACTGCGCATGACTGGTCCCCAAACACGCAAGTGCGCAGACTCAAGTTCGAGATGTCAGCGCCATATAGAGACACTGGCGGCCTCAGTTCTCTCTGATGGAAAAGAGCGAGGGGGCGTCGTCCATCTTTTTTTACAGTCTATGGTTTTTCCACTGACTAGAGCGCCAAGGGAACGACCTCGTTATGTGACTGTGTACGTCGCTATCCGTCTTAGCTAGAAACGCTTGCAAGTACAACATTACTTTGGGAAAATCTCTAACTCGTGTTCCAAGAAGACTTTAAAAACCATTGAAATATGTAAGTCTTTTAATCTTTTCCTTGATATGTAATCTTTTCTGATTAGTTATGTACCCCTGTCTGGTGTCTTTTTTTTTTCTTTCCATTTATAGTGACTGTTTTCTTCTTTGCTTGTAATTTTTTCAATAAAAAAAGCCCCCGAAGTAAGCATGACGTGGTAAAAGAACGGTTCTAGTCCAGCAAAGTGTTGGCGTCGCTTTGGAACCAGTTTTCCTGGCCGAGAACCGTTTCTTTGGCTGTCGAAACACAAAAAACTGGTTCGTTCGCAGGCACCAGGCTCTCAAAATGCTTTGGTGGAAAAGAGATATAACAGTGCATACATATAAATTTTTTGCATGTACAGTAATTTAGTTACAAATCTTTCGAAATGTATTCTAAATTTTGAACACAAACTCATATAGGAAAATTATATTATATCATATGCTTGTTCTAAGGCGAGGTTGTATGAAAAGCCCTTACCTGGGCGTATTTTAGGCAAATTACTAGATGTGTGAACACACTTCCACTAGAATAATCCAGATTCAGCAACATATTAACGAACGAGGGTAAAAACAAAGTTAAATGTGTTTGCACCTGTTAATCCTGTGGGGATTTTGCATTAATAAATACACAAATTGTACAAAATGAATTAAGAATGAGGCTTAATGTTTGCAATAATGTTAAATCGTTAATTTGACGCACATTTACATTCACTTTTTAGCACACAACTTGGATGGAGTACGCATTAAGGGTTACATTGCCAGCTCTCTAATGGACTCCTTTGAGTGGCTGAATGGCTACACTGTTGGGTATGGACTTCACCATGTGGACTTTAAACTTCCAAATCGTCCGAGAACTCCAAAACGCTCAGCTCACCTCTACTATGATATAATGAGAAATAATGGCTTCCCACTGCCAGTGGAGGAAGAAATGTTATATGGACATTTCCCAGAGGGATTTATATGGAGCACAGCAACAGCGGCATATCAGGTACATTTCACCAAATACATTTGTATTATTTGATCATATCTGAGGACATTTTTGTTTCATGTTATGCTCTAACACCACAGATAGAGGGTGCCTGGAGAGCAGATGGAAAGGGTCTCAGCATTTGGGACACATTTGCACACACTGCTTTAAAGATATCCCTAGATGAAAATGGCGACATTGCCTGTGACAGCTACAACAAGATCGCTGAGGATATCAATAATCTCAAAACACTGAGGGTCAACCACTACCGGTTTTCTGTTTCATGGCCCAGAATAATGCCGGATGGAACAAACAGGAAAATCAATGAAGCTGGACTTAACTACTACCATAGACTAGTAGATGCTCTATTGGCTGCCAATATCAAGCCACAGGTAGACTATTTTGAAATAATTTGCATGCACGAAAATGCCTTGGTAACCTAAAAGAATTTAACTTATTTTTTGAAAGTTTTTTAATCATTTTGTCATCTGATAGGTGACTTTGTACCACTGGGATCTCCCACAAGCACTCCAGGATGTTGGTGGCTGGGAGAATGACACTATTGTCGATAGATTTAGAGACTATGCCGATGTTGTATTTAACAGTCTGGGGGACAAAGTAAAGTTCTGGATCACTATAAATGAACCCTATAATGTTGCAATGGTCGGCCATGGCTATGGAAGTGCAGCACCAGGTATCGTTCGCTTTAAGAACTACACTTTTTCTCTTTGTACAATATGACTCATCTTATAAGTTTCAGTGTTAACAGTTAATAATGCAACATAAGGTTCTTGATGATCTATTTGTGCCCAGGTATAAGTTTCAGACCGGGCACTGCACCATATATTGTGGCACACAACCTCATCAAGGCTCATGCTGAGGCCTGGCATCTGTATAATGACAAGTATCGTGCAAAACATGGTGGCATTATTGGCATCACCATAAACTCTGACTGGGCTGAACCAAGAAACCCATACAAACAGGAAGATGTGGATGCTGCCGTGCGTGTAGTTCAGGTACAGATTTGTAGTTCAACCACATAAACATGTCTGTAGTCATGTGCATTAAATAAACAACAAGCCACTTCTCGTCTCGTAACAGTTCCAGATTGGTTGGTTTGCTCATCCAGTGTTCAATGGAGATTACAGTGATTTAATGAAAGACATAATTCGAGAGAGAAGTTTAGCAGCTGGCCGACCTCAGTCGAGGTAAGATGTGATCTTGTTTGTGAGTAATTTGAAGTTTTGGATTCGAAAGATTCTGCGTTTATAATGCTTTATTCATTTGCATTTTGCGTCTAACAGGCTTCCGGAATTTACCCCTGCAGAAGTAGCGAGGATTAAGGGAACTCATGATTATTTCGGATTCAACCACTACACCACTGTCTTAGCTTATAACATGGACTACAAAAACCTCCAGCACTATGATGCAGACAGGTAGATTTTAGTTTTGATCCACATTGTCAAACTCTTTCAGGCACAGTTTGTTTAAAACAATCAATCAAAGCAGCTTTACAGAAAATCAGGATGTTAATGTTTATAATATCTTAAAATCTTCATGCCTTATAGTCACATTTAGCAAAGTAGAGCTGGGTGATAATATAGTTTACATTTTGTAACATTACAAGCAATCACCCACTAGGGGCCCTCAAGATGACCAAAAATGATTTAAAATAAGCTAAAATAAGGTGATACTTACTTGTACTTCTTATTTAGTTATTTTTATAACCTTTCTTGTTATCCCACGCAAAATATTTAATTTGGTTGAAATTGTGGGGGGCTTTGAAGTCAAAAAGGTTGAGATCCACTGCTATATATTATATATCATCTAACGTGATTACATTGTATGTATGCAAATAAAGTTGGACATACTTGTATATCCAACAAGTTTAGAGATAATATAGTCATATTGTGCAATGAAATAAAAATATTAGGGCTGTCAAACGATTAATCGCGATTAATCGCATTCAAAATAAAAGTTTGTGTTTACATAATATATGTGGGCGTAGTGTATATCATTATTTTGTATATATAAATACACACACACATGCATGTATATATTTAAGAAAAATCTGAAAGTATATACTTTATATATATTTATACATAATTAATATTATGTATAAATATAAATATTTGATATATTAAGAACACATTTTTTTAAATATATACATGCATTTGTGTGTATTTATATATACAAAATAATTATACACACTACGCCCACATATATTATGTAAACACAAACTTTTAGTTTGAATGCGATTAATCGCGATTAATTGTTTGACAGCCATAAAAAATATACATCTCATCTGGAATAATATATCTAATCCAGGGGTGCAGGAACTGAAACGGATCGTACATGGCTGGATTCTGGATCCTTCTGGTTGAAAGTAACTCCTGTGGGATTTCGAAAAATCCTGAATTTCATTAAGGAGGAATATGGAAACCCTACTATTTACATTACAGAGAATGGCGTATCAGAACGAGGGCCAGTGAATCTGAACGACGTCCACCGGATCCACTATTATGATAACTATATCAATCAGGCCCTGAAAGGTAGAGATTTACACAGAAATAGATTTCTATGATGTAATTCCATTGCATTTTTAATATTATTTTTTGTTTTCGTTTCATTTTTAAGCGTATTTGCTGGATGCCGTGGACATCCGTGGCTACTCTGCTTGGACACTAATGGACAATCTGGAATGGGCGACGGGTTATGATGATAAATTTGGGTTTTTCTACGTGAATCGATCAGATCCCACTTTACCACGTATTCCTAAGAAATCTGTCTGGAACTATGCCACAATAATCAACTGCAATGGCTTCATAAGTCCAGGAGAAAGGCCCCATGAATGTCAGGTCCATGAACCTGAAGGTAAGGTCCCCAGTCCATCTGTCTGTGGTGATTTCACCAAGTACCACATGTTCCCGGATCAACATCGTTGTTGATCCTAGATCAACTTTCCAATCAACCAATCAGATTTAAGGGACAAGTTTACAGTTATGTCAAGTTTAGGGCATAGAACCAGGGTGAAGTACACCTTTCATTACCCTCTGATTTTAGGGGAAAGTTATGGGTAGGGTTAGGTTTAGGGGTAGGGATTGGGTGGGGACTACATTTTGGGACAGGAATGTTGATCCAGGTTCATGTCTTACTTGGCAAAATCAGACCTTGTCTGTCTCTATCTATTAACCGAGTATTTTCTTGTTTACAGAGACTACTCCTCCTGGTGGGGAACTGTCAGTCAGTTTCTTGGGTTTGGAAGTGTCAGGTCCTGATGCTGAACGGGCTCTCAATGTCCTCTTCAGTCTCACCGTTATCGCTACAGTCGCTGTTGTCCTCTTGGTTTTCGGACTTGTCAAGGCAACCAAGAAACAAAAACGTTCAGGAAAGGAACACATTGACCTTGCAAAAGAAGATAAGTTCTGAACATAATATCTGCTCTACCAATTATCTTATATATACATATATTGTAAAGACAATTATGTAAAAAAAATTGTAATTCATAAACCTGAATAAAATAATAAATTATTCTTTGCATAATGAACTGTTTCCTTCACAGTAGGGCTGAAGCTTCCTATAAAAAAACTGTCAATGTTAAATGTTGACATTAATTTAATATGAATATAATAATAATATGTTTAATATGAAAAATAAATGTCATTAACTGTATCAGTTTCTGGCTTTGAGTCCGTGCTAAAATATTGGTTAACTAAATCTGCCTCAGTTGCAGTGTACTAAGTATTTAAAGCAAACTGCAAATCTGAGTCAATTATATCCTTTACTTTACAGTGAATATATGTGATCACAAGTGCCACTTTGAAACATGATATAATATGTTAGGTTCCAGATGTCATTACATATTGTTTTAATTGATCAATTGCATGAGCTAATTTTGTCATTGTTGTATATGAAATTCAGTTTAATATGTTAATATTTACTGAACATAAATGATCCTGAAGTGTGATGTAATTGTACATGATAAGCATATGCACAGAGATGCACAAAATCTTCAACATGAATTTGTTTAACTGCTGACAGAACAAAAGGTGATCACTGTGTATATAGATAGTAAAGGTTTATCCTACAATAACTTGAAGTAAACTCACACACGTGCTCTTTATCTCAACAACAATCGTTTATTTTGAATTATTACCCTGATTACTTTTGGTATACGGATATGCTTACATTTTAGTGACCCTTATGGGGAGTTTTATGAAAGCCTCACAAAACACACACACACACCAAGATAACACTTGTATAATCAAAAGAAGAAAGCAAACAGATTTGATATCTTTGCTTAGTCAGATAACGCAGCATAATTGCAGAGTGATATGATCAACACAATTTGAAGACAAAGTTCACTGATTTAACTGGTTACATTTATCAACATTATACCAAGAGTGTGTTTAGAGGGAGGTCTGATTTTCTGGATTTTTTTTTCTTTTCTTTTCAAATACCACATATAGACAGAACAAACTAATCAGCGACATTAACTCCATGTTGGAAACGTCAGCAATATATGCACATTTTGCTGTTTAATATCCTGAGATAATACACCATAAAAAAATACTGCAATAAAAATGTCTCTGTATGAACACTGAACACTTCACAGGGATACATGCAAAAGGCAAATGGGTTGTGATGGTGAGTATGAGGACAACAATGAAGTTTCAATGTATTCCCTGGCCAGAACAATGAGTTAATGCCCATTACAGACACACACAGTAGAGTTTAATTTTTTTTTTTGATAACCCAACGTTATCTGTAAGAATTTCAGCTGCAGATGATGTGTTTGCGGTGTGTCATAAATGTGTTTATGCAAAAAATCAAATCAACTCAAAATCTATTCCTGGAGAGGCTTTTTTCCCATGATGGGTAATTATAATACATTTATGTCTATGTCTGCTGGTGTGATTTACATTCTGCAATGGATCAATCGAAAAGAAATGGATTTTTTTAGGTGATGTTGGTGCTACGCCACAGAGAGAGTTTTTAATTGTCCTATATTCTCTATGCACTTCCAGAAGTCTTCTGACCTAATGTTGCAATAAGTAGATACACTTTAGTTGGACCTAAACTCCATCCTCCGATTAAATCTCATAGCATTCTTTAGTGGTATAATTATTTAAAAATATATAAAAAATGTTATGTTTTAATAATAATGAGTTTTGTATGGATGTTGGTTTCTGCCACAGAATAAAAAATAAAAAAGTAAATTGAGACTTTTTTCTTTTCTCTCGCAATTCCAACTTTATAACTTGCAATTCTGACCGGGGAAAAAGTCCGAATTTGGAGATAAAAGGTTAAATCTTTTAATTAAATGGTTTATTTCCTTGGCACACTCACAACTAAAAATGCGTGCTTCCTATTGGCATAAAGATGCAACCGGCTTAAATAGTAAACGATTCTGAACACTTTATTCACTTGGATGAATCATATTCCTGATTCGCGAATGCCTCAGACATCCCCAGAGAAGAGCAAATAGCTTAACTATCAGCAGATCAGCAGTAAAAGAAGAGAAACTGGCAGTTCCACAAACAATTCGAAATGTATACACGTGTTCCCGTGAGTGATTACCATGCGAATAACATGTTATAAGTAAATGATCAGTGAACCGTAAAATCAACGTGCTTATGCTATGCTAAACGCGCTAATGTTATGCTAATTTGCTGAACTTTTCCTTACGCATAGCCTAATAAATTACCGCGATGTTTTCTATTTTTAGGTACGTTACCAGGGCCTGAATTTAACTTTTTCAGCCACCAGCCACTATGGCAGGTAGATTCAACAAAAAGAAAATAAAAGCAAAGCAAAGAAAAGAAAAAGAAAAGAAAAGCAAGCAAATAGTCATTTGAGTTCCCCCGGAGAAGAAACCGGAATGGTTTGGCCCGATCATCGGCCGGAACCATATAAATACGCCCAATGTTTCCGTTTAAACTCCTTTTGATGGTGCAGCTCACGCGACGCAGCCCAGACGTATCAAACAAACAAACAAAAAGAACGGTAAGTATTAACTACTTATTCTAAATGTTAAAGAGTGTGCGCACTTTAATCCAAACGAAAGTTTAAATAAAGTTTATCAAACCAAAATAATGCTGTTGTGTATTCTTTACTGTTAACAAATTCCATTAAGGAGGTCGTCGTCTGCACCTGGCGGCCATCTTGTCACAGGCAGCTCGCTCACTCGTAACATTGTGGTAATGGTACAGGTACCATTTAAATATTACAACTTGCTTAATTTTCTACCGATTTTCAAACGGTTTGGTTTGTTATATACGTCAGAGATGTAGCTATGACACTGCGTACTTATGAATAAAAAGTGTATGAATAAATAATCATCCAGATAATTATAGCCACATTAATAACGTTTGTAAGAAACCAAACCGTTTGTAAATCCGTCAAGATTTCAATGAGATAAGAGTATTTCCCCATCTTACATCAGCTTGTCTGTGACAAGATGGCCGCCGGTGATGACGATAGAAACTCCGCCGTAGCACATCTAGCCTTTATAAACATATCATGGGGTCACCAACATCCGCCACAGTTACGTAGACAAGTCTCTGTACGTAACGTTAGGCCTACAATCAATTTGCAGTTGCACATAGCCTAATGTTAAGAATGTATGCAGCTTGAAAACGCATGTGAATATCACTGCTTATTCATGACTAACTTATATGTTTGATAACCAACTTCATAACTTAAAGTGTATGTTTAACGTTATAGTATTCTTGTTTTTTGTTGTTATATTCAGTTTTGTGGGCCCTACTCTTACAGCTTGCACAATTGTTTTTCTCAAAGTAGACAGGGTCTGAAAAAAATTGGATGAGAAAAATAATTGCAATGATACAAACAAAACAACATTACAAAATATGAGATCAAAATACTGTGAAACATTCATTTTAGACTGTCCAACAGCGACACCAGTGGATCGAGGGAGGCAGTGTCTCATTTCCCTGTGATGAGTTGATCTGTGGTCAAGGCATCATATCCATATATCACTGCATATTTATGTCATACTATACCGTGACTCTTATATTTTTATTAGATGCGAACATGTATCATTTTTTATCATTTATTAGAGCTCAACATATTTACAAATTGTAAATTATTATCTTTTCTTATATGCAGCAGCATTTATGTAGTAGTTACATGGATTTTGATAGTGATAGCTTACTATTTATTATTTAGTATTTACATTTGTTACGTAATTACAAATGTAAGCCAAAAGCTAGCATATCACTGTCCTTATTGCAACCTTTGATGGGACCTGTGGATAAATACCAGATAACTAGGAACTGTTGAATGTTGCCCTGTTGCATAATATTGTGCATGTTCTTGTGAATCAGCAATCAACATTTCCCAGCTGTCATATGGACCCCAACTAAATGTTTGTTAGACATTTGAACTTACTAATAAATCAAATAATTTTCTCTAGGTCTCTGAACTATCAACTAGATTATGTATCTTTGCAAATGCATTTCTTTTAGCATGAAATTCAAATATAGCCATTAGCATCATTACCTATTTTTTATACAAACCAATGCAGTCAATTGTCTAATATCAAGAATTTTTTTCTAATTTGTTCTTACAAATTAGTGCCAGGCTAAAAATAAAGCACAGGCTGACAAATCAAGGCAAGTTGTGAGTTCTGAAGAAACTGAACTTATAATGGAACATGAAATGCCGTATCATAGGTCTGTGACAGACGTTTGTGGGTCGTTTTATCCGGGTTTCAAAATAACTTTTATGTACTTTTCAATAGTAGACCTTTGTTCATCTTTTCTTCCTCTCTAATACTGTTTTATGCTCATGATAAACATTTTACTTGGACGCTAGTATCTGTTGTCCACTAGGTGGCGATGTAACACAACTGTCTCACTTCACAAACTTTCTCCATTATCTGAGAATCATGTTTGGAGAGAAAGGTACTACTAATAATAATATACATTACTATTAATACACACATTCTTTATATGTGTGTGTGTTTGTGTATATATACATGTTCGTAATAACTTAATAGAAAAATAAATTCAAATATAGTTTAGTCAGGAATACTAGAAAATTCAAATCACAAAAAGATGGCAGCTTAAATAAAGGAGATTCGCCACATGAAACCAGTGAAAACCGTGACAGAAGAGTATGAACCTCCAGTGATTTAATTCCTATCAGTGCAAACAGGCCTTTAGATATGATAAATCACAATTGTGACAAGAAAGGGCCTCCAAAGAGCCCCGTGGCATCACAGGACCCTAATTTGTCCTCGACTCCTTGCTTTTATTAGTCTTGTTAAAATGACTGGCATTTTGCATAATCTGAAGTGTGCTTTTAACTCCCCGCCCAGGAGGTCGTGATTGGTCTCCAGAGCAACTTCTTTTGGAAGGAAAGATCACATCAATTAACCACAGGTGGATGATTTGCTGTAAGTGAGCTCCTAATCACCCAAGCAAGCCATTATACATGCATGCCACTGCATTCCACTTAGAGGCCGATTAGATGACACCGCTTTCAAATGAAAACATTTTGGCCATTTACATGACAATGCATTTTTTGAAAATGTTTTTTAAAGTGTACGTTTTTAAAACCTGAACGAATTTGGGAAAACATTGACATCATGTGCATGTGTATTACATGGTCTGTCTATAGGTGTGTGTTTCTTTACGAAGAATGGTTTTCATGTAGAAAATAATCCCGTTCACACGGATCTGCGAAAACGATTAAAAAAAAAAATCCTGCTATATCATGAATGCCAGGCCAGAAACGCATGCGCATGACGTATCGTTTTCAAAAAGTATAAAACCCATTTTCATAGTTTGAGTTTTCAGGCCCTCGCTGTTGTGTAAATGTACAGTCAAAACACATAAAACATTTTACGCTTTTTTTTGTTGAAAAACAGCCCCTAGGGTTCTTCTTAAAGGGATACTCCACTTTTTTTGGAAATAGGCTCATTTTACAACTCCCCCAGAGTCAAACAATTGAGTTGTATCGTTTTCGAATGCCTTCAGTTGATTTTCTGATATTTAGAAGAATTTCAGTAACCAGACAGTTTCTGGTCTCATTGACTTCCATAGTAGGAAAAAAAATATACTATGGAAGTCAATGAGACCAGAAACTGTCTGGTTACTGATATTCTTCTAAATATCAGAAAATCGTCTGAATGGATTCGAAAACGGTAAAAACTCAACTGTTTAACTCTGGGGGAGTTGTAAAATTAGCCTATTTCCAAAAGAAAGTGGAGTATCCCTTTAACACAAAACTAACCTTGCTTGCTTGCATTACAGTTGTCTGTAAATGTGAGAATAGAAAGTGACCAATGTACAGTACTGTGCAGAAGTCTTAGGCACACTAGTATTTTCGCCTCAAAGAAATGTTTTTAAGCCAGTTATTTATATATTTTGTTGTAATGTCTCAGTAGGAAATATCAGTTTACATTTCCAGACATTAACTGTGCCATTAATTGTAATAATCCAGTGACATTTTTGAATGCACACTGTTAGACCTTACCAGGTTTTTTACAGTAAAACACTGGCAACACTGTTGCCAGTAATTTACTGTAAAAATGCACTAAAACTAATAAGTTGTATTTTTTAGTTAACTTGAGTTTTAGTGCATTTTTACAGTAAATTACTGGCAACAGTGTTTCCAGTATTTTACTGTAAAAACCTGGTAAGGTCTAACAGTGCAAGGATTCTGACAACAGCCAATGCTCCACACGGAGGTCGGATCTCACCATCATCGAGTGCATCTGAAATTATATGAAGAAACGGGAAAAACAGAGACTAAGACCAGAAGAACTGTGGCAACGTCTCGAAGGTAGTGCCTGCATGCCTGCAAAGCTACAGTACTGTGAAAAAGCACTTGTGTAAAAATGCTGTAAATGAGAATGTTTTCAAAAATAATGTCAAAATCATAAATAGATTTTATTTATCAATTCATTTTATTAGTTAACTATTATTAACTGTTATTAACTTTTAAATAAATTAAATCAACTAAATCAACTAAATAAATAAATAATTATTTTAAATAAACTAAATCAAGTCAATAGGTGTTTAGTACCCTTTACATTTAAAACAGCTTTTGTCCAGGTGTTGCACATAGTTTTTAGTTTTTTCAAGCGTCTTTGGAAACGTTGCTGCAGTTCTTCTGGTCTTAGTCTCTGTTTTTTCTGTTTCTTCATATAATTTCAGTCAGATGCACTCGATGATGGTGAGATCCGACCTCCATGTGGAGCATTGGCTGTTGTCAGAATCCTTGTGCATTCAAAAGTTTCACTGGATTATTGCAATTAATGTCTGGAAATGTAAACTGATATTTCCTACTGAGACCCTACAACAAAATATATTAAATAACTGGCTTAAAACCATTTCTTTGAGGCGAAAATACTAGTGTGCCTAACTTCTGCACTGTATATATTTGTTTGATTCTGTTGTTTATTTTTTTAATTGTTGTGCTTATGTTGGATAGACATCTTTGACTGCTGTGCCATGTCTTGCTGTTTTTTCTTTCTTTCTCAGTGCCACACACCACAAGCGTTGTGTTTTCAGGCTTCAAGCTAAAGGTGCTGTAAGTGATGTTTTTTTTTTTGTTTGTTTTTTTACAGCAAAAAATGTCTCTACCGCCAGACAGCTATCACTGAAATAGGCGTCCTGGGAAATCCCACCTGTTTCTGTGACAGCACTAAACTCTAGAAACAGCAAACTGGAATCTGATGGCAGGTCACTGTTATTTATCCCATGGAATTTACAGGTATTGGCTTCCTGCTCTTTTTGAATGCTTGGGATTTGCTGATGCTTGGAAGTGCGGGTTTAAAGTTTTTGACTGTTTGGAGAAAGTGGTCGGTCTTGGTGTCTAAGTTTGCGATAGTTGTCAAAATAGCTGTCAAAACAGTTTTTAAATTCCTTCATTGCATAGCAGAGGTTCACAGCCTCGGTCCCCTTTCTCACTCAGTTCATGGAGCTTATTTCTAACCAGCTGATGATCTGAATCTTTAATTGTTTGTTCCACTCTTCTGGGTGAGAAACACTACTTAAAGGTAGGGTAGGTGATTTCAGAGAGGCTAGCAATAGCAAGTTAGCTTTGAAAGCATGAGATCCCACCTGCGTCTCCAAAGCCACACATCCTTCAAAACACATGAGCGCACACAGCCAGAGCAGATTCTACAAAGCATCGATCAAAAATACAGTAACAACAAAAATATTTTTCAATATTTTTACAATTTAAATGAACTGTTTTTTTATTTTATCATACTTAAAAGTATTTTATTTCTGTGATGCAAAGCTGAATTTTCAGCTTCATTTCTCCAGTCTTCAGTTACTCAACCCTTCAGAAATCATTCTAATAATTTGGTGCCCAAGAAACATTTGTTATTATTATCAATGTTGAAAACCACTAAAGGAGTAGTTCACTTTTAAAAACACTTTTGCTGATAATTTACTCACTCCCATGTCATCCAAGATATCCATGTCTTTCTTTCTTCAGTCGAAAAGAAATTAAGGTTTTTGATGAAAACATGCTCCATATAATGGACTTCAATGGGAACCAAATAGTTCAAGGTCCAAAAGACAGTTACAGTACAAACTGCAAACTGTTCAAAGGGCTTTAAATGATTTCAGACGATGAATAAGGGTTTTATCAAGCGAAACGATCACTCATTTAAAAAAATAAATAAATAAATAACAAAGTTGAAGTTTTATAAGCTCAAATGCTCGCCTTGCTCTGTTCTGTGATGCGCGTTCATGACTCTCCTGTTCGAACTCGTTCATCAAAATGAACAATTCTTTTTTCGAGTCATTTGGTGTAAATTATCAGCAAAAGGTTATATTTTAATATTAAATATTTAATATTTTACTGGAAACCGTGACGCTTTTCCCCCTCAGGATTCCTTGAGTTCTTCTTTGAAGTCTCGTAACATAATTTCCTTAAAGTCCTTGCTTAATAAAAGTATTATTATATATATATATATATATATATATATATATATGTGTGTATTTTTTTTTTTTTTTTTTGTGGTCATTGGCGTGTAACCTTTGTAGCGCTTTATATTCTTTGTTGTGCTCTCCCCCTAAAAGCAGCGCCCGAGCTGGGAGTGTGATACAACAGAGACTCGCTCATTCCCTGCGAGTACGAAGTCTAATCTTAGACAATCGAAATCAGATCTCGTCGAGCGTCATCAGCGAGTCCCTGTGGACGGCACTGTCAGCCTTCGGTGACGTTTTTGCAGCCCTGCGCTGGGCAACATAGGAGTTAGTGGATTTGTCTGGGGCATTATTATCAAGGGCCCAGGTGGCAGTAATGTTGCCTGGGATGCTTTGACGTCAGATGAACCCCTGCTCCGTAAATGACCCCCTAGGACACCTTCTGTCCACAGTAACTAAAAGACAACACGCCCAATGAGTTGTGCGGAATTACAACCATAGTGAATGTTTATCCTCTTTCTTTAAGCCACAAGAAAGGTGAAACACTTGCTCTGTTGCTTAATCAAATGCTTGCTGCGTATAACTGCACCTTAGTGTCACATTTTCTGAGAAATTGTGATTGCAAAGTGCTCTAAACCAATAATACTCCCAGGAAAGAGAAACGCTCTCTTCTTGTATAAAGAGTGCAGATTGCGTTCCCCCATACTGCCTGTTTAATGGGTCTGTTCCCACTTGACATGCATGAGCACACTTTTTTCAGTAAAGTGAAATCACATGCTATAAAAATATCAAATAAACAGCCATCATATTCACTGTACCTCTGAGCAGTTATGCGTGTATTTCTGGGCTTTTTCTCCTCACATTATAATGGCTTTAGATTGGATTCATTTTTTTTTTCCAAATTTCAGGGGAATATTTATAAACAAAGTGGATAACCAAACCCTATGGACGTCTCAGCTGTGGCATGTTTTCCCTCTATTTGCAATTTTGGATGTCTGGCATACTCCCTTTTCCTGGAAACAGCCTGAAATCTTCTCTTTTGTAATGCGAGATCATGAAAACATTATTGTAAAGGAATGGCGCGGGGTGGGACGTGGAATCTGCAGTCCAAAAATTGAGGGGTGAATATTTTCACTTCAATAATCTGAATATGATACTAGAAGAATGTTTCCAGCTGAAAGGGTTGCTTGGGCAAACATGAAGCCTTTAAAGTAAGTTTTCTGCAAAAAACAACAACAAAAAAGACCAGTTTTCTTGACATTTGCAATATTTTTTTTTAAGAGAGAGATGTCAATATTTTTTACCTAAGGAGGTCTGTACCTGAAAAGAGCCGTACAAACTTGTTATTTTAGCATTATTTATACTATTATAGTATTTATTAATATTTTCTTGTCTTTTAGCTTTTGTTTTTATATTTGCAGTTTTCATTTATTTTAGTTTAAGCTTTAAAAATTGTTTTGGATCAAGGATCATGTGACATTGAAGACTGGAGTAATGATGATGAAAATTCAGCTTTATTCAAAGGAATAAATGATATTCTAAAATAGATTAAAATAGAAAGTAGTTTATTTTAAATTGTAATAATATTTCACAATTTTTACTGTATTTTTGATTAAATAAATGAAGCCTTAGACTTCTCATAAGGAGAAGTCTTTAAAAAAAAATTAAACTGTTCAGTGGTATTGTATGAACTTTTGTCATTTTATTAGTTGTTATTTCTAATTAGCTTTATTTTTGTTGTAGGTTTTTTTTAGTATTTTTTTTTAGTAATTTTAGAATTTATTTATTTCAGTTAATGGCCAAGTCATCTTTTAAATTGTAATAATATTTCACAATATTACTATTTTTACTGTATTTTTGAATAAATGAATGAAGCCTTAGACTTCTCACAAGGAGAAGTCTTTAAAAAAATAACTTTTCACTGGTATTGTATGCACTTTTGTAATTTTTATTAGGTATTTTTTCTAATTAGTTTTAATTTTTTTTCTGTTGTAGTTTTAGTAATTTTAGAATTTATTTATTTCAGGTAATGGCCAAGCCATCTTTTAAATTGTAATAATATTTCACAATATTACTATTTTTTACTGTATTTTTGATTAAATGAATGAAGCATTAGACTTCTCACAAGGAGAAGTCTTTAAAAAAAATTAACTTTTCACTGGCATTGTATGCACTTTTGTAATTTTTATTAGTTATTTTTTCTAATTAGCTTTAATTTTTCCCGTTTCTATTTATTTTTATTTTTTGTTTACATTTTTGTAAGTTCGTTTTTTTATCATATTTTATTTCAGCTTTATTTCATTTTCCAAAAATAATTTATAATAATTTTTCCTTTTAGTTAACCATAACACTGTGGCAAAATAAGCTTTTTGGCTGCACAATGATGCATCTCTAAGGCACCTGCTAACCAGCCAGATTGGTTTTTCCGTAGTCATCCAGACACAATACAGCTTTAGTTTGGATACCTGTCATGCCAGAACACCTTCTTTAGGCTTTTTGTGTCAAATTGCTGCATATCATGAAAAAGAATAACCCATATAATTAAGTGGAAAAAAAGTTTCTTGGCTTCATCTTGATGCTTTTTGAATGGTGCTCTCGGAAAGCACTAAATTAGCGTTCATCATCATCGCCCACGTTCTTTTTCTCCAAGTTCACCGACTCTCATATAACTGCCTGAATTATGCATGCATTCTGATTACCACATCCACCGCAGAATCAGTGTCTCTGCTAGGCATTCATGTATTCCTCAGACGCTCACTTCTACAGATATCTTGAAAGGGCAGGCGCACTCCACCATTCAAGGCTGTGACGATACAGTTATTCAAACATTCCTTCGGCTCACTGTGATGGGGTTGATTCACAATCCCTTTCTTTCATGAATACGCCATACCTTCAAAGCTTCCCTCGCGGCAACCTACGCATGGCCATAAAGTAGAATTGTGGATAATGTCAAACTAAAAGTGCCATTATCACATGTCTTGCGTCAGTAAAAATAGCCATGTTTCATCATTTCATGGTAAAATGCAACATTGTTTGCATGTATATAAGAATATTTCTTATCTGCAAAATGTACCCAAAATTTGTGCTGCTTGTACATTCCACATAACATCTCTTTGTACTAGCACATTACTCTTAGAAACAACTCTTAGAAAAAAAAAGGTTAGGTGGGGTTTTACTGAGAACCTGAAAGCTCTGCCACAGCATAAAAAATAAAAAGGTAATTGCGACTTTTTATCTTTTTTTTTACTATAAAGTCAAATTGCTTGATATAAAGTAAAATTGCATGAATGTCGCAATTGTGTTATAAAGTCTGAATTGCGAAAAATAAACTCGCAATTCTCACTTTTTTTCTCTGAATTGCGAGAAATTAATTGTGAGCTATAAAGTCGCAATTGCGTGTTATAAAGTCAGAATTGTGAGATATAAACTCGCAAGTGTGAGAAAAAAAGTTATTTTTTAACTTTATATAATAGCAAGTTTATTCTCGCAATTCTGACTTTATAACACGCAATTGCGACTTTGTCACGCAATTCTGATTTTATATATCTCGCAATTTTGAGAAATAAAGTCAAAATTGCCAGATGTCTTTTTTTTTGAAATTTTTTACAAATTTTACACAATCTCAAAATTCTCACAAAAATTCTCACAATCAAATTTATAGAACCTTATATGCCAAAAAGGTTCTTA
The DNA here is from genome assembly GCA_038021265.1 of Cyprinella venusta. Lineage (NCBI taxonomy): Eukaryota > Metazoa > Chordata > Actinopteri > Cypriniformes > Leuciscidae > Cyprinella > Cyprinella venusta. The sequence goes on along the minus strand of CM075867.1, from coordinate 33,710,766 downwards.
GAGAAATGTCTTATATAAAACTTTCATTTTAAAAGGTTATTTCAGTGTTTAAGAGCTGTTTAATTCATAAAGTTGAATTAAAATAAAAAAATCAATTAAACCAAAATTAATGAATTAAAATGAAATATATAAAATGATCCCTTAATGGGAACCCATGAAGGTTCTGAATATGAAGCGCCTGACAGAGTCTACATAGAACCTTTTGTTCTAAGACGTTACAATTTTTATTTTTGGTCTGAACTATTCCTTTAAGGTTTTTTTTTTCTTTCTTCATTTATTTTTGGATTATATTCTGTTCCATCGGCCAGTTGGCATTGACTCTTGCTCTCTGGCCAATGACCCTGAGAGCTGAAGCCGGTGAGTGAGCGATCTACTCTGCAAATTGCCTGGCAATCACATCACAACGGTATTTTTCAGGCTCATTGTTCAGAAATATAGACTTTGACAGTGTCTGCAACAAGAGGGCGGAACAATTTATTTCACGTCAGTGCGGAACCACATATAAACTTACTCTAAATGAAAAGATCAGCAGTGGATATTCAAAGCTCAGTCTTCTGGGTTTGAGGCCATCCATGGTGATGGTAATACATTTGACTTATTTATATTAAGAGTCTAATGTTATATCTGCATTGTCATTTATGATGTACATTTTCAAATACAGTGTTTGTGTGTATAAATACCAAAAATTGACACACCTCTTGATGGCAATAAATGTTGTGAAGTTATTTCCATCAAGAGGTGCATCAATTTTTGGTGAAGATCTTGTATTGACAATGCAAGAGTCCAGCACTCTGTGCACTCTCAGAAAAAAGGTGCAAAAGCGGTCACTGGGGCAAACCTTTGTACATTTCAGGTGCTAATATGTACATTTTAGGTTCTAATATGAACATTTCAGGTGATAATATGTACATTTTAGGTGCTAATATGAACATTTCAGATACTAATAAGTACATTTTAGGTGCTAATATTTACATTTCAGGTGCTAATATTTACATTTCAGGTACTAATATGTATATTTCATGTGCTAATATGTACATTTCAGGCGCTAATATGAACATTTCAGGTGCTAATATGCACATTTCAAGTGGTAATATGTACATTTTAGGTGCTAATATGAACATTTCAGATACTAATATATACATTTTAGGTGCTAATATTTACATTTCAAGTGCTAATATTTACATTTCAAGTGCTAATATGTACATTTCAGGTGTTAATATGTACATTTCAGGTGCTAATATGTACATTTCAGGTGCTAATATGTACATTTTAGGTGCTAATATGTACATTTCAGGTGCTGAAATGTATATTTCAGGTGCTAATATGCACATTTCAAGTGGTAATGTGTACATTTCAGGGGCTAATATGTACATTTTAGGTGCTAATATGTACATTTTAGGTGATAATATGTACATTTTAGGTGCTAATAGTACCATTAAAGTACCAAAATGTACAAAAGGTACAGCCCCAGTGACAGATTTTGTACCTTTTTTTTAAGAGTGAAAAGTCTCCTCCAGCACATCCCAAAGACTCTCAATGAATTTAAGCTCTGGACTCTGATATGCAGATTCATGTGTGAAAAATGATCTTCATTCTCCTTTCCAACCATTCTTTCACAATTTGACCCTGATGAATCTTGACTGGAATATGGCCATGATGTGTCCTCCTACATGGATGTTTAAGTTTTGAAAAGCTACCCAGTCCATCAATTAGGGTTAGAAGAACTAATGTTATGATGGAAACCTAATTATCACTGCAATAATGAACCAATCATAGACTTTTAAGCATTTGCCTATTAAATCCAAACAGCATTGTTTTTGTTTTGTTTTTCAAAACCCAAAAGACTAATTCACCAGTGGTTCCCTCATGGGTTTTAATAATAAGGTTTTTCAATTTATGAGTAAAATAAGGTCTAACGATACTTGATGACACTGGATGTTTTCTACAATATAAACTTCTCACACTTCAAATGTTCTTATCTATATACTTGAATTTTTTTGAATAAACATTACAGCTTTAATATACTCATTTTTGATATAGGTGTAGTTATCACTGCAGCACGCTATTACACAGTATATCTCTGAGATTTATTGTATTTATTATATATAGATGACAAGAAGCTCTAGTAAAACAAAACAAAATCAATAGATTGTTCTTTCTAATTTCTCCATTGCTATTTGTAGAATGCAACACTGCTATAATTTAAATGGGCTATTAGTCTGAACATAATACCAATAGTCAAAAAGTCTGGTTGATGAGACTATTTTTGATTTATTGAGCAGAATTGCAGCTCTAAATGTTTTAATTGTCGACATCCTAAAACATACCTTTTTGAATCTCTCATCTTTCTTTAAGGAAAAACCCCATGTATGAAAACAGTCGTCACGATTGTGTTTGCTCTGGAATTATGTGCACTCTGTTTTTGAAAAGGTTAATCTACCAATATGAACGATTGCTCGCGGGATATCGCACCCTTGACTGATTTCTTGTTTTTCAAGAAAAATAGCTGTAACCTTTACACACTGTCGACAAACCTCTTTAGGTTGCTTTATATTGATTCAGCTTTCAAACCAATAGTGAGTAATACGGCAGGGGTATTCCTGAGTGCAAATATCTCTGTAATTTAGCAAGTGTTTTTCTTTTCTTTTTTTTCCTGAAGGTTCATGTTAGCACACTGTTGGCTTTGTGCTACATTTCTACATTAACCGTTATTACACCGTGGCATCTCATAAAACTTACACACTCTAAACCAGATAACTAGAGGTTCACTTGTTTAATCCTTCAGATAGTTCATGACCCCTTGCTTTATTGAGTAAAAACATGAAACTGTGTGATATAGATTTTATTTCCACTGCCGTATTAATCTTATTCTGCGTCAGTGCATCGTATTTTGGGCTATTTTTTTACCTCTGATCAACTCAGTCAAAATTGAAAAACTTAGCTTACGTTTTGGTATGCATACTTCTATCGCCCATCTGTAGTACCCATCCTTGCATGTAAACACTGTAACTCTTTTTTTTCACAAATATGGCTGACTCCTCAATGCAACTCCAGGTGGTGAAAACTTTAAACCACCCCATTTCATTGGGTAAATTCTTTTCTAAATATACCAAAATAAGTTTGACTTATACACTATATTCCTAGTCTTATGAAGTCATACAATGGCTTTGTGTGGCGAAAAGGTGAAATTTAAGTTATTTACTGAAAATCTTCCCCACGACTGTATCTTTCAATCCAGCGCAGTCTCATCCCAAGACGTCATATAACTGATGTCTTGGGACGTCTTTTGACCATACGTCAACATCCGCCTTTTTAGGGTACTCTTAAACGTCGGTTAGATGACGTTATCGGATCCTAACCCTACCCCAGACCTAAACCTACCCCTAAACCAACCTGATCTCACGACCAAGTCGTACGAATTCGACGAATGATTAAAAAGTGGCTAATTCGTAACAATTCATACGAAATCACTCGTACGAATTAGTACGATTTTGCTAATTCGTACATATTTTACGAATTGGCCAATTCGTATGAATTCGTACGAATGACCTACCCCTAACCCCGCCCCTAAACCTAACCGTCACGTGGGTTTAGACAAATCGTACAAATTCGTACGAGTGAGGTCGTACGAATTAGTACGAATTAAACATTTTTTACTCATTCGTCGTATTCGTACGAATTGGGCGTGAGATAGTGTTGCCTAAACCTACACCGTCACCTAACCGACGTTAAAGGTAAAGCGTCAGTTGTATGACGGCCCGGGATCGTCATGTAACCGACGTTTAAGGGGGCCCTAAAAAGGCGGAGGTTGACGTATGGTCAAAAGACGTCCCAAGACGTCAGTTATATGACTTCTTGGGATGAGACTGTGTTATTCAAATAACACTGTCTCACGCCAAAAAGTCATATAACTAACGTTTTGGGACGTCTTTTGACCATACGTCAATATTTGCCTTTTTAGGGCCCCCTTAAACGTCGGTATGGCGATCCCGGGCCGTCATACAACTGACGCTTTACCTTTAAAGTCAGTTAGGTGACGGGTTAGGTTTAGGGTTAGGTTTAGGTCTGGGGTAGATTTAGGATCCCATAACCTCATCTACCGACGTTTAAGGGGGCCCTAAAAAGGCGAATATTGACGTATGGTCAAAAGACGTCCCAAAACGTCAGTTATATGACTTTTTGGCGTGAGACAGTGTTATTTGAATAACACATTCTCATCCCAAGACATCCCAAGACGTCCCAAAACGTCAGTTATATGACGTCTTGGGATGAGACCGGGTTGATTCAAACCTCATAACACTTTTTTTGATGGTCATGGACTAAGAAACTTTGTAAGTACATCAACTTATTCTAACGTCTATGTAGTTTCAATGAATGTAAGTTATTTGCCTTGTCATTGCAAAGTTAATTATATTTAGAATGTATAAATACAACGTAGTGCTCTTTTCCGTCATGATTTAACTGATGATAAACATGAAACCATTAATAGTTGATGGCCATTATTCCTCACGTATAATTCAACATGCAACATGACATCATGACTTTTGCGTAAACATGCACGCCACTTTCGAGTCAAGTGGCGTGTTATCTCGACGCATTTTGAGCTATCCGTGTGTATTCGGGTGTATGCGTGTATGTCTACGCCATTAACGTCCGAGTGATTCCGCGTGTCTGTACACACGCCGTCAAATGTCCGAGCGAAACGAAGCAAAATGTACATCTACATTTGAGGAGCTATCTTTTTTTTTTCCTAGGATGGTAGGGGAAGACTCATAAATGCCATTAACCCCAGTGACGGGTAGGTTTAGGGACGGGGTTGAGGTCATATATTCAGTAATAACGTTAAGTCATAAACATGCTGAAAAGCGATTATTGATAGCACGCCAAAAATGGAAATACGAATTGTCGTGTCATACACATGCTACTTCATAATTGATGAAATTGCGCTGATGATGTTCTATTTGTGTATCCTTTGAGTTCTTAAATGGGTTCAACAGCGGCCGAAACAGGCGTTTCAATTTATTTATTTTGCTGAATCTGCAAGGTTGCAACTGCAGACTTTTCTGTGCGTAATTACAGTGATTTGATTTAGAGAAAATTGATCTTTGCCAAGTTGGAGAAATGGTAGTGTATCAAATTATTCAAGCTAAGCTGCTGTTCAATTTTTCGACTTGGATTTCACTTAGCAACGGACACAAGCATGTGATAAAAGGGCTATTTATACACACACAGGGCTCTGTTACAGCTTGAGCGTGTTTGCCTTGTTGCATGGAAAATACTGGCACAATTATGGGGGAAAATGAGCACTTCAGAGGATGGAGAGATGTTCGATGTTGCGCACCACTTACCCTCAGACAAGAGAGATGCACATTTACAGCAAATTGTGAAATAGTTTTACTCAAAGTTTAACCCAATCCACTTGGATGATTTGAAGTTCACTCAGCCTTTCTGTTTCGTGCAATGAATCCGTTTTCATGCTTTTTTTCTAGTTATGTAATGCATATTACTACGATATTGGCTGTTTATTAGTACTTATAAAGCACATATTATTGCCTTACTCTGCATGACCATATTCTACATCCCTTAATATACCCAATGCCTAAACTTAACAACTATTAATGAGTAATTAGGATTTTATTGAGATAAAAGTCATAGTTAATAAGGAGAATTGGGCCCTAATCTAATAAAATATGGGAATGTTTATCAAACAATGGTGTAAAATGGTCATTAAAAATTACTTAAAAACATTAAGTAAAATCTGTGCTGCCATTACAAGACAGCCATAACAGACACTTTTCAGACTAGGAGTAATAAAAACACAATTTTCCAAAAGTGACAACCGTTAATTGTCATCTGCACCAGGAAAGACATTGCTAATTAATATGGATATTACATAAGTCATTTCACTTTCATTTTAGACAGAAATAATATGCTAGATGGATTTTTTTTTCTCTAAACCTAGAAGAAATATTACATTTATTTGGTCATTAGCTTCTTCTGTCTTCTGAGGTTCCATCAGAATGACCCTTCATGACAAAAGGATGTCATTAACGCTGACAAAGTGCTCTGGTTTAATCATATGCAAGACTCTGAGCTGAAGAGATTTCTCGCTCTGGCGCAAAATATGTAAATAGGATCATTTTGTGTTAATTAGGAAACTCAAAAAAGTGTGACTCAAATAGATTAACATTTGCTTTTTTTTACATCAGATTTTATGGAGTTGGACTGCCATGTTTAATTCAGCGTGGAATGTTAAATACCTCAGGTGTTGCAACTGTTAACTTCCAATTTCCAGAACATTCTCCGAGAAAGTAATGAAGATCTCTCAGGTACTGTAATGCAGCACAAATGATTGCGAAAGATTACATTCTCTGTTAACTGGCACATGAGGGCCCATTGAAAAGAAGAATCACAAATTAAATCTCTCTAAAAATAGCCATGGTTTCTCCCAAACAGCTGTGAGATGAAGGTAGATAGCAAATGAAGACTCTCCTTAGATATTTGTTCTGAGGAAAATACTAGAAATCGCATGTGTCTCCTGTGTTTCAGAAAATATCTCAACAGTGTCACCAAATGTCTGCAGTCTACAATCATATGGTAAGATCTTGGTATCAAACTTCAACGATTGTCACATTTGTTGCTGTTTTTTATGTCTATGCACTTATGATTTCTCTCAACATGGGGACAAGAGAGGTTTCAGTCTATAAATGGGAAATTTGATCAAATAAATTCAGACTTTATGAGCATACCACTATGACATTAAACTTACTGACCCGAAACTTTTGAATGGAAGCAAATATTCAATACACTTCCATGATAATGACTTTTTGTTTTTGGATTGCTGGTACATATTTTGTAAAAAGCCGTTAAAGTAAACATGACTAGATATTTGCTGTCCCATTTTGCTTTCATAATCATACAATTTATTTCCAAGTGAAGCAAAAATGTACAATTTATACATTGGAAATGGATTAGATCATGATGAACAGGTCTTACATAATAAAATGGAGGTGATTGTAGGGGTCAATGAAAAGTAAGAGGGATTTTTGATGTCAAGGAAAGTCATTTTAGAAGGTACATTTTGATAAAACATTACAAGGACAATTTAATTTCGAATAAAATCCACTATCGAGTTGTGCCCAATAAGACCTTGAACATAGGGACAATTTTGATTTCATGTTGACTTAAAGGCAAGTAAAAGCAGTCTGTGCATGGCATCTCTTGTAAAGTGTTTATGGCTACGTTCAGACTGTCAGTCCAAGTCCGGTGCACATCTGATTGAAATTTGTGACATTTTTGTGCACATCCTATTGAAATCCGATCAAATTTAGCAAGTGTGAACGGCAAAAACACATGAAAAAATCACGAGCTACATTCAAATGTGGTTTGAAATCCTATATTGCATTTCTGGAAATCTGCTTTTTCTGCCACTAGCTCAGAAGACGTTGTAGTCCAGCGTGACGGCTACACATTGCCGTGTTGTAAATAAGACATCTGTATTGCAATCACCTCCATGTCGCGGTTGTTGCTGCCGTATGCCTACCACTGCAAATTAATTGCCATATAAATCAATGCAGATATTTTGGAAAACAAATTGGATCTGAACAGTTGGGATGCAAAATATGGCCAGTCAATAATTTAAGACCAGTTTTCCCTCGGATAGACAAATAATTGGATTTGGACTGACAGCGTGAACATATAGCCTAGGTGAAGCGTCTCTTGGTCCCCGGGGCCTCTGGTCTCTTGATCCCCGCTATCTTCAAGCTCTCTTGTTTCAGCTCAGCAGCCTGGAATATGAGAAGATGTGAAGAACATCCCTCCCACCCCGCTTCAGAAACAGACAATAGAACCTTAAACCCTCGAAGCACGATCACGACACCGGTTTGAGCCGTGCCTTGAATAATTTATCCCTGTTGCGTGAGGTGAAAAATGTGGAAAGATTTGGGGAAATGTCTCTACACTTGAACCAAACTTCATGGCAATTCACATGGCAGTTGCTTCAATGCATTTAGGGGTGTGGTCCTGGTCAAGACAATCTCCTGATCTCCAAACTGAATGTCAGAATGGGAAAGAAAAGTAATTTTATTTCACAATCTGCTCAGTTATTGGGATTTTCACGCACAACCATTTCTAGGGTTTACAAAGAATGGTGTGAAATGGGAAAACATCCAGTATGCGACAGTCCTGTGGGCAAAAATGCCTTGTTGATGTTAGAGGTCAAAGGAGAATGGGCTGACTGATTCAAGCTGATAGAAGAACAACTTTGACTGAAATAACCACTCGTTACAACCGAGGTATGCAGCAAAGCATTTGTGAAGCCACAACACGCACAACCTTGAGGCGGATGGGCTACAACAGCAGAAGACCCCACCGGCTACCACTCATCTCCACTACAAATAAGAAAAATAGGCTACAATTTGTAAGAGCTCACCAAAATTGGACAGTTGAAGACTGGATTACTGTTGAGACATTCAGATGGTAGAGTCAGAAATTGGCGTAATCAGAATGAGAACATGGATCCGTCATGCCTTGTTACCACTGTGCAGGCTGGTGGTGGTGGTGTAATGGTGTGGGGATGTTTTCTTGGCACACTTTAGGCCCCTTAGTGCCAATTGGGCATCGTTTAAATGCCACGGCCTACCTGAGCATTGTTTCTGACCATGCCCATCCCTTTATAGCCACCATGTACCCATCCTCTGATGGCTACTTCCAGCAGGATAATCCACCATGTCACAAAGCTCGAATCATTTCAAATTGGTTTCTTGAACATTACAATGTACTAAAATGGCCCCCACAGTCACCAGATCTCAACCCAATAGAGCATCTGGGATGTTGTGGATGTGCCCTGGATGTGCATCCCACAAATCTCCATCAACTGCAAGATGCTATCCCATCAATATGGGCCAACATTTCTAAAGAATGCTTTCAGCAACTTGTTGAATCAATGCCACGTAGAATTAAGGCAGTTCTGAAGGCGAAAGGGGGTCAAACACAGTATTAGTATGGAGTTCCTAATAATCCTTTAGGTGAGTGTACTTCAATAAATTTGATGTCTTAACCTTATAGCTCACAGTAGGTCTGTCTTTAGCAGTTTATAAGTTATCGTTAAAAATCTAAGTTTCTATGAAGAAAATTAATGGTGTTTTTATTTCCAGAACCCGACCCAAGCATCATTGCAACATTCAGTCACACTGTCGGAAATTTATCAAAGGATAAGATCCATCGCAAAAGCATAATTGGCAAAAATGTAAGTATGTCGCAATGAAAACCACAACACTGTAGCATGAAAATGTAACACAGTCTCATCCCAAATCGTCATATAACTGACGTCTTGGGACGTCTTTTGACCATACGTCAATATTTGCCTTTTTAGGGCCCCCTTAAACGTCGGTAGATGGCGATCCCGGGCCGTCATACAACTGACACTTTACCTTTAACGTCAGTTAGGTGATGGGTTAGGTTTAGGGTTAGGTTTAGGTCTGGGGTAGAGTTAGGATCCCATAACCTCATCTACCGACGTTTAAGGGGGCCTAAAAAGGCGAATATTGACGTATGGTCAAAAGACGTCCCAAAACGTCAGTTATATGAAGTCTTGGGACAGTGGTGTCAATGGGATTTTCAAACTGTAATATTAAATTTCTTCATAAATACATTTTATGAAGAACAAAAATAGATAGAAAACCTGGAAATGAAATTATCTACAAAACAAAGTTTGAATGGAGTGTGAAAGTCAAATAGTTTGGGCTGAACTGAATATTTTTTAATTCATAAAAAAAAGTTTAGTGCTTACACTGAACAAACCCTAGTGCTGCCTTGCAAGCATTATAATTCATGGGATATGTGCCAAAAATAATGCTGCACATTTTATCCCGCCAACTTTTTTTATCTGACCTTTGCTTTCTGTACCTTATTTCTGAATTTCTATAACAGTAATTTTATGGACTCGACAGAAAATAGCACCCTTTTCACTCCCTAGAGAGAGAGAGAGAGAGAGAGAGAGAGAGAAGTGGCAGATGAGACTCATTCAGACCGACTTGCCACGTTGTAATTTAGCTGTCAGAGGAAATGTCTGCGCTCCTGCAGGACTGTCACAATTCAGAAACATCATGTATGTCACGTCAATGTCAGTTAAGAGCAAAACCCGATCGGCTGTTTTGATGGGCCTGCCAAAGTTGAGCGACGGCAATATGCTGTCAGATTTCTGTTATAAAGGGCTGATCTGCCGTCGATTTGATGAACCATTTTCGGAGTAACAAGCTTTTTTTCTTCAGCGAACTTTCCATCAAAGTGACGGGAGAGTTTGACTAAATCCTGTACTTAAGTCATCATGATGGTGATTCAGACACGCCCCCAAAACAATTAAATATTAACCAAATTTAACCGCTTAGGGGCTCACAAATGATCAGGCTGCTATCTACACATGTTTAGGCTAATTTTCGGCCTGCTTCACTCAGTAATAAATTGGGAACTAAGTTAGTTTAACAAAATGTTTGCCGATGAATACGCTGTTGTTCATTAATCTCCATTCATTTTCCCTTTTAAAGGAACGCTGCAACTTTGTTTGCATTTCCTCCATGGTAACACATCATTTACCCAGTTATTCGCTAATGGCTGAATGCAAAAAGGGAAATTGCTTCAACTGAAGTTGATTAAATCCCAGGTGTTCGCAATAACCTGCTACGGATTTTCACAGAGGCACGTAATCCTGTGATAAACAAGTGGTAATAAAATGTTAAGAATGGAAACATCTTGGGGGCACTGGATGCTGCTCCTTTAATGCAATATGTCTGCTGTTTTGTGCTACGTAATGTTCCTCGGTTAGATGTAATTAACAACGCCATTATTGTCTGCACAGCCTGTTCACATTATTCCTGTTTTGTCAACTCTGATGTAACTTAAAGCTATTGTTTTTCTCACAATACGTGCCTGATGGAGGAATATTTCACACCTAAATTAATTGTCATATATACTGATGTCATTTTAAACTTGTATATTCATTTCTGATTTCAGTGAAACACTAATAAATGCAAGTGGAATGATCAAACAGCTGTTTAACATACGTAAGTGGATGCAGATTTATAATGCCAAGCTCAAAAAAAGCATGTTTTAAAAGTGGTTCATGTGTTTCACACAGTTTATTCCTGTCCAAGTCGTACAAATTCGACGAATGATTAAAAAGGGACTAATTCGTACGAATTCATACGACCTCACTCGTACGAATTAGTATGATTTTGTATATTTTACGAATTGGCCAATTCGTATGAATTTGTACGAATCTTACCCCTTACCCCGCCCCTAAACCTACCCATCACGTGGGTTTAGACAAATCGTACGAATTAGTACGAATTAGACACTTTTTAATCATTCGGTGAATTCGTACGAATTGGTCGTGAGAGAGGGTAGGTGTTTCATGCACCATTTTTCAGCGATGGAGAATCTACGCCTCCATGGCTGAATCTTCAGCTTCACAGCAAAATAAATCTTATTTTTTATTCTTTTTTTATTATTAGTTTTAATATTTTATTCTTATTCAAGTCCTTAATGTGAATTTGCAGTCTGAATTTAATGTGATGAGACGTAAAGAAGGGTTGTTATCGTTAACTAAAACTAAAGCAACTTTTTCATTACTTGAAATAAAATAAACATTAACTGAAAATAAAATATAAAAAATGTAACCTTATTTTATTTCACTTAAAGTTGAAGAACTTAAATAACTAAAAATAATTAAATAAATAAAAATAAATACAATTAATTTAAAAAAAAATGTGCTTTTAAATCGATTAATTGCATCTAACAAATATATATAAGTGTGTGTGTATTAGGGCTGTCAAACGGTTAATCGTGATTAATCGAATCCAAAATAAAAGTTTGTGTTTACATAATATATGTGGGTGCACTGTGTATAATTATTTTATATATATATATATATATACACACACACACACACACACACACACACACACACACACACACATATATATATATATATATAAATACACACAATAGAATATATATAAAAATATAATAAAATATTATATATATATATATATATAAAATATTTATATTTATATATAATATAAATTATATATAAATTTATATACAGAATATACATGAAAATATTCCTTAAATATATACAAGCATGTGTATATTGTATATACTGTATATATATATATATATATATATATATATATATATATATATATATATATATGTATATATGTATATATAAAATGATTATACACAGTGCACCCACATATATTATGTAAACACAAACTTTTATTTTGGATGCGATTAATCGTTTGACAGCCCTAGTGTGTGTGTGTGTGTATATATATATATATATATATATATTATACACATACATGTGTACGCGTACATGTATATATGTACGCATACACTTGTGTGTGTATATATGTTTTATTTTAGATGTGATTAATCATGATTAATCACTTTGACCTCTAATAAAAAACAAAACTAATAACAATTACAAAAAACACACCAAATTTTCTAGAAGTTTTTAACTAAAATTATAATTAAAACAGAAAATATAAAAATAAAAACTAATTCAAAATATTTACAGAAACTATAACATCACTGGTACATAGAGTATGAGCTGCAAAAATAATAGCAGGAAAACACTTCTGTAGAATAGCATTAGAGTGGTTTCATTCATCATGAGCAAATGACTCTTCTGAACAGGTTGGAAAAAAAGAGTTGGAGTGGTTCCTGAGTCAACTTTTGTCTCACTTACTGAACTTCGACTTATCATTACTTCTCTCCAAATGAGGCAACAGCTTGAAAAGAAAGTTATTGCATTTCAATGTTCTTTTAACGGTCGATTTCAGTCAAACTAAAGCAATAAGCAAAAATAAAGCAGAGAGAGAGAGTAATCCAACCCACACAGTTTCTCTCCCACTGTCTAAATAATGCCCGAACACATTCCCCCTCCACCGTGAGAGCGCTCAGCATCCCATGTTATCAACCCAAAACTCCGAAAACACAAACTGCCTATCGGCGCACACAATTACACATTGTGACTTTAGAGCTGTGCTGAATGGAGATGCGCAACACGCTGAGACAAACTGTGTCATTAACAAAGACCAACAGATGGCGGTTCTGGAAAGAGCCCAGATATGAGATACTACAGGCAGAGGAAGGAACTGGTTTGGGCCAGTAATGGCAAATTGCTCTCAATAAAATAGCTCTTGTGTGTCTGTGAGATCAACAGATCCAACAAGTCACAGAACATCTTAACATACTCACCGATTTCTACTGAGGCGATTCCAAAGTCGGCCATATTAACACAAGTGTTACTTGCGTGTGTCAAGATGCAAAAATGAAATTCAATCCTTATTTACTCACCCTCATATAGTTAGTAGCCTATGCAGTAATGTTTTTTTTGGTCAAAAATCATTATTTATTAAAAATGTTAACCCTTAGATCCAATAGGTTAACAAGGCCTATTGGACCTTGAACCGTTTGGTTACCAGTAAAGTCCATTATATGGAGAAAAATCCTGGAATGTTTTCATCAAAAACCTTAATTTCTTTTCGACTGAAGAAAGAAAGACATGGACATCTTGGATGACATGGGGGTGAGTAAATTATCAGCCAAAGTTTTTTAAAAGTGAACTACTCCTTTAATCGTGATTTATCCCCCCCAAAAAATGTGTGATTAATATAGTCATTTTTTGTAATCGATTGACTGCACTAATTGTGCATTAAAGAACAGTTTGTCATTGCTTTATAATATATATATATATATATATATATATATATATTTGGGCTGTCAAAATGATTAATCGCGATTAATCGCATCCAAAATAAAAGTTTGTGTTTACATAATATATGTGGGTGCACTGTGTATAATTATTATATATATATAAATAGTATACACACACATGCTTGTATATATTTAAGAAATATTTTCATGTATATTCTGTACATAGATTTATATATAATTTATATTATATATAGATATAAATATTTTATATATAAATAATATTTTTTTCTTAAATATACATGCATGTGTGTTTTATATATATATACAAAATAATTATACACAGTGCCCCCACATATATTATGTAAACACAAACTTTTATTTTGGATGCGATTAATCGCTATTAATCGTTTTGACAGCCCTAATATATATATATATATATATATATATATATATTATAAAGCAATGACAAAGGTTACATTGAAAATTAAAATGTACACTCTAAAAAATGCTGGGTTGTTTTAACCCAATATTGGGTCAAATATGGACAAACTCAGACATTGGGTTAAAAAATGTTATTTAAAAATGTAACCCAATGGCTGGGTTTGACTATATTTGACCCAAAATTGTGTTAAAACAACCCAGCATTTTTTAGAGTGTATGTTTTGCATTAAAGTTAATTAAGCCCACACTTACACACACACACTTTTTGTTGCATTGATCGTTTTTTTTTTTTAAATAGTGATTATCACTTTCAGTTAACTTTTAATTAAAACCATCAATTTTTAAATGGTCTGTCTTATTGCTATAATTTTATTCAGACATTACAAAATGCCACAACAATGCATAAATACTTCACGGTTTAAATAATACATGATTTTTGTTCACATTAAAGTGATGAGACATTTTTTCCACACTCAAACATGCCCAAAAGACACATGCTCGTTATGAAATCAATGTGGCGTGGTTCATCCAGGGGGTTTAAATGCTCAGGCATGGTTATATAAGACATCATAATCCTCTGTTACTATGGTTACCACAGCCCCAACTGACTTTAAGAAAGGTATGCATTCAAACCGTCACTCAAAAAGCTTGTCCTTTTGATGCCAGCAGTCGTTGTCTGCGGATAAACGCAATATTGTCGCGCTTGGCATCCTCTTTGTGCCGTGGGAGCATCTTTCAGAGCTGTAGCTAAGCACCCATCCTTTCCCCTCCAACAATCTTGTGTACATGTATTTTAATGTAACATGCGTACACCTCAGTGATGTAAAGTCTACGCCCTGGTGCTCAGATCAGATGTTGTAGTGGGAGGAATCAGATTTTGGGATTTTCTCAGGGGCTTAATGTATGTTTTCAAAGACAAATGTGAACAGTGTTACATCTCTGTATTATCATATATTTTCCTTGCGAGGCTGCTAAGCCAATTTTAATGAAAACCCCCAAACACATAAAGTGTCTCACCTTGCTAAAAGCGTTGAACACACTGAGACACGGCTTTGCCTGAGCTGAATAAATAGTTAGTATGGCATTGGCGTTTCATTATTGTGCCTGTTGACAGAGACAATGAGCTTTGGGGATTGGGAGAGGAACAGCAACGCAGTTTGCAAGGTCTGAGGGGGCAGGAGACAAACTGTGCCGTGATGAAGGTTTGACAGGTGGAGGTCCTCTTATTTCCCTTCAGAGCAAAAGGACTGTGCGTGTATATGTGTTTCTGTGTTTGAAGGGCACGCCGGGAGAGAAAGAAAGCGGCTGAGGGAAATATAAAAGAGATAAAGAAGAAGGTTGTGACATTGGACAAAATAAATGTGGAGGTCATGTTGGAGAACAACGTAGATGATGATTTTAGAGCCTTTGAACACAAAAGACTACATTTGTATAGTACATTTTCAAAAGTCAGCTGCTACCGGAATGAGTTTAACATTGTTTTACTGACACAAGGCGTCTGAATGGGTCTAGACTTTATGTATTAAATACACCAATAAGCCAAAACATTATGACCACCAGGCTAATATGCTGTTGGTTCTCTGCTTGCTTTCAACAGCGCCGACCTGCCAAAGCATGGACTCCTGTGAAGCTGCTGTGGATCAAACTTGGTTTAGCACATCCCACAGATGCTCAGTTAGATTGAGATCTGGGAAATGTGGAGGCCACGGCAACACCTTGAACTCTTCATCATGTTCCTCAAACCACTCCTGAACATTGTGTGCAGGATGCATTATCCTTCTGAAAGAGACAACTAGGGAACACCATTGCCATGAAGGGGTGTACCTGGCCTCCAACAATGTTTAGGTAGGTGGCACATGTCAAATTCACAGTCCACAACACAGAGCCGAACCCAGGGTTTCCCAGCAGAACATTGCCCGGAGCATCACACTCCCAGCGGGTGCTTGTCATCCCACAGTGCATCCTGGTGCCATTACTTCAGGTAAACAGCACACACGTACATGTGAAAAAATGGGATTCATCGGACCTGGCAACCTTCTTGCACTCCTCCAAGGTCCATACCGACGCTTATCTGCCCATTGTTGGCGCTTTTGTTTTGATAGTGGACAGGCGTCATCATAGGCAATCTGAATGGTCTGCAGTTAAAGGATTAGTTCACTTTTGAAACAACTTTTGCTGATAATTTACTCACCCCCATGTCATCCAAGATGTCCATGTCTTTCTTTCCTCAGTCGAAAAGAAATTAAGGTTTTTGACGAAAACATTCCAGGATTTTTCTCCATATAATGGACTTACATGGGAACCAGACGGTCCGAGGTCCAAAAGACAGTTAATAACAGTTTCAGTGCAGCTTCAAATGTCTTTAAACGACACCGGACGATGAATAAGGGTCTTATCATGCGCAACGATCGGTTATTTCAAAACTTATTCCAAAAATGTTACTTTTCTAAGGACAAATGCTAGCCTTGCTCTATTTTGTGAGACACGTTTGTAACGTCACGTATTACGTAATTACGTTCAAAAGGTCACGGGCGACATAGCCAAAAGTACAGAGTCAGTGTTTACAAGTTGAACGCATAGGTTGAACGTGCAAACTAGCTCAAACGCCGTTTACAAAAAAAGGAATCACAACGATGTCGAACGATTTTGATTCTGTACTTCCGGCTACGTCGCCCATGACCTTTTGAACGTAATTACGTATTACGTGACGTACAAACGCGCCTCACAGAATAGAGCAAGGCTAGCATTTGTCCTTAAAAAAGTAACATTTTTGAAATAAGTTTTGAAATAACCGATTGTTTCGCATGATAAGACCCTTATTCATCGTCTGGTGTCGTTTAAAGACATTTGAAGCTGCATCTGAAACCGGACCGGAAAGCTGCATCTTTTGGACCTCGGACCGTCTGGTTCCCATGTAAGTCCATTATATGGAGAAAAATCCTGGAATGTTTTCATCAAAAACCTTAATTTCTTTTCGACTGAAGAAAGAAAGACATGGACATCTTGGATGACATGGGGGTGAGTAAATTATCAGCAAAAGTTGTTTCAAAAGTGAACTAATCCTTTAATATGTTTTGACACATTCCTGAATCGAGGGGAAAAACATAAACCCATGAAAAATATTCATTGGGGTGAAAATGTGACAACTAGCCCTGATATGTTTTCCCTACTGGCGACTACTGCTTTTAAAAGCTCACAAACTGCAAGTTTAGTATGACGTCTCAGATGAATATTATGAAACAAAACCTTCAAGTAATTATCATTAATTAATTTCCTCCCATAACCATCATTAAAATCTGATGTGGCTTGTGCCACAGTGTTTGTCCCTCCTCGGACCACTGCTAAGTTCTCACCACTGTTTACCCAGAGCAACCCACAGGCCTATACTCTAACTCATGGTCTGAAACAATGCTCAGGTAGGCCGTGGCATTTAAACGATGCCCAATTGGCACTAAGGGGCCTAAAGTGTGCCAAGAAAACATCCCCCACACCATTACACCACCACCACCAGTCTGCACAGTGGTAACAAGGCATGATAGATCCATGATCTCATTCTGTTTACGCCAAATTCTGACTCTACCATCTGAATGTCTCAACAGAAATAGACTCATCAGACCAGGCAACATTTTTCCAGTCTTCAACAGTCCAATTTTGGTGAGCTCTTGCAAATTGTAGCCTCTTTTTCCTATTTGTAGTGGAGATGAGTGGTACCCGGTGGGGTCTTCTGCTGTTGTAGCCCATCCGCCTCAAGGTTGTGCGTGTTGTGGCTTCACAAATGCTTTGCTGCATACCTCGGTTGTAACGAGTGGTTATTTCAGTAAAAGTTGCTCTTCTATCAGCTTGAATCAGTCGGCCCATTCTCCTCTTACCTTCAGTATGAAGTTCAGGAGATTGTCTTGACCAGGACCACACCCCTAAATGCATTGAAGCAAATGCCATGTGATTGGTTGATTAGATACATATTTAATACATTTGATTATATCGCACACCTCTACATTTTACAAAAACATAATTAGTTGTGACATGTTTTTATTTATGAGTTTGATCTTATGATTTCCTCTTTGTTCCTTATTTGTATTCTCTTTTTTCTATTTAAGAGTTACACAGATTCGGACAGACACCTCACAAAGACCATGAGCTTGAAATAATGAAATCCAATTGACGGAGCGTGATTAGCAGAGGAAGAGAGAGAGAGAGGCTCAGGAGAATGGCAGAGAAGGTGCCAGGAGGACATGGAGCCGAGAGCTCATACACTGCGCTGTTCTGTGACCTGCTGCATTTAACGGGATTGGCTGATGGACTGGGGACTGAGCCATTAATCTTTCTTTCTTCTCATCCAATTACAGCACCTATAGGCTACAGCGCAGCAAAGCAAAGTGGGAAAAGCAGAGCCAACTTCCAACTCACAACGTCTAGAGGGGACGTAAAGATACAGTTCGCACCAAAATGATAATTTGCTCATTATTTACTCACTAAAGTCTTTCCAAACCTTAATTCTGTGTTTGTTTGTTTGTTTGTTTTTTAGTGGAACGGAAAAGTAGACGTTTTTGAAGAATCTTTACGCAGCTCTTTTCCATACAACAACAGTGTTCATCTACATAGAAGAAAAATTCCTAAAAGGTAAGCCCATACAACTATATTTACACTATATTCCAAGTCTTCTGATGATATCTTAACTTAACGTCAGAAACGTAACACAGATTAAAAAGTTGTTTTCCCCTTTCCCTTTGATTTTGTGCCTAGCACAAAATATATCTGCATAACATATTTCTTATTTAATTTCATTCTAAAGTCAGATTGAGAGGGGAGTCCAGAAAAAAAATGGCTTTCACTCTTAGAAAAAAAAGGGTACAAAATCTGTCACTGGGGCTGTACCTTTTCAACAGGTACACTTTTGTACCCAAAGGCTGCATATTGGTACCTTAGTGGTACATATTAGCACCTAAAGTGTACATATTAGTACCTAAAATGTACATATCAGCACCTAAAATGTACATATTGGCACTTAAAATGTACATATTAGTACCTAAGATGTACATATTAGCACCTAAATGTACATATTAACACCTAAAATGTACATATTAGCTCATGAAATGGACATATTAACACTTAAAATGTACATATTAGTACCTAAAATGTACATGGAGAGTTCAGATGCAAAAACCTCTTAATGCCATTTGAAATTTTCTTCTATAATGACCATTTTTATCAAGCTTGTATATTTAAGTTCAGTAATTTCACTTAAATGACAATTAATAGGTAATCTTCATTGCATTTTAAGTGAAATTACTGAACTTAAATATACAAGCTTGATAAAAATGGTCATTATAGAAGAAAATTTCAAATGGCACTTAGAAGCTTTTGCATCTGAACTCTTCACATATTACCACCTAAAATGTATATATCAGGACCTAAAATGGACATAATAACTCCTGAAATGGACATTTTACCACCTACAATGTACATATTAGCACCTAAAATGTACATATTAACACTTAAAATGTACATATTAACACCTAAAATGTACATATTAGCACCTAAAATGTACATATTAACACTTAAAATGTACATATTAACACCTAAAATGTACATATTAGCACCTAAAATGTTTACCTTTTCCTAAAAAGTTTACCTTTTGAAAAGGTAAAGCCCCAGTGACAGCGTTTGTACCTTTTTTTCTGCGAGTGTTGGTGCCAGAAATTTACAAGTAGGCCTCGTGATGGAAAAATATGTCCCGTCTATGATATGATCCCTATGATCTAGTGAATATGA
The DNA here is from genome assembly GCA_038021265.1 of Cyprinella venusta. Lineage (NCBI taxonomy): Eukaryota > Metazoa > Chordata > Actinopteri > Cypriniformes > Leuciscidae > Cyprinella > Cyprinella venusta. The sequence continues at coordinate 33,690,831 of CM075867.1, read as the reverse complement.
TCTAGTCAGTAATGATCGGTTTGAGGTTATTAGATCATGAGAGGTGGTAGAATGGGAATAGTGGAAAGCAAAGCAGTGTTTAAATCTGCTAGACACAGTAGACAATTAGGCTTAAATGCTGCCATTATCTGTATGGCCCAGCTGTCTTTGCAGAATG